>CM056392.1:8517419-8926463 GCA_029718625.1 Synaphobranchus kaupii
TAACCCCTGACCATTCAGATGCAAACCTTGGTGTCAATCACTTAACCACTGTTTTCACTGGATAGAACCTGAATGTTCATCTTTACATCAGGGCAAAGCTTTTGTCTCCTGCAGAGGGAAAGGTCTTTTCAACATAGCAATGCCCCTGTGCACAGGAGCCAAGTACCTAATGATTTTAAGCCTTGTACTCGGGTTTAGTTTATTTTCTGAAAAAAGACGTGCTGTTTCTTGGCTCTTTTGGTTTTGTACTCCACAACTTTTGATTTGTAATCAAACAATTAACATGCCCAGTGCAAAAATGCTAAATATAAAATTGCTTTTAATTTATTAAAATGTAACAGTGGCTAACTGGCCATAATTATTTTTATGAACGAAGGAAGGTACGACTGAGAACTTCAGTTCCGGACAAAAAAAAAAAAAAAAAAAAAAAAGTTATGCACCTGCATTGAAGCAAGACTGCAATTGTTCGGTTCGCAGCGGGTGGCCAAACTTAAAGTACCGCACCGAAGGAAAGGATGCATTTTTTCCCAGCCTTGACAAAATAAGCGTGATTCTTTTGCGATTGGATTGCCTGTTGCCCAAACCTGGCTTTGCAGAAGCTTCTTTCCACTGGCTGAGCTTAAGTAGAACAGCAACAAGATACGGGTAACAGGCTACTATTTCAGCTACACAGAGGGAACAGAGTGGTGCTCCACCTCTGTTATATTCTTTGGGGGCGAAACAATATACACATATATATATATATATATATATAATATACACAGTTGCACTCAAAATTATTCAACCCCCTTCACTTTTTGCACACTTTATTGTGTTGTAGATTTAATTTTAAATGGATCAAATTCCCATTTTTTGCCCATCAATGTACACTCAATAATCCATAATGACAAAGTGAAAACATGTTTTTAGAAATTTTAGCAAATGTATTAAAAATCAAAAAACTGAAATCGCTCTTGTGCATAAGTATTCAAACCCTTTGCTTTAATGTATTTTTAAAGTATCATATTTCATATTTGGGTCGCATATCCTATGCGTGCTGTTACTTCCTGAAGTCTGTGACCCATCATCATCAAAAGACTCTTGATATCTTATTTTCTGGTACTCTTACAAGCGATACTATAACGTCTCTGCATTTGAATGGATCTCTATGAGAATTGAGGGTGGGACTACATTTAGCTGTAAATTATGCTGGAACAGTATGGAATACATGG
Source organism: Synaphobranchus kaupii (assembly GCA_029718625.1). Lineage (NCBI taxonomy): Eukaryota > Metazoa > Chordata > Actinopteri > Anguilliformes > Synaphobranchidae > Synaphobranchus > Synaphobranchus kaupii. Next base: position 8,518,631 of record CM056392.1, read on the forward strand.
TTGGTAAAATGGCTGTAGGGTCAATAAGGGGTCTGAGGGTATCAAAACAAGCCTTAAACCATCACTCTGCTGCCAGATATGCAGTAGATATAGATGGAGCACCTTAAGGGTTGTTTCTCCTGACACATTTTCCTATTCAACTCTATAGCAAAATAAGTCATGAGAAGCAACCCCTTCAAGTTATCCATCCATATCTACTGTATTTCTGGCAGCAGAGTGATGGTTTAAGGCTTGTTTGATACATCAGACCGTTGATGACTTTAACCAACCATGTGTTCCATACTGTTCCGGTGTAATTTACAGCTAAATCTAGTCCCACCCCCCAATTCCCATAGAGATCCATTCAAATGCAAAGACGTTATAATATCGCTTGTAAGAGTACCAGAACATAAGATATCAAGAGTCTTTTGAGTGTTGTTGGGTCACAAACATCAGGAAGTCCTGGCATGCAAAGGATATGCGATCAAATATTAAAAATGATTACTTTATTCTATATATAAATGCAGGGGTGCCAATAATTGTGGCACACATGGTTTTGTTAAAAAATAATTATTTCTTGATGAGCTAATTTTTTTTCTCATAATACATTTATTTCAATTGAAGGTTGAATTTTTCTCATTTTTTAAGTGTGAGATTAAACTAATTCACCAAATGGTGAATTTTTCATAACCCTTTTTACTCATCATTATCAGGGGTGCCAATAATAGTGGAGGGCACTGTATATACAGTTGTATATATATATATATATATACATATACATATACATATACATATAAAAGCAATTATTTTAAAATATGTGACGATAGCTGAGAGAAGAATTGCTTAGGTCGTGCTCACAGTTCTCCGTACCTGTCGGCTTTGCAGGTACCGCTGTGAGTCAGGGAGGACACTTCAAGCACTGCTTGGGCAGCACAATACTTGACGGAAGCCGCTGAGCGCAATGGTGACATCGCAATGCTTTGGAGAGAGAACTGGCTCTACAATAATAGGCTGGGGGTAAGGTTTACCGCATATACGGCTGTAGTGGGGAGAGTTCCATTAATGACAACAAATCTATCCCGCATCCCCGTAACATCTGCAGGGCAGTCTCATGGACCGGCGCGGGCTATCGATGACGGGGGCTATCGATGACGGGGGCTATTGAATACGATGAGCGGGGGTCCCATGACGGTAAAACATACCGCCTCTAAAGTTCCTTTGATGCGGTCAAGTTATAAACAGCATCAAACAAATACAGTTCCTATGATGCTGGTCTGCTTTCATGGGCATGATTTCACAGGGGGGAGGTCCACAGTGCTAATGAACGGATACCGCTGCGAGCCAAGCTGTACATCAAATGCATCAGCGGATGTTGGAGGAAATATTTTGATGATCCTCAAAGCTCTTATTTAATATTGAAGTCTTATTTAAGAAATACATTTTGTAGAATTTCAGGCAGTAAATACTGTACACTGGGAACACATTAGTATATACGCACTGTGCCCACTCAGAGTGTTCTGTGAAAATCTGTAACGCAGCAATGGGCGAAAACACAATTCCAATGGTAGACCTTACAGGTCTGTTTCTCTTCCATGGGCATTCAATTTCAGGTTCTAAAAGGTGAATAATACTTCCCGAGAGTGCTCTCAAACAGCCTTACTCTCAATACTGTCAGAGATCTTTGGCTTCATTATGCTTTGATGTATTGTGACAGGACCAAGAGCCGATATGAGGGGCCGTTATCCAGGGCCAGACGTGAATCGGAATGCTTATTGTTGTCAGGGGCAACTTAGAGCCTGAGGTCCGGGCGTGGCGAGAACGAGCGTGAACAGTCAATTTGGTTTTCGGGCACCCGCTGGGCCCCGTCCTGGGCGGGGCCAATCTCATAGGGAATTTCCCCCTCTGCTTTTCTCTTACGGCCTGACCTTTTCGATATTCCCTTCATTCTCTGCGACTATCAGAGCCATCTGTGCAAGCTGTTCCCACAGCCGCCCAGCTGAAAGAGTGGTGCATTGTCAGAGCCATGATTAAAAATCATAATCCTGCCTTCCCCAGGATCTCGGTTACAGCCGAGTCCCGTCGAGCTTCTTTTGTTTCCTATTTAACAAAATATCGATACAAATGACCAAATATTACTGGTTTATCTCTTAAACACAAAAATTGTGAGAGGGAGGTGGGCTTGTTTCTGGGAGAAAATTTATTTGTAAATGTATTTTTTAAAATAATTAATGGTAACAAAATTTTAATTTTAATTTGCAATCTTATAGCAGCCACACAACAACCAGGACCAGTTGTTCATTCACTAAGTGGCCCTGCTACCAGAAACCAGGAATAATATCCCTAGGAAACAAGAAGAGGGACATTCCTATTGGAATACCCTGTATATTAGCTGTCTAGTATAGTATTGTAGTATTGTGCAGCAGAGAGCTGTTTAACAAACATTTTGGTCGTTAAATAAATTAGTGTCAAATGAAATATTGTGTAAAAGCTTATGCCCCAATACCCCAAGCCAATGGCCCAACCTTTAGTATCCTGACACTAACATAGCTAGGTACACTACATGGCCAAAAGTATATGGACACCTGCTCATCCAACATCTCATTCCAAAATCATGGGCATTAATATGGAGTTGGTCCCCATTTGCTGCTATAACAGCCTCCACTCTCCTGGGAAGGCTTTCCACTAGATGCTGGAACATTGCTGCATGGATTTGTTTCCGTTCAGTCAGAAGAGCATTAGTGAGGTTGGGCACTGATGTGGGGCTATTAGGTCTGGCTCGCATTCTGTTTTCCAACTGATCCCAATGGTGTTTGATGGGGTTGAGGTCAGGGCTCTGTGCAGGCCAACAAGTTCTTCCATACCGATCTCGACAAACCATTTCTGTATGGACCTCTATTTGTGCACGGGAGCATTGTCATTCTGAAACAGGAAAGGGCCTTCCCCAAACTGTTGTCACAAAGTTGGAAGTCCAGAACCGTCTAGAATGTCATTGTATGCTGTAGTGTTAAGATTTGCCTTCACTGGAACTAAGGAGCCTAGCCTGAACCATGAAAAACAGCCCCAGACCAAGGGGTGTCCACATACTTTTGGCCATATAGTGTATAATAATAATAATAATAATACATTTTATTTATATAGCGCCTTTCCGAACCCAAGGTCGCTTACAGAATTTGTGAGGGGGGAACAGAAACACAAAAGACAACAGGACAAAAGGAGAGATGGTAACAAATGAGATGAAGGTGGAGTAACTGGCTGGTGGAACACACAAAATAAACAAAAAACAACTGGGACAGTAAATAAACATGAACAAAATTCACAGAAAATAACATGGTGGACGGGGTGAGAGGAGAGGAGAGAGAAGAAGAGGGGAGGCTGAGCAGATGGTTAGGGTGGGAGGAGAAACGGAGGAGGGTCATTTAGGGGTAGGGGAGGTTGTAGGCTTGGGAGAAAAGAAATGTTTTTAGCCGGGATTTGAAAGTGGGGAGTGTGGGTGAGTCTCTGACGGTTTGTGGGAGTGAGTTCCAGAGTCGGGGTGCAGTCCTGGAAAAGGCTCGATCGCCAAAGGTTTTGAGTTTGGAAAGTGGTATGAAGAGGGTGGTGGTGGCGGAAGAGCGGAGGGTTCGGGTGGGGCGGAGGGGCAAGAGGAGGTCAGTCAGGTAGGGGGGGGGCCAGGCTGTGGAGGGCTTTAAAGGTGAGGAGGAGAACTTTAAAGTTAATGCGCTCTTTGATGGGGAGCCAGTGAAGAGATTGGAGTACAGGGGTGATGTGTTCACGGGACCGGGTGTGAGTGAGTAGACGGGCAGCGGAGTTCTGGACCATTTGGAGTCTATGGAGGGAGTGTATCTCTTCAAGTTTCCAAATTGAGGATTGCCTAGTTTGCACATAGTTAAATTATGATATTAAGTAGAATATAATTATAATTCAACTGTGATATTTGTCATTCTGTCAGGTTAGCCCCCTTACAATCCAGTCTAGCTAGCTCCCACACAACCAACAATTGTTCATGTTCAATCTCAGTCCATTGCATGCACCTGAAAGGGTAGTGTGTTACTACCAGAAAATAACAGGCCTCAAATGACTTACTGGGGGGTTTATTATGTGAGGCGTTATATTAAAACGGGGGTTTTATGAAATAAATTGCAGCTTTGCGAAAAGTAATTTACAAAATGGAAGTATGAACGGCATCATCTATTTATTTATCCGTTTTTTGAGCCAACTCGGAATGGCCGATCGTATTTCTACGGTAAATCAGCCCTCGTTGCTGCGACCTCCACCATCTATTCAGGAGAGCGCAGACAAGCATGTGAAGCCTCCACCCCTTCCTGTCACACCCCATTTCACAAGGTAGGTTTGCACAGACCTGAGTCTAGGTGCCGGCCACAGTCAGCACTGGCACAGTCCAGATTGAAAAATCAAATTAAAAAGTGGATCCACTTTGTATCTATCTATCTATTAGCGATCCATCTATGCATCTAATGTTGACAGGTTTGGTCATCCGCGGAGCACTTCTTTAGCGCGCCGTAAATGAATAAGGAAAAAATCCCTACAAATCGAATCGCGCAGCCTGCTCTCTAGTGAGCTGTACCTGAATGGCCTCCTCCACACGGAATACCTGGGGGAGGGGTGTCTAATTGAATAAAGGCAAAGGCGACAATCGGAGAACAGACACTGTGCGATTGGAGGAGACAGCTGAAGCTGTTCTCGGATGTTCAAACTCCCACTGTGCCGATGTACCCGATGTTATAGCCGCGGCGGGGTGCAAATGTGATACTCCGCACTACTGTGGTGCAAATTATCCTGAAGAGAATTACCCTAGGCTCGATCAGCCCCCGGGCCATCCTGCGATCGTTGTTATCCAATAGCCAGACTGTCAGATAGGGGTACCCTTGGCTGTAGCCTGTAGCCTTTTGGTCAGACAACCCCCCCACCCCTCATCCATGGAGAACGCTTAGATGGCCATTCATTTTGTGCCGGTGCAATCAATGAAGTCAACCTTCTCTGAACTGACCTGGGTCATCAGGCTTGAAATGTGTAGAAGTAGCCTATGAGTTTTATTTCTTTCTTTTTAGTAGGGGGGGGGGGGGGGGGGCAAGAAGGCTTTCTGCGGCAACCAAATCATCCCGTCTCCCAGAACACGTGAAGAGGGCCGACTATGCTCCATAAAAAGGGATACATCTGGCCCCTCCGTGTGGGGTGTCACAAAACATCTGCCATGGCATGCGGACTGCTGGAAAGCGGACTGCCCGAGCGCTCTAACATGGCTACGTTAATGTCTGACCTTCGGCCTCCCTGCAGGCCGCGTTAAAAGGAGAGGCGTGCATGCGACAGCGACGCAGATGGCCGTGACGGACTGGCGGTGTGATGGGTCAGGAGGGCGGCGGCGGTGCCATGTCGTACCTGGCTCCCGGAGGATAAGCTGTGCCATGGCCTGGGCGTTCCCGGCATCATTCTCCGCCACGCACTGGTAAAAACCCTCGTCCGATTTCACCAGGCCGAGAATCTGGAGGTTACTCCCACCCTGCGGGACGAGAAGCATCCGTCAGTATAATAGGATCGCACATTAGACAGGGAGACATTTGCAACATATCATAATGCGAGGAATTACATGATGCACAATTCCATAAAAATGTAATCTTTTATTGATGTCCAATTTTCTGACTTGTGCGTGCGTGTGCGTGTGTGTGGGTGTGTGTGGGTGTGTGTGTGTGTGTATCTGTCTTTTATGGTAATAGTCTTGGCATCACAGCATTATCTATCTCTATACAATTACTTGCATGCAGCTGAAACCTAATCAAAATTGGGGGTCCTTTGGGTGCAACATATTTCTAGAAAGAGAGTAGTTTCTCTATTATATTGTTTTTCTTTTTTCGTTTTGTTTTTCACAATGGGTTTGCAACTTACTCTTTAGTAATCCATTTCGGCAATCTTCAGATATAAGCCTAATTATGGACTTACTGTGAGCTTTAATATAATATGGTACATCTTGTATAATACATTTTACAAAAAGAATAAAATCCTAGTAGTGAATCACACTGAAAATTCACTGAGCCACAATACCTTTAAGACTTGAAGAAAATGGACCCTGCACTTATCTCTCATTATGTACCATTTTCACTCAGATCTCGTAATGCATTTTGCTGGACAGGAAACCACAAGGCAGGGACGTTCCAGTGTTCATCAAAGCCTTCCTGCACTTACCAGGATCTGAAAGTAGTCGCTGGGAATGACCACCTCTCCATTCTTCACCCAGCGGACAGTGGGAGGAGGCTTCCCAGTCACCTCGCATTCCATCTCGATGTCTGTCGTCTCGTAGGCGTACAGGTTTGAGGGGTAATTCAGAAACTGCGGAGGCACTGAAACCAAAGAGACAAGGCACAGTATGTTGGGACCTTTCCGGAACCGTCACTGGAATGTACTATATACACTACAAACTATGATATATATACAATGAATCTGATCAGGCATGTATTTGGGCATCCCATTGGGTCTTTGCCATAAGCCAAGCAAGAGGGCAGTGTAACAGAAACAGTGTTGTGCTACAGGGAAATCTTTTCATAAATTGTATAAAAATATTCACAAACAACAACAACAAAACATTATAATACAGTTTCAAAGTAGAAATGCGAACATATTAGAATTGGGAGTCGTGAATACAATATATCATTCTAGACATATATAAGACGTTAAAATTAAATTCTGATGTTCTTTAAAGGCATTTTGAATATTCACATATAATGAAATGCACACAAATAAAAAGGAACACAAAGTCAGTGCCAAACCATAGGAAATCATAGGAACTTGTATGAATTTGTCTTATCAATAGACATTACTCTTAAAAACTTCTGATTAAGCTATCTACTGTATATTTCAGTCCTAACAATAATTTGCCCAAGGTTTAATTGCAAGCTGTTGTGTTGTTGGTCACACATTTGTCACAAACCAAATATCTGCTGTATTTAACAGGCATATCAAGTTGATGCATTTCATTCTCATTAAAATGCATCAAAAATATAGAAAATGGGTCAAGCCCAAATGGCCTGGAATTGCACTATAATGTCAATAAGGCTTCTTCAGGGCTGTGGCCCAAAGGACCATTATGGAATTAATCTGCTATGCTGTGTGGAGCAATTTACGAAACACCCATAGCAGCAGACAATATCGATCTGCTTAATACAAAGAAAATTCTTTGCATTAAGTGTGTTTCTCCTATGAGGGGGCAGTGATAACCTTCTCTGTAATCGGGGTTAAACATGTCACAATAATCACAGAAAACCCCATTAAAAATGCAGATCAGACAGAATGGACAATGATGCCAGGAGTCATTTAGTGAAATACCACATTCTCTAGATATTTCTATGCTTCATCTTTTCAGAGAAACTGTTTCTTCACTGCCGTGCTGCTATTTTAGCAGGACCTGTGAAAAATTATAGTCAGGCTGCACAACAGTGATTGCACTTTGATGCATTATTTCAGTAATGCATATACAGTGCATCCGGAAAGTATTCACAGCGCTTCACTTTTTCCACATTTTGTTCTGTTACAGCCTTATTCCAAAATTGATTAAATTCATTTTTTCCCTCAAAATTCTACACACAACACCCCATAATGACAATGTGAAAAAAGTTTTTTTGAGATTTTTGCAAATTTATTAAAAATAAAAAACTAAAATTTCTCATTTACATAAGTATTCATACCCTTTGCTTTAACGTATTTTTAAAGTATCATATTTCATATTTGGTCGCATATCCTTTACATGTTGTTACTTCCTGAAGTCTGTGACCATCAACATCAAAAAACTGTCGATATCTTATTTTCAGGTACTGTTACAAGCGATACTATAACCTCTCTGCATTTGAATGGATCTCTATGGAAATTGGGGGGTGAGACTAGATTCAGCTGTAAATTACACTGGTACAGTATGGAACACATGGCTGGCTAAATGGCTGTAAGTTATCAAGGGTCTGAGCTATCAAACGAGCCCCAAACCATCACTCTGTTGCCAGATATGGAGTAGATGTGGATGGATCACTGCAAGGGTTATTTCTCCGGACTCATTTTCCTATAGAACTCTATGGGGAAAAAAGTCAGGAGAAACAACCCTTAAAGTGATCCATCCACATCTACTGCATATCTGGCAGCAGAGTGATGGTTTGGGGCTCGTTTGATAGCTCAGACCCTTGATAACTTACAGCCATTTAGCCAGCCATGTGTTCCATACTGTACCAGTGTAATTTACAGCTGAATCTAGTCTCACCCCCCAATTTCCATAGAGGTTATAGTATCGCTTGTAACAGTACCTGAAAATAAGATATCGACAGTTTTTTGATGTTGATGGTCACAGACTTCAGGAAGTAACAGCATGTAAAGGATATGCGACCAAATATGAAATATGATACTTTAAAAATATGTTAAAGCAAAGGGTATGAATACTTATGTAAATGAGAAATTTTAGTTTTTTATTTTTAATAAATTTGCAAAAATCTCAAAAAAACTTTTTTCACATTGTCGTTATGGGGTGTTGTGTGTAGAATTTTGAGGGAAAAAAATGAATTTAATCAATTTTGGAATAAGGCTGTAACAGAACAAAATGTGGAAAAAGTGAAGCGCTGTGAATACTTTCCGGATGCACTGTATGTAGCATTCCAGAAAAAAAAGCTAAGGTCACCTCATTTCTCTGGAGAAAAGCAACACAGAATTAAGCTACTGCACTACAATGCCAAAGAACAACCAGCAAAGACACAGCAAAGATGTGCTACGGCAAATAATCAGCTATTTAATTAATATAAACTGGGGACATTACTATTGAGAATTACATTGCCATTTAGGAAACATCACAGAAATAAAAAGAGGTTTTAATCATTTTAATAATTACTCGTGCAACTGCGTCTAGCTTTCTTCCATCATAAAGAGCGAGCTCACCAAACAAATCATTAACTGTTTTTGAAGAAAAAATATATATATATTTATTTCTAACAAAAAAATGGAGGCAATGGCTGAATTTGTGTATATATGATGTAACATAAACCATCTGAGTTTAATTTACATTCACTGCTTTTTTACTGTGAATTAAGTTTGAATCAATCTGTTCACACACTATACAGTTTGAAAGTGTTAAAACTCATGATTCTATCTCTAGAGAATACCAATGTTATAGCGACAACGGTTCCTTATTTTCTAACGTGACGCAAAACAGGCTCGATCAAAACGACGTCCTGTACGTTCTGTACGTTCTGTACGTTCTATGTGTTCCACGGACGACACAAATCACGGTGAAGTTGGTATCCTTATTCTGGCAAAAGATTTGTGTTTATTTATTTATTCTACTAAATAAATAAACACAAATCTTTTAGGCGAGACAACTTTGTTTCAGTAATACGCAGAGTAATTCTGAACAGTAACCATTTTATTTTCGGGCTTGTGTTCACAAAAGGTGCTGCTTGAGAAAGAGTTAACGTTCAAAATAAAAACCGTATATAACTCACGACCCCCTGATGTGTGAGGTAGAGGCTGAGTTCAATGATCTTTAAGGGGATAATACATCACTAAATAAAATCCTCACAGTCATTTTCCTTTTAGTTACATCACCTAGACATCAAGAAGACATTTAATCTACAAAATAATATTGCAATGACTCCCTAAGAATCATAACCTACAACCGAACAGACTAAACAGATATGTATTCTGATTATTTCTAAAGAATGCATGGATAGTGATTGTTAGTTTAAAAATTTTAAAATAACCATTCACTTTAACAGACCCTTACAAACATGCATGTAAAACATTGTGTATTCCACAGAGGGGATTACACCACAGAAATATATGTCTTACATATGATATATTTATTAGACTGGAGTGAAAATTAAAAAAATCCCTCTTCTCATCTATGTTTTCAGATCCTCAGTCATGTTACTACTACAATGCACATCAATATGTCATTAGACATGGTGTTACGTTATTGGTGGTGTATTGCACTAATTAAGCAATAATGATTTCCTGTTAACTGCAGTCTCAACATTTTCACTTGAGGCTATGTGCACTAAACTGACTATTGCGGGTGGCTACAAACTACTTAGTTAGCAACAGGCACCGGAAAACAAAGAATTGTGCGTATGTGGGTGGGTTACACTTCAAGCAGGATACATTGAGAAAGCACACAAAGTTAATAGCACATATTTTGTGCACGCATTCTGTTTTATGGCACTGAGAGCAATATTAAGTTGAGCAATTTTTTATGAAAATGCACAATGTCAAGTATGTGGCATAATGTGCTTTCAAGGAAAATGTAAGAAATACAAAATAGCAATTGTACAGCGGTGACCACATATGTGTCTTCCGTGGGGAGCATTAGCATAACAAAACGAACAGCGTCGACGCGGCCTTTTCATATGAGCTGGCCACAATGACTCTCCCCGTCCCATTGAAATGTAAATCTCCACATCTCTCATTTGAATAAACATCTGGCGCGCGAGCCGGAGAGCGCCGCGCGGCTGCTAATTCTGTACCCCCACAGAGGGAATCCTGTGGGACGGCGACAGCCTGCCGCACCGCTGGTGACATTCAGAGAATCTGTTCATGCAGTCCCCACTCGGGGGGGAACAGATTTAAAAAGGAGTCCCCTTTAAGTGGGGTGTCTGCCCCTTGCAAATCAGATGATGCCGGGGCAAATACACTGCTGCGCAATGCAAAGAAGTGGTCAAGTTATTATAATAATGCATGCTCATTACAATTTGTATTCGTGCATAATTATTCATTATGAATGGCCACTTGAGAGGAACAATCACCAAATGACACCTTTTCAGTTTATCCGGAGAGACTTGGATTACAACTAAAATGAATGCAGATTTAGCCCTATTAGTCCTAAATATAGAGTTTAAAAAAAAGCTTTGCAATGGCTAAGAGGTTATTTAAAACAGTGCGGAATGCGATGATTTTACATTTAGACTTTACGCATTTGTATTGTTATAAATGTGCTGGCATATGATCACAGTCTAATACTATAAAATGGTGTTAATATGTGCACCAAAAAAAAAAGTTATTGCTGAGTTCCATTGAAAAATGATTAGGCATTTCTTAATATTGAAAAATAATATAATAGAACCTGCGTTTATATGCTAACAATAATAATACGCTTTTAATTTTCCTTATGGTAAACCATGATATGCTTTTAATTTGCCTTATCATAAACCACACAGTACATTTCACCAGATTCCAGTATTATTACATCTCTCCTCACAAAATAAAATTTTGTGCTTATTCAATCACCATTACAGTGATGTCTCTGCCGATCTCAAATGGCGCCTCCACCTCGATAGTGACCCCAGTGGCTGTGGTCGGGATATTCTGGGATACAAACGGATTGTGAGAGTCTCCCTGTAACTGGATGTGACATAAGTATCCCAGCATGAAAGCAGAGAGTGAGGCCACCATTAACATACGTCCCCAGAGCAGATGACCTCCCTTCTGAACTTTTGACATCCCTTTAAAAAGACCACAAGCAGCAGTTTGCCACAGATCTGCCATGCAGAAGAACAAAAACAGTGGGTGAGGAACACCCCCACTTGTGGTTAAAAAAAAACAGTCTTTTGTGTTTGATTCAAAGTTTGAAGCTGTCAGCAATTTCCATTTAAACTCATGTAATATTACTCTGAGTCCAAAATGCTTGTGAAATTGAGTGGGTGGGTCAACAGCTGTGCATTTGAAGTATACCGCCACGCATCACAGGTCAGAATGTTAAACATGCAAGCCATGTGCAGTAGAAATCATATAAAGGACACTTATCTCCTCCAAGCCAGGATCTGACCACATTAGCTTGTGCCTGTCCCATCTTCAGATGGTTTATTCACCATTTTTATAAAACTTTATAGATAACTATTTAAATACACTTCCAGAAGAAGCACAAATAACACAAACATAGCTGCATTTCCATTTACAATAAACTGGTGAGATTCCTTGGGGAGATATGCAAATGAATCAATTAAGAAAATGGTTATGGCCTTCTGCAATCTTGGATGTCATCTCGTAATAAAAATGACAACAAAAACTCACAAAAAAAGTAAAAGGCTAATTCTGTACATGCACATACAAATGCTTTGAGACCAGTATGAAAGGTTCAATATAAATTGCATGTACTGTCATATTACTTATATTACTGTCATATTACTTTATTACAACGGGCAAAAGTAAAAGTGGGGACCGTTCTCCTCTTATAGATGGATATTTGTAAATTCAGACTTAAGTCCCATTTAAGAAGGTGGGCACCTGATTGCAGTAATAGTTGCAACAACAAAACACATGACAAACAAATGCAGCAACATTAAATGCAGCTTCCAGGAAGCAGACACCAAAAGCCTTGGAAAAGGTCAAAATTTCAACAGTTAAAGACAAATCGCCATCATATATAAAATATGGTACACAAAAAAAGACCTGCCTTTACCTACATAACTATACTTTAGCCCATTAATGCATAAAGACATTTTATATAATCAACATAGAAAGTTTTGGTGGAAACAAGAATATCTAGAAAAACAAAGACATTCAAGCAAAATATTACTTTCTCAAAATGTGATTTTTAAAAAATAACTTTAAAAAATCTAACCTAACCTAACTTTGTGATTGCATTAAAAATGCTAAAATTGATCACTTCATAAGTGTACTTTTTAAAATCGGAGCACATCTAGTTTACTCTGATTGTGAATTACTTTTACATTTGTTATTGCCATCATTATAAATGGGAAAATCCAGCAATATTTCTTTGGGAACCTGAACTTTGTCAGTTTTTAACATGCACTAGCCCTACGCTTAAACTACAACTTTAAACTACAACCTCTTTTAAGGTTATATTTCATTTTGGTCAAATGATAAAATGATAAGTCTCAGTTCTCTCTTAATTCACTTCAATTCATAATATGCCGCCTTTATTTTCATATGATCAGAATTACATCATTTATAAATCAGGAGGATTCTGTATCATTACAGAGGATTCTGTATCATTAGCTTAAAATTTATTTCAAAGCAGTAATTCTGGGTCTTAGTCCAAAATGGCTTACATCGACTTGTTTATTGCACACGACATGGCGAGTTCAAGATTGTTAGTGAAACGATTTTTTCCATTGTATTGGGAACCATTTATAGGGGTCTTTGATTAAGCCAAATCCCAGCTTAAACAGATTTACAGTGATCAAGGATTTAGTGAGTGACTCCCTCTGGCATATTTAGCACAGAGTATATATATGAGTTCTGATTATGGAGTAAAAATAGCAACAGTTTCAGCCTTCGGGCACAGTGTCTGGCTGAAGTCTGAACTAAATAACTAATGATAAGGCATTCCGGCAGATCTTAATCTAGAAAAGATATGAATCAAGGTGTCAGGCCCTATTTCAAGGACATAAATGCAGTCGGCAAATAGTGGTGCAAGTGTTAGCTCAATTAAAACAATGCATGTTCAAAATCAATTTAGGTAATTCAATACTGCTAGCACATGCAATGCAAGGTACAAGTGAACTGCTAATATATTGTTTGAGCTGTTGTGAAGGTGTGCCCTACACTGGCAACACTGAATGATTTATCTCTGAGGGAGGCAGAATTAATTACCCGATAATACAACAGATGTTTGATTAATCATTCTGTGTTGTCTGTGCCCCCATCTGAAATTTTAAACTTATTGATATACTGTTTATCTTCGTAAATGAAACATTAGACACACAATGTGTGCCTATTTATGGTGCAATGGTGGGTTTACAGTACTACTACTATGGCAGTATTCCTGTGTTTGCCCAACATATTCAATAAATGAATAAAAACGCAATAAAAAAACTCCAGACCATTTATACTACAATATTAATGTTTGCTCAAATGTACAGTACTGTACAAAAACCTTAGGCACATTTTTGCGTAAAAAAAAAAAAAATCTGTAAAGTGAAAATGCTTACAAAAATAATGAAATTAAAAGTTTCTAAATATCAAACAATTGACAATATCGAGTAGTAAACAATAAAAAAACTAAATCAAATCAATATTTGGTGTGACCACCCTTTTGCCTGCATCAATTCTCTTGCACTGTTCTGCAGTTTTATAAGAAAATCAGCTTGTAGGTTGTTCCAAGCATGCTTCTGTCTGTCCAGGTAATCCCAGACAGCCTGGATGATGTTCAGATAAGAAAGACAAAAAATTAATTATCTAAAAACTCTAGGGTGCCTAAGACCTTTGCAGTACTGTAACTTTTGTCCATTTGTACTGCTCTATCAGCCTCCCAACTGTGAGCGTTGGTTTTCGAAGCTGTTATCATCAACAACAAAAAAACAAGCCACATTGGATGCAATGAGTGTTGAAGTCATTCTGATAAGAAACGGTTTATACCTTTGAGCTTTTTGTGAACTTTGGTCCACATTATCAAAACATGTACATTCTATATATTTGTCCTTATTAAACGTATAATAAAATAAGTGGATCATATTTTTCCCTACTTAGAGACATTTTTTTGTGTATATACATACATATACAGTGTTTATATCAAAATGATTCAAAACTTCTTTTTAGAAATACCAATAACTGTTTTTTCAGTGAGTATGAATGTTCGCAAACGGACACTGATGAGGTACTGTTAATTGGCGACTCCATTATTCAAAATGTTACTTTTTCATCTGCCAGTGTAAAAGCACATGTCAAATGTCTCCCTGGCGCTAGAGTCCTTGATATAGCCAATATCACTGAAAATGTCTTAAACCTGCCCAAATACGAACAGGTGGATACAATTATTCTGCATGCAGGTACAAATGACACAAGGCTAAGGGAAACCGAAACTTTGAAAAACCACTTCCATACGACCTAAAAAGTCTCAACAAAAAGGTTATTGTGTCTGGTCCCCTACCTGTATTCAAGAGGGGCTGTGAAGTCTTTAGCAGACTTTTGTCTCTGAATATGTGGCATACTACCTGGTGTGCTAAGAACAACATTGGTTTTATTGATAACTGGGATCTTTTTTGGTTAAGACCAGCTTTTTTTCAGGCAGGATGGTTTACACCTCAATAGATTAGGCTCTGTTGTGTTGTCCGGTAACATTCAAAAAGCTGTAACTGTTTGACTATCCGCTAAATCTAAAAATGATCAAGAAATATGTCATCTGCCTTCTGACGTGAACAATGTCAATAACTGTAATCATGCTGTGTCACAAATACCTGTCATTTTAAATAGTCGGCGGCATGGCCAAAGACAAATTAGACATCTTAATACTAGCTCCCGTTCAAGTAATCTTATCCGTGTCAGTGTTACCTCCAGACCTACTCAGAAGCCTGTATCTAAAACCAATAAAACAGAATTACTTAATATAAGATCACTAGGGAATAAATAATTTCTAATCTAATAGTCTAATAAATGACTTTATCACATCACATAATCTTGATTTCATGTTCTTAACTGAAACCTGGTTAGATAATAAAAATAGTGCTGCTAATCTGATTGAGACTAGTCCCCCTAACTATAATACTTTCAATGTCAGCCGTGATGGCAAAAAAGGTGGTGGAGTGGCTGCTCCCTGTAGAGATATATTTCAGTGCAAGCAGGTACATTTCGGAAAGAGTTTGCCTCCTTTGAATATCTTTCATTCCTTCTAAATGACTGGATGTGCCAGAACTTTCTCCAGCTAAACAAGGACAAAACAGAGGTAGTTGTTTTTGGTCCCAATAAAAATGAGAGAATTAAGGTCAGTGCCTATTTAAAATATCTATCACTACAGACTACAAATCAGGCCAGAAACTTGGGTGTTATTTTAGATGCTGATCTACACTTTGAAAACCATGTTAACTCATTAACCACGTCAGTATATTACCACCTTAAAAATATAGCAAGGATTAGAGGCCTACTATTGAGACCAGACCTGGAAAAGCTTATCCATGCTTTCATCTCTAGTAGGCTAGATTACTGTAACGGGCTTTATACCGGCCTTCCGGTGTTCAAAATGCAGCTGCAAGGGTACTCACACAAATTAAAAAATACGACCACATCACATCAGTTCTCAGATCTTTGCACTAGCTTCCATTGTGCCAGAAAGTTGAATTTAAAATTATTTTATTGGTCTATAAAACTCTAAATGGCTTGCTGCCAAAATATCTCCTAGATCTTTTTATTCTCTATGAACCATCAAGAACCCTTTGTCTGGAAAGGGACTACTAACTGCATACAGACCTAAGACAAAACATGGTAAAGCATCATTCAGATATTATGCTTCATACACCTGGAACAAACTCCCAGAAACACTTAGATACGCCCCAAATGTGGCAACTTTTAAATCCAGGCTCAAAACTTTCTTGTTTTGTAGGGCTTATGAACACTGACTTGCTTCACTAAGAGTGGCCCCACAAAGGTGTACCTGTCTCAACTGAGTTGTAGCACCAATATGTTTATGTCTTATTTTCGCCATCTGTGTAACTTTAAATGTCTTATCTATTATCGTTTTTATTCAGTCACTTTCTTTTTTCTGCCGCTAATTTTATTGCCTTATCTTTTTATTTATTTTATTTGAATTCTTTCCACTTTTAATCTTGTTATTGTATATGTAAAGCACATTGATGTGTATGAAATGCGCTCTATAAATAAAGCTGCACTGCTTTGCCTTTTTCTCCTCCATTGCTGTTTCTCGGTTTTATTTTAATAATGGGTTTACTTTTTTCTTTTTCTTTTTTACAATTATAAGCATACATATCAGTCACTGTACATTGTGTTGGTACTTCTTTCTTTCAGAACACTGGTCTCAGCTTGCTTGCACCATAGGAAATAGTTCCAAACAAAATAGCTTTAAATGTGATTTTTTGAATAATTTGATAATATACACACTTACAACAAGAAGCTCCTTTGGGTTTATTTGAAGTGCATATTCTTGCTGTAACCAAATGGCAATATTGACACGTCATCAGAAAGTTCTGTAAATATGTAAAAAAATAAAAATAATAATAATAATCTTTCAATGGACACAAAAATCATCTTGGCCAACTGAAAACATGCATTAAACTGAAATAATATTTTTAAAATCCCAGAAAGTGAACTACCCTCTTTAAGAGAACATTTAAGAGAGAAAAGTTTCAACCTAAACCACTGTGGCTAGGTTCAAAGAGGCAGGGATGCTTGTCAATGGACGTTCAATAGGAGGCAATCTGTAGTATTCATCATTCAATGAAAAATTGCAGCCATTGGCAGCAAGGTGAACTTCCCGTGCCATAATTCTCTCCCGCTCAGAAGTCGTCAGTCAATTGTGACATGGAGTTATATTAATCTGGGAGGTTTATTGTTGTTTGATTGAATAGTCCCCTCTGCTCAAAGATGACTTTGCAGTGTTGATTAAATACAGGGGTCAACGTCAAAGAATGCCAGCACATAATGCTGATATCATGTTAAAAACAAGCAAGAAAGTAAATGCAAAAAAATGTAAACTACTGAGTACAAGTAATTTACTGGACCTTCTTAATGCCTTTTTGCCATCTAGTGTGAAAATTATGGTACCGTAGTATATTTGGGAAATCCACCAATTGGCCGAGGGACACGATACCTTGGGCTGCTTAGTCACAGCTGATAAAAAACAATCTTTATACTTTAAGTGAATGATAATCTGGAAGTCTATCATTGACATTTCGCTTGGTAGATGAATAGGACTCATCAGCTCTCTAATGGATCTCATTGAAATCATTAACGGAAATAACAAACATTCATTATCCCAATCACGGTCAGCGACGCCCACAGCACCAGATTCATCCACTGAGCATCCTTTAGACATTCTGTCCATGAATAAGAAAACATGTCATTGAAATCATGTAATAAATGTAGAAATATAATTGCTATGAATTTGCCTGAAATAAGGACAACGTTTCTACTGTATAATATAAGCATTTCACTGTATATATATTGTGTTTATTTTAACAGAAGTGTGATGCACATCAGATCTTTAGTCATCTTAAGCATGAAAGCCCTGCTATGGTAAATGAATAAAAGCTAACTAAGAATAAGTGTGCATTCACCATATGTGTTTCATATAATGCTTCAATTCAAGTTTTGCTGCAAATTTAAGGCCTAATGCATGATTTCTTAAAACTTAAAGTAAATTGCTGAATTTCCACCGATGAAAAGACATGACTGAAATGTTTGTTGCCACACTTGACTTTGTCTTGACGTTTTGTTTTGTCACCATTTAAGCCCTGTTGTACAACATTTTGTAAAGAGAAACTTCAAGTTATATCCTGAAGTAGGTGTGAACAGTCATTTTTATTCTTAGTCATGCTTAAAAACGTCTAAACTGAAAAATTTACAAGCTTGCCAAATTGATTCGCATCCAAGTTAGAGATTTAACCTGTGTTCACTGTGATGCGTATTTTGAATGGTTCTAGAGCATGTGCATGAATGCAGGCTGGTCTGTCTTCATCTGGCTTCACAGATGATTTTATGCCTTATCGCAGGATCCATTCAAAGTGATGAGTGACAGAAATAAGACAACCTGCACTGCTCATAATGAAGGCTAATCGGCAATGTCAGATTAACGCTTCAGACTGAAAAGTAAATGGCGGAGATGATCACCTCTTCTCCTGGAAATGTGACGTAAGATACAATTATTTGCAGTCATCAGGAACCTGCAAACTGTAGAAACCGAGCAAAGGTAATGTAAGGTGGTGAAGAGTAGGATGAGCAAAGGTAATGTAAGGTGGTGAAGAGTAGGGTGAGCAAAGGTAATGTAAGGTGGTGAAGAGTAGGGTGAGCAAAGGTAATGTAAGGTGGTGAAGAGCAGGGTGAGCAAAGGTAATGTAAGGTG
Organism: Synaphobranchus kaupii; assembly: GCA_029718625.1. NCBI lineage: Eukaryota > Metazoa > Chordata > Actinopteri > Anguilliformes > Synaphobranchidae > Synaphobranchus > Synaphobranchus kaupii. The sequence goes on from CM056392.1 coordinate 8,537,397, forward strand.
GTGAAGAGCAGGGTGAGCAAAGGTAATGTAAGGTGGTGAAGAGTAGGGTGAGCAAAGGTAATGTAAGGTGGTGAAGAGTAGGGTGAGCAAAGGTAATGTAAGGTGGTGAAGAGCAGGGTGAGCAAAGGTAATGTAAGGTGGTGAAGAGCAGGGTGAGCAAAGGTAATGTAAGGTGGTGAAGAGTAGGGTGAGCAAAGGTAATGTAAGGTGGTGAAGAGCAGGGTGAGCAAAGGTAATGTAAGGTGGTGAAGAGTAGGGTGAGCAAAGGTAATGTAAGGTGGTGAAGAGCAGGGTGAGCAAAGGTAATGTAAGGTGGTGAAGAGCAGGGTGAGCAAAGGTAATGTAAGGTGGTGAAGAGTAGGGTGAGCAAAGGTAATGTAAGGTGGTGAAGAGCAGGGTGAGCAAAGGTAATGTAAGGTGGTGAAGAGCAGGGTGAGCAAAGGTAATGTAAGGTGGTGAAGAGTAGGGTGAGCAAATGTAATGTAAGGTGGTGAAGAGCAGGGTGAGCAAAGGTAATGTAAGGTGGTGAAGAGCAGGGTGAGCAAAGGTAATGTAAGGTGGTGAAGAGTAGGGTGAGCAAAGGTAATGTAAGGTGGTGAAGAGTAGGGTGAGCAAAGGTAATGTAAGGTGGTGAAGAGCAGGGTGAGCAAAGGTAATGTAAGGTGGTGAAGAGCAGGGTGAGCAAAGGTAATGTAAGGTGGTGAAGAGTAGGGTGAGCAAAGGTAATGTAAGGTGGTGAAGAGTAGGGTGAGCAAAGGTAATGTAAGGTGGTGAAGAGCAGGGTGAGCAAAGGTAATGTAAGGTGGTGAAGAGCAGGGTGAGCAAAGGTAATGTAAGGTGGTGAAGAGCAGGGTGAGCAAAGGTAATGTAAGGTGGTGAAGAGCAGGGTGAGCAAAGGTAATGTAAGGTGGTGAAGAGCAGGGTGAGCAAAGGTAATGTAAGGTGGTGAAGAGCAGGGTGAGCAAAGGTAATGTAAGGTGGTGAAGAGCAGGGTGAGCAAAGGTAATGTAAGGTGGTGAAGAGCAGGGTGAGCAAAGGTAATGTAAGGTGGTGAAGAGCAGGGTGAGCAAAGGTAATGTAAGGTGGTGAAGAGCAGGGTGAGCAAAGGTAATGTAAGGTGGTGAAGAGCAGGGTGAGCAAAGGTAATGTAAGGTGGTGAAGAGCAGGGTGAGTAAAGGTAATGTAAGGTGGTGAAGAGCAGGGTGAGCAAAGGTAATGTAAGGTGGTGAAGAGCAGGGTGAGCAAAGGTAATGTAAGGTGGTGAAGAGCAGGGTGAGCAAAGGTAATGTAAGGTGGTGAAGAGTAGGGTGAGCAAAGGTAATGTAAGGTGGTGAAGAGTAGGGTGAGCAAAGGTAATGTAAGGTGGTGAAGAGCAGGGTGAGCAAAGGTAATGTAAGGTGGTGAAGAGCAGGGTGAGCAAAGGTAATGTAAGGTGGTGAAGAGCAGGGTGAGCAAAGGTAATGTAAGGTGGTGAAGAGCAGGGTGAGCAAAGGTAATGTAAGGTGGTGAAGAGCAGGGTGAGCAAAGGTAATGTAAGGTGGTGAAGAGCAGGGTGAGCAAAGGTAATGTAAGGTGGTGAAGAGCAGGGTGAGCAAAGGTAATGTAAGGTGGTGAAGAGCAGGGTGAGCAAAGGTAATGTAAGGTGGTGAAGAGTAGGGTGAGCAAAGGTAATGTAAGGTGGTGAAGAGCAGGGTGAGCAAAGGTAATGTAAGGTGGTGAAGAGCAGGGTGAGCAAAGGTAATGTAAGGTGGTGAAGAGCAGGGTGAGCAAAGGTAATGTAAGGTGGTGAAGAGTAGGGTGAGCAAAGGTAATGTAAGGTGGTGAAGAGCAGGGTGAGCAAAGGTAATGTAAGGTGGTGAAGAGTAGGGTGAGCAAAGGTAATGTAAGGTGGTGAAGAGCAGGGTGAGCAAAGGTAATGTAAGGTGGTGAAGAGCAGGGTGAGCAAAGGTAATGTAAGGTGGTGAAGAGCAGGGTGAGCAAAGGTAATGTAAGGTGGTGAAGAGCAGGGTGAGCAAAGGTAATGTAAGGTGGTGAAGAGCAGGGTGAGCAAAGGTAATGTAAGGTGGTGAAGAGCAGGGTGAGCAAAGGTAATGTAAGGTGGTGAAGAGCAGGGTGAGCAAAGGTAATGTAAGGTGGTGAAGAGCAGGGTGAGCAAAGGTAATGTAAGGTGGTGAAGAGCAGGGTGAGCAAAGGTAATGTAAGGTGGTGAAGAGTAGGGTGAGCAAAGGTAATGTAAGGTGGTGAAGAGCAGGGTGAGCAAAGGTAATGTAAGGTGGTGAAGAGCAGGGTGAGCAAAGGTAATGTAAGGTGGTGAAGAGCAGGGTGAGCAAAGGTAATGTAAGGTGGTGAAGAGCAGGGTGAGCAAAGGTAATGTAAGGTGGTGAAGAGCAGGGTGAGCAAAGGTAATGTAAGGTGGTGAAGAGCAGGGTGAGCAAAGGTAATGTAAGGTGGTGAAGAGCAGGGTGAGCAAAGGTAATGTAAGGTGGTGAAGAGTAGGGTGAGCAAAGGTAATGTAAGGTGGTGAAGAGCAGGGTGAGCAAAGGTAATGTAAGGTGGTGAAGAGCAGGGTGAGCAAAGGTAATGTAAGGTGGTGAAGAGCAGGGTGAGCAAAGGTAATGTAAGGTGGTGAAGAGCAGGGTGAGCAAAGGTAATGTAAGGTGGTGAAGAGCAGGGGTGAGCAAAGGTAATGTAAGGTGGTGAAGAGTAGGGTGAGCAAAGGTAATGTAAGGTGGTGAAGAGTAGGGTGAGCAAAGGTAATGTAAGGTGGTGAAGAGCAGGGTGAGCAAAGGTAATGTAAGGTGGTGAAGAGCAGGGTGAGCAAAGGTAATGTAAGGTGGTGAAGAGCAGGGTGAGCAAAGGTAATGTAAGGTGGTGAAGAGCAGGGTGAGCAAAGGTAATGTAAGGTGGTGAAGAGCAGGGTGAGCAAAGGTAATGTAAGGTGGTGAAGAGCAGGGTGAGCAAAGGTAATGTAAGGTGGTGAAGAGCAGGGTGAGCAAAGGTAATGTAAGGTGGTGAAGAGTAGGGTGAGCAAAGGTAATGTAAGGTGGTGAAGAGTAGGGTGAGCAAAGGTAATGTAAGGTGGTGAAGAGCAGGGTGAGCAAAGGTAATGTAAGGTGGTGAAGAGTAGGGTGAGCAAAGGTAATGTAAGGTGGTGAAGAGCAGGGTGAGCAAAGGTAATGTAAGGTGGTGAAGAGCAGGGTGAGCAAAGGTAATGTAAGGTGGTGAAGAGCAGGGTGAGCAAAGGTAATGTAAGGTGGTGAAGAGCAGGGTGAGTAAAGGTAATGTAAGGTGGTGAAGAGCAGGGTGAGCAAAGGTAATGTAAGGTGGTGAAGAGCAGGGTGAGCAAAGGTAATGTAAGGTGGTGAAGAGCAGGGTGAGCAAAGGTAATGTAAGGTGGTGAAGAGTAGGGTGAGCAAATGTAATGTAAGGTGGTGAAGAGCAGGGTGAGCAAAGGTAATGTAAGGTGGTGAAGAGCAGGGTGAGCAAAGGTAATGTAAGGTGGTGAAGAGTAGGGTGAGCAAAGGTAATGTAAGGTGGTGAAGAGTAGGGTGAGCAAAGGTAATGTAAGGTGGTGAAGAGCAGGGTGAGCAAAGGTAATGTAAGGTGGTGAAGAGCAGGGTGAGCAAAGGTAATGTAAGGTGGTGAAGAGTAGGGTGAGCAAAGGTAATGTAAGGTGGTGAAGAGTAGGGTGAGCAAAGGTAATGTAAGGTGGTGAAGAGCAGGGTGAGCAAAGGTAATGTAAGGTGGTGAAGAGCAGGGTGAGCAAAGGTAATGTAAGGTGGTGAAGAGCAGGGTGAGCAAAGGTAATGTAAGGTGGTGAAGAGCAGGGTGAGCAAAGGTAATGTAAGGTGGTGAAGAGCAGGGTGAGCAAAGGTAATGTAAGGTGGTGAAGAGCAGGGTGAGCAAAGGTAATGTAAGGTGGTGAAGAGCAGGGTGAGCAAAGGTAATGTAAGGTGGTGAAGAGCAGGGTGAGCAAAGGTAATGTAAGGTGGTGAAGAGCAGGGTGAGCAAAGGTAATGTAAGGTGGTGAAGAGCAGGGTGAGCAAAGGTAATGTAAGGTGGTGAAGAGTAGGGTGAGCAAAGGTAATGTAAGGTGGTGAAGAGCAGGGTGAGCAAAGGTAATGTAAGGTGGTGAAGAGCAGGGTGAGCAAAGGTAATGTAAGGTGGTGAAGAGCAGGGTGAGCAAAGGTAATGTAAGGTGGTGAAGAGCAGGGTGAGCAAAGGTAATGTAAGGTGGTGAAGAGCAGGGTGAGCAAAGGTAATGTAAGGTGGTGAAGAGTAGGGTGAGCAAAGGTAATGTAAGGTGGTGAAGAGCAGGGTGAGCAAAGGTAATGTAAGGTGGTGAAGAGTAGGGTGAGCAAAGGTAATGTAAGGTGGTGAAGAGCAGGGTGAGCAAAGGTAATGTAAGGTGGTGAAGAGCAGGGTGAGCAAAGGTAATGTAAGGTGGTGAAGAGTAGGGTGAGCAAAGGTAATGTAAGGTGGTGAAGAGCAGGGTGAGCAAAGGTAATGTAAGGTGGTGAAGAGTAGGGTGAGCAAAGGTAATGTAAGGTGGTGAAGAGCAGGGTGAGCAAAGGTAATGTAAGGTGGTGAAGAGCAGGGTGAGCAAAGGTAATGTAAGGTGGTGAAGAGTAGGGTGAGCAAAGGTAATGTAAGGTGGTGAAGAGCAGGGTGAGCAAAGGTAATGTAAGGTGGTGAAGAGCAGGGTGAGCAAAGGTAATGTAAGGTGGTGAAGAGCAGGGTGAGCAAAGGTAATGTAAGGTGGTGAAGAGTAGGGTGAGCAAAGGTAATGTAAGGTGGTGAAGAGCAGGGTGAGCAAAGGTAATGTAAGGTGGTGAAGAGCAGGGTGAGCAAAGGTAATGTAAGGTGGTGAAGAGCAGGGTGAGCAAATGTAATGTAAGGTGGTGAAGAGCAGGGTGAGCAAAGGTAATGTAAGATGGTGAAGAGCAGGGTGAGCAAAGGTAATGTAAGGTGGTGAAGAGTAGGGTGAGCAAAGGTAATGTAAGGTGGTGAAGAGTAGGGTGAGCAAAGGTAATGTAAGGTGGTGAAGAGCAGGGTGAGCAAAGGTAATGTAAGGTGGTGAAGAGCAGGGTGAGCAAAGGTAATGTAAGGTGGTGAAGAGTAGGGTGAGCAAAGGTAATGTAAGGTGGTGAAGAGTAGGGTGAGCAAAGGTAATGTAAGGTGGTGAAGAGCAGGGTGAGCAAAGGTAATGTAAGGTGGTGAAGAGCAGGGTGAGCAAAGGTAATGTAAGGTGGTGAAGAGCAGGGTGAGCAAAGGTAATGTAAGGTGGTGAAGAGCAGGGTGAGCAAAGGTAATGTAAGGTGGTGAAGAGCAGGGTGAGCAAAGGTAATGTAAGGTGGTGAAGAGCAGGGTGAGCAAAGGTAATGTAAGGTGGTGAAGAGCAGGGTGAGCAAAGGTAATGTAAGGTGGTGAAGAGCAGGGTGAGCAAAGGTAATGTAAGGTGGTGAAGAGCAGGGTGAGCAAAGGTAATGTAAGGTGGTGAAGAGTAGGGTGAGCAAAGGTAATGTAAGGTGGTGAAGAGCAGGGTGAGCAAAGGTAATGTAAGGTGGTGAAGAGTAGGGTGAGCAAAGGTAATGTAAGGTGGTGAAGAGCAGGGTGAGCAAAGGTAATGTAAGGTGGTGAAGAGCAGGGTGAGCAAAGGTAATGTAAGGTGGTGAAGAGCAGGGTGAGCAAAGGTAATGTAAGGTGGTGAAGAGCAGGGTGAGTAAAGGTAATGTAAGGTGGTGAAGAGCAGGGTGAGCAAAGGTAATGTAAGGTGGTGAAGAGCAGGGTGAGCAAAGGTAATGTAAGGTGGTGAAGAGCAGGGTGAGCAAAGGTAATGTAAGGTGGTGAAGAGCAGGGTGAGCAAAGGTAATGTAAGGTGGTGAAGAGCAGGGTGAGCAAAGGTAATGTAAGGTGGTGAAGAGCAGGGTGAGCAAAGGTAATGTAAGGTGGTGAAGAGCAGGGTGAGCAAAGGTAATGTAAGGTGGTGAAGAGCAGGGTGAGCAAAGGTAATGTAAGGTGGTGAAGAGTAGGGTGAGCAAAGGTAATGTAAGGTGGTGAAGAGCAGGGTGAGCAAAGGTAATGTAAGGTGGTGAAGAGCAGGGTGAGCAAAGGTAATGTAAGGTGGTGAAGAGCAGGGTGAGCAAAGGTAATGTAAGGTGGTGAAGAGCAGGGTGAGCAAAGGTAATGTAAGGTGGTGAAGAGCAGGGTGAGCAAAGGTAATGTAAGGTGGTGAAGAGCAGGGTGAGCAAAGGTAATGTAAGGTGGTGAAGAGCAGGGTGAGCAAAGGTAATGTAAGGTGGTGAAGAGTAGGGTGAGCAAAGGTAATGTAAGGTGGTGAAGAGCAGGGTGAGCAAAGGTAATGTAAGGTGGTGAAGAGTAGGGTGAGCAAAGGTAATGTAAGGTGGTGAAGAGTAGGGTGAGCAGAAGAGGCATTCGTCTTGCCTTTGTAGCTCACAGTTTATCGCCTTTGGTCAAGGGGATAAACTCGGGATCCATCTTTTCTCCTATTGTGCCCTCTGCCAAGCCAGGGATCTGGGTTTCCGCCAGGCCACCCGCTAATCAAGATGCTGCGACTCAGCTGGCTGGTCCCAGGCAACTGCTGCTCAGGATTATACCATGCCAAGCAGAGTTCATTTCACCCTGTCCAGCCCTCCCTACAAAGGCAACCACTGCCATCATTGCAGCCCCCGTTAAAGTTATTGAGGGAATGGGGGTAAGGGGGTGGGGGAAATTCAACCTGGATTCTCATATAAAACTGAATATACCTGGTTATCCTCGTCCTCATAGGTGAACGTGTTTTTCTTGCGCAATTCCAACAAGTGACCTAATGTTGCATTTACAGCACACTGCATAGCCTACATACATGTATTAACATACATTCATATACACTTGGACAACCATTTGCATCTCATTTTTCAACTGCAACATGTTTCACCGGGATGTCTCAAAGCATATAGAATCAACTGGTCATCCGGTGTGAGCATTTGCATTCTCCAAGCATGTAATCAGAGCAGAACTTTGACATGCGCAGAACCCCGAGCTCCAGCGATAACCCTTGACATGTGCTGAATCGCGCACGCGAGTAGCCTACACAATACACGTTTCTAATATAAATGGGCCCATCTCCGAACACGCGTTGTGTGGTGTGTACAGCGTTTGCGTTGACAGTGTCCTTACGTATCACGCAGCAGTGTCAGCCCGCAATAATTAAACAGGAGAAGGCGCTAGTGCACGACTTGCAAAATTCTAACAACGGAGAGCATCGCGCATATTTGCAACCCTGGTATGAATTCATCTCATATTGACATAACTTACCCTGTATGCTAACATGCGCAGAAAGTATATGCATTCCATCCAAAGAACATATTTGGGTTTAAGCGTTTACGTGGCTAATATTTCCTATTGATGGGATTATCAAAAAGTTTACACCACCCCTTTCAAAACTGAATGAAATTTCAATCGGAATGGGGTGATCTGTCCTGACTGAGGTGGTTACATGGGACACGCTTAGTCCGATTGGATTGTTGATCCGATTACTCGTGGAATACGAGGCAACATGTAAGCGCAGCTATTGTGTGACAGGACATCATTGCCTCAACCTATCCTGATTGTGTACACATAAAAACAAAAATTGTATTTATTTTTTAAAATTTGCCAATTGTGTGTTGCCAAGAGAAATACTACGCTCTCAATTTAACAATTAACAATGTAAACATTGAAGAAAAAAAATCTTTACAAACCACGCTCAGTAAACGTGAGTTTGTATCTGTTATTGTTGTTGAATCTTGATGCTCGAATTTAGAAGTAGCCCTGACGTATCCAGAGAAGTCAAAATTAATTCAGACATGCTCCAACTTCTCACTAGATGCAGGATCAAAAATAAAAATGATAACATAAAAGATTTCTGCCATTTTGACCATGCAGTCTATTGGCTGAAAGCTTACCTGAGAGGTCTTGAGTAAATTGCGTTTCTACTTGTCCAATAAGGTAGTCTGTGATGACTAACACAAATCCTTGAGGCTTTAAAGTAGCCATAACTAGGTCAGGGAAACCACTGTTTGAAGCACTCCTTTCCAATGTAGCCAATAGATGATATTTTTCTACTTTTCTCAGGCTGGGAATTTCTTAAGGGTTGAAATAGATGACTCATTGTGCAGAATGTCTGCTCAAAAGCAATATTATTGAGTTGGACAGGTGGGGTTGCACAAGCAGAGAACGCTTTAAGTTTAAAAGAGGAATTTGGCAGGACTCAATGCAGTTAGCATGCTAGCTGAAGAAGCATACATTCGGGCTGCTAGTTCGGTAGCTGACTGTAATTACGTGCAAGTAAAATGTGCAGAAAGCACTGTCCTGTTACTGTCAGTACCTGTGCTACGTTCGACTCTGTCATGCAGTGCTGCTGAAACCTCCTTTAAGTTGTGCCCTGCAGTGAGTGCACCTGAGAGATGAACTGCTGTGTTTCTGTCACTGCAGTGTTATGTCGACATGAGAGTCCAATTTGTGAACCAACATGTGCGCCCCTAAGAATGAGACAGGGTGTTCGTTGTTTCCTTGCTTGTTTTGTTTGTGGTTGCAGTGGGGAGGGGTGAGACATTATGTGCTGAATGGGCACATGGGAGGTGAAGCAGTCATATACAGACGGGTGACAAATTAAAGGAAAACCCAACACAAAGTGTCTTAGTAAGGTGTTGGGCCACCACGAGCCACCAGAACAGCTTCAATGCACCTTGACATAGATTCTATCTCTAGTCTAGCATAGATTCTAGTCTCTGGAACTCTACTGGAGGGATGGAACACCATTCGTCCAAAAGTTATCCCCTCATTTGGTGTTTTGATGATGGTGGTGGAGAGCGCTGTCTAACACGTCGGTCTTCAATTGGGTTGAGATCTGGTGACTGTGAAGGCCATAGCATATGATTCACATCATTTTCATAGTCATCAAACTATTTAGTGACCCCTCGTGCCCTGTGGATGGGGGCATTGTCATCCTGGAAGAGACCACTCCCATCAGGATAGAAATGTTTCATCATAGGATAAAGGTGATCACTCAGAATAACTTTGTATTGATTTGCAGAGACCCTTCCCTCTAAGGGGACAAGTGGATCCAAACCATGCCAGGAAAATGCTCCCCACAGCATAACAGAGCCACCAGACAGTAGGGGTTTTTCCTTTAATTTGTCACCCATCTCACCCGTCTTTCTGTATACTATGCTGCACATTGAATATATTCCGCTTTACCCCTCAGATGTAGTCTATTTCTTCCCTTGACTGTCTTTCCCGGTCTTCCTTGTTTATTTACCTCCTCTTGAACGAAAGTAAAATGCTGCTGCTTCGACTAGTCTTTTTTTTCTTCTATGTTGTCTCAAACCACCTTAATAGCAGATTATACTATTTATTTATTATTTATTTGTTAATCTTTATTTATGCAGGGAGTTGCTTCTCTCTGAAAATCCTGCACCTCTTCTGCGACATAAGAAAGCATTGATTCAGCAATTCATCAGTACCACATACATTTCACGAGTTTCAATCTGATGATGAATCGCGACGCTACAAATTAATCACAGGATACCATATATCTGGCGCACACATGATTTTAAAAAAAGTTTATTAGACTTTAAATGTCCCTTTGTTTCAGTAGAATCTCTGACTTTCTAAATTATGTGGTGAAATAATTCCTCTCAATGCATGTGAGGGAACCATGTTAAGCTCATTTTTAGATACAAGATATCCTCATTCCTTTTATTTATTTGATGTAACGGCCACGGTTTCCTTACACCCTACTTGCACATTTATCAAACATTATTAGGGGGCCAAGCACCCTATTCTGATTTTATACATTATTTGAAGTCTTTATTAAACTGCCCTGGTTCCTTTGTGCACCTCTAAACCATTTTAATTATTTGCATGTCAGGTTTATTATTTGTATATCCAGGTTAGACCATTAGATCCATTTTGTTTAATGGGTATGCTGGCTTTCAAAGCACAGTGGCATGAATCAGCCCTCATAGATCAGACCTTCCAACAAACATCTATGTTTTTGGCACAACTCCACATGAAAAAATCAATCGTCTTGTTTCTCCTGTTTGGGCACAGAACGTACTCAGAGTAAGTACCCACACTGTGTTTAAGAGAGCCATTGCTGAAATCGGCCAGAATTAATTTGGGTGTGAATTCATCTCGTGAGATTCAATCTTTTTTCTTTTCTTTTTCTAATCCAGAGTTTCTCAAATTGATTGAAAAATTATTTGTCTCAAACTTCGCTGAAAGAATCTGCAAATGTGCAGTTTCCTTCCTAGAAACAGTATACAGTATACATTCTGACCGCTGATAGTATGTTACTAATGGATAACAGCCACCATTTTGATTCACGTTGTCAATATAACCATTTGCCCCCCCCCCCCCCCCCCCTTTATTGACATTTAATGGTATCACATAACCAAATATGTATGGAGCCATTGTGTGCCATCAATGCTCTCAAAAAAACACACAGTTCTGGGGCAACATACCTACATAAACAGTGCTGAGCAGAAAAATGCCCTCAGAAAGCCGCGTAAGCGAGTTTCCACGCAGAAATTCAGATGAAATAACAGGTGCAGTGAGAGTCTGCACACCTCTGCACACGCTGGACACAATATGTATGCAATGTTTGGCGTCAGTGTGATATGGCGACATAGTCACCGAAAGGCAGAGGTAGAAAATGCTAAAAAAAATTTAAGCAGATTTCCGACTTTCACCCTGAGCGTTCTTTTACGCATTCTTTTACTCAGAGTTTTATACATGTGGCCCCTGGTCTTTAGAAAGATTAGTAAAAAGTATTTGTATTGGCTCACTAGTTAATTGGCATCATATATTATTTCCACATATAGGTCTGTGTCCACAAGTCCACACTTAGGGCTTGATTTACGAAGACCTTTAGCGTCAAAAGCCAATGATTGGGGCAAAAAAAAAATCCATGACCAATCATTGCCCATGTTATTAGTTTTGCGTGTGCTAAAAGGTGTTGCACGTGCAAAAGGCCTTATTAAATCAGGCCCTTAGTTTCCACGTCACTTTTTTGAGTCATCAAACCTTATGATTTGTTCAAATAGTTCAGTGTACTTCGGAGCCACACAGTTCTTGCTGAACTGGATTTATAAAGCAAGAGAATACAGGAGGAGGATATTTCTTATATTAAAATGTTATCCTGGCCTTTTCCCACAAAAATAAGCAAGCTATGCCAGCAACCCCCCAATGTAAGAACTACTGAATTTCATTGGCATGAAAGAGCACAGTGGTGCTAAACATTCATTGAGTGCATCACAGAAGACAATCAAACATGTTTAGAGGCTAGACTAGAATATCTGTACACAGATCAAACAAAGTTAATGGATATGATTGGATATTGCTGATATTAGATATAGATTTTCTTCCCTGGTAATTTAATAATTAGGCATATCACATTTTATCATTATTGCTCAAGAAAAAAATCATTGGCTGAATGAAAAACGGGTCTCAATATCAGAGAGAGAATCCTCCAAAATCAAATGTGTAATATTTATTGCAACAATCTGGTTTAATAGCACAAAGAAGCAAATAAAACCATATGTTGAGTGATGATGCAATGTTCAGAAATGGTTTTAATTTGAAAATTATTCTTGTACTTCTTGTCTCTGTGCACTGGAAGCCAGAAGCCTCCCCTTCCCTCTGACACAACCAGTGGCATGATGGGAGATAAACGTATGCTTAAAATTGCCATTTCTAATTAATGTCCTCATTATGGTGCTGATCCTGTCATTTGGAGTAAGTGTGCATCATTTCATACATTTACATGCAACAGTTGAGGATGAATGTTGATTGAATCCAGGCTAACATGTCAAATAATTGTTCAGAAATGTGAAGGAAGGCTAAGGATAATTTGCTGATGAGCCATAACATCACTGTCAGGTAAAGAGAAGTGAAGGTTGAAATAAATATATAAGGATCCTGACAAATGGGTAAAACAAAACATGTGTGACTGACTGTGAATGTGCATGCGATACACATGCCTGTCTCTTCAGAGATTGTCTGTTAATGTGTATGCAACCATGCATGTGGCTCTTCATAAAGATATGAATAAACGCACACCTTGTCCGTCTGTGAATGTGTGTGCGCGCCAGCACTGCAAACGCTTTTCTATGAAAACCTGGGACAACAAGAGCAGTCGGAATAATCTGAGAAGCAGGGAAGAATTAGGTAAGTAGGTAAATACAAAGCAGTGTTTTGGCCCATTTCTCAATGTCCAACAAGAGTCGTCCACTTATTGCTGCTATTCACAGAATGATTCCCCATGAGAGCTGAGAGGGGAAACTTTAATTTTGTTTCTTCGGATTGGAAATTAAAAATTGATCAGAGGTATTTCAGCTTGGAAGGCAGTCAAGTGAGATTCACATTTATAATTCCGCATTGGGCCTAAAGTTTGGAAAGTTTGGAAGACTGGAAGAGCAGCTTACTGGGCTCAGCATTAAATCTGGCCACAAGAGAGGCCCTAGCTCTTACTTGAGGGGGATTTCTGTTGGAGCTTATTAGTGATGACTATTGAAATACGTTATTGTCATGCTTACAGAAACACGCTCTACAAAATTCAATTGTGGCCATTTTGGGTCAGTTGCAGTGTACAATTAGTTGGAGACTAGCATGGGTTTAACACAAGACTTGTTTGTGTTTCCCAGACGTAGTGCAAGATTAAAGATACAGGTACTACAAAATCCAAACGGACTCGCATAATTTTATTAAAAATAGCATTGCTGTCATAAGAGTTTGAAATATCATTAGTCTAAAATAATTTAGTGGTTTTTTTGCATTACCATTGCATAACAGCTCATTCAGTATTGCATCAATACCATCAACTGACAAAAAGTTACACAGGTTTAGGATGACCATTGTTGCATGCCAACATTTGTTCTATAAACTTTTTGTTTCTTCTACATGTTCTATGACGCTTTTGCAGGTGCTTGTAACAGTTTAATTCTCAACAGCATGCTGACCATACCGAGGGTCAATTGAGAATTATATATCAGAGTGAATTTTTGCTATTTATAACTGTTCATTCACTTTTACTTACTGGTTAGCTGGCTGTATCCATTGGCATAATCAATACTAACTGTCTATAATTATACAATAATTGGTTTTGTACGGCTTTCCGATGGAAAAAGAGAAGCAATACTTCAACACAACATTTCCTTGAGCCATGACATTTGAGTCAGGCATCGTTGGGAAATAAGACCAGGAAATGTTGCATAATGTTGTACAGTCTTTATAGAAAAAAGTTTAGAACATATACATTTCTTGAAAGTCATTTAAATCTTCTCTATATAGTCCCTATGTTGTCATTATTGCACTTGCATTTGGTTCAGGAATTTTACGTAGCCCATATCAAATAATAAAGCTTTCACTGTTTTTGCTTTTGCTGTGGCATGATCCTTTAAATTGGCACTGGTGGAGAATGCTCACAAAATTAGCTGAATTTCATATGATATGCAGCTCCAGTTGTACATTGTCATTAAGTTTCCCTAAACTTGATATGCAGCTAATCCCATTGTAGGATGGCACACTGCAAAACCATTTTGATGCAATGCTGAGTTCTAGTAAATGAGCATACAATGCAAACCAGTTCGGTTTTTAAAACAAAACAAAAGTCAATGTAAGGCAGCACATTCCAACTGGCATGATAATAACCGAAACAGAACTCAATAGAACACAAAAGAAAGCTTCCCAGTTTTGGGATAGCAGTCCAAATCGCTTAATTGAGCAAATTGCACGGTTTAGCAGGCGTAGCACATCCACACTAACTAGACTGGGAGAGTGGGGAAAAAAATTTTTTTTTACAATGAGCAGATTGTTACATTATACATGCGATTACTAACAAGACAACAGTTGTCACGATTACTCATCGTAAACCAAGTAAAGGGAAAATCTGCTCATACAGACATTTGTGAACACGTAAACAAGTACCCATGTGAAGTGGCAGCACCATTATGAATGCCTACGTCCCACAAAGTCTCACAGCACGCTCCCCTACTGCAGCTGGGCTCTAAAACTGTAAATGGTTTCTTTAATGTCCACAACAACCGTAAGACTCAAACATCTGGATTCAGTTGTCTTTTGTCCATAATTTTGTCCATAATAGTTCAGAAAATTAATTTTCATGATTATTTATTCCTTATTGTATCCTTATAGGAATATCCTTATTCCTTATTGTATCTGCCTTCCCCGATGGAACTTTGGGCTTGTTACTCTGGTGAAAGGAACAAGTACCAAGTGAATTTCAAACTGCCATCATACATTCATCCCATCACAATGTATTCCAAAGTGCTTCTCTCAGCCCGACTGCCGAATTGACAACCTCCATTGCCTGTGCTCAACTCTGAGCAGCACACTAAGATTACACTTCCGTCCAACCCTCATCCTTCCTGATTCAAATGGGGGAAAATGAGTCAGTGATTGTCAGAAAACAGTAAACCTGACTTTTTCTATATAATGTGCTGTGTATAATGTCTTTCCAAGATTCGGCTGAAACAAAGCTCCGAAGCCATCTGTGCTTTTTGTGAATCATCACTGCCAGTGCTGAAAACAAACCGCCAATCTATAGCAAGGTTGCCACAGAAATAATGAAGAGCTTAGGGGGTCGATAGCCATTGCTTCACCACAGTAGTATTTTTATTCTGTCATCTTCCTTCAGGTTTGTGTGCTTCGCTCTACTAACAGACAGCAGACGTTCAGGAGTTAGGCTAAAGTTTGGGAAAGTGTGAACATAACAATGGAACTGGAAGGCCATTATGGATGTACACTATATAGCCAAAGGTATGTGGACATGCTTGGTCTGCGGCTGGTTTTCATGGTTCAGGCTAGGCTCCTTAGTTCCAATGAAGGCAAATCTGAACACTGCAGCATACAATGACATTCTAGACGATTCTGGGTTTCCAACTTTGTGGCAACAAAGGCCCTTTCCTGTTTCAGAATGACAATGACCCCATGCACAAATAGAGGTCCATACAGAAATGGTTTGTCGAGATTGGTATGGAAGAACTTGACTGGCCTGCACAGAGCCCTGACCTCAACCCCATCAAACACCATTGGGATCAATTGGAAAGCCAACTGTAAACCAGGCCTAATAGCCCCACATCAGTGCCCGACCTCACTAATGCTCTTCTGACTGAATTGAAGCACATCCACGCAGCAATGTTCCAACATCTAGTGGAAAGTGTTCCCAGGAGAGTGGAGGCTGTTATAGCAGCAAATGGGGACCAACTCCATATTTTAGAATGATTTTGATTTTGGAATGAGATGTTGGATGAGCAGGTGTCCGTATACTTTTGGCCACGTAGTGTATGTTTTTGTATGAATGTGTAAAATGTAATGTGGTTATGTGGTTTTACAGAGACACAGTGGCCCAAAAACTGGACTTTGTCCATCATTAGTATTTTTTAAATATTGTAAGCGGAAGTGGACAGTCGTGTATGTACAAGGTTTATATGAAATTGACAGATTGTGCTAGGGGTGCACAATCTGTCATTAAAATGGACAAAGTATTAAACTCAAAGCTTTGCAAATGATAATACAAAAAAATATTGACTGCTAAAAGAGGGTCAACATTTTTATCTCATGGTTTCCTGTGTCAATAAAGTATCAAGACTATTAAAACTATCCAAGCATCTATCATATGGTTACTCTGCAATTGCATTAATTGCAATAAGAAGAATTAGAATTAAATCTATGACTAACAAAGATTGAGATAAATAAGCAGAACAATTTATCAAACATTTTAAAACAAACCACTGATTCCCTACTCTGATAACTCTGGTCATCTGAGGAAAACAAACCACTGATTCCCTACTCTGATAACTCTTGTCATCTGAGGAAAACAAACATGTGTCTCGTTTTTGGGACCAGGATATGTTTGGCATTAACTGAATTAATGAAGGAAACAGAGTAAATTTAAGATAACATCACCAGCAAGTGACGATCGCTCCACAAAATGTATTAAGTCGCAAACAGGATAATGTAGTACCCAGTGATTAACATTGGTCAGGAGATTCCTAATTATTTGGACTTTCATGTGACAAACTGATTAAATGCACCTTTTAAAGGCAACACAGAACATTGCATTTAGTAGTCAATTCCAATACTTTCTGGCACTCTATATTAATCAGAAAGGCTTGCATTCACAAGGCTTAGTCCACACTCTAGAAAATATTAAGGGGAAGTTGCACTTCCGATTCTGTGGATTCGATTTCTGTTCCAGTTCAGAAGCAAAGAATGAACAGCCCCTCAAATAAATCCTCAGTATCCTATGGTTACAGTAATTGGATTAATTGAAATAAAAGGCTTTGGCTGAATCCCCCCCACAGTGCGTAACTAATAAGATTGAGAATAATTAACCGGATCAGCATTGCGTGTGCACGTGGATTAAAGCTGGGACTATATCAGCCTTCAAAACATCAATGAGCCTTTGTATATGCCAGATACATCAATATGCTGTCTTATTTATGCCACTGCATACTTTCTTATGACATTGCTGTTTGTATACTCCCAATGATATTTGTGTGCACATGCAGTACTTGAAAGTGTTTGGCACTTTGTGTATTTATTTGGTGTGATTACAGTAAATATTTAATTTATTAATAATTTTTTTATGAACAAATTCCTTGTGCTTTCATTTGTTCAAGTTCTCTGACATCCATTCAAAATCTGAAATTTACTCAAGCCATTCACCTCATGCAAATCCATCAAAAGGCTTTGTCAGCTTTGCTACCTGTGGGAGAGGCCACAACAATTTCTAAAACAACTTGAACACAACACCAATTCCTCACTAATACTGCAATGTAATTTGCTATTTATCTTTACAGTAGGAATATTACTTTAATTACTGAATGATGTCCCAAGTAGTTAGTTTCAAGCTGTGAGAAGAGCTGACCCATCATTTATATGACAGCGTCAGAGGTGCACTTTCCTCTACTAGTCTGTTACCTCTGCTAGTACAACTTTTGTGCAAATGTGAGGCGTATGGCTCTGAATATCAGCATGCACAAAAACCTAGTTTAAATTCAGTTTGAAACCGACGGTTCAGACAGGTCACCAACTGAATATTAAACTGCTCATTGAAGATTGAACTGGTAAGAAATTATCTTTGGTAAGTGATTATTGAACTGGGACATATGTGAGTTTCTGAACGTCTCACCACTTCTTCAGGTGAGAATCAAACATGCGGTGAGCAACCTGTGTTATATAAAAAAATAAAAAGAGCGAGGCATCTTTATTTCTTCCAGGGGACCAGAGAGAAAAATGGTTTCTTCGCTTGAGTGAACTGTAGATGGCTCTCACGAGAACTTATGCAACCATTAGCCTGTGTCCTTCAATACACTTTCAAGAAACTTGCAAGAAAACTGAAGCGATAGACACTCTGATTGAAAGTACAACAAACTCAATATCAGAAACTCTCCCAGGAGCGTCCCACAGATCTACAGACTATACACAAAAGCAGGTGCTTTCTGAAAACCCACAATACAATTTGAGGAAAATCTTAACTTGGAAGTACTGCTAAAAATATAGCAGTTACTTTTGGGTCAATGTGAAATTTGAAAAGAAACAGCTCATTCAATTGCATGTTATTCCTTAAAAAAAACAAAAACAACAGTCATACTTATATTAGCTGCAATTACTCTGTTCAATGTGAGAGTGGGACCTCTCTATGAATACTATATCTGACATGACTTATAATGAACCACTGGTTTTAGACTCTGGGCAAGGATCTGTACTAAAAGCTATATTACTGGAAGCAGTCTCCCTGTCCCTTCATGTCAAAACAGACCTACCAGTAGTTAAATTATACTTTTGGAAAAAAGAAATGTTCTGGTTTGAGTTAGGGCCAGAAAGGGACACTCTCAGTTGAATGATAAAGTGAGCCTGTTGAAACTTGATACCATGCTGTCTTCTGCAATGCACTAGTTGTAAAAGCAAAGCTGGAATGTTGTTTGCAAAAAAACAAATCTTAACAAGCAATTTAATCTCATATTTAGACTTTAGAATCGTATTTCTGTTACTTTTTTGCTAATTAAAACAAACTAGCTGCCAGTGGGGTGAGATATTTTTACTCATTTCAAGATTTGCCAGTGGGGTAAGATAATTTCACTTGTCAAGTAAAAAGTAACTTAAAACAAGCTAATATTTTCCACTTTTGAGGAAAAAAAATGATTTTAAGTCTCATTACAAGACTAAAACACTTAAGACAGACATGTGTTGCAGTGTATTACAGTAATAGGATCTGATTTTCCTGACTCTTATCAACCAGAAAAGGTTCAAATAGGCTGAGATTTTTTTGTGGAGAAGCAATTATCATTTATCACCATCTGCCTTTTTGACTTTACAGATACTCTCATCCAAACCAACATCCATCCATCCATCCATTTTCTAAACCGCTTCCTCCTGGTCAGGGTCGCGGGCGGGCTGGAGACTATCCCAGCAGGCATTGGGTGAAAGGCAGGAATACACCTTGGACAGGTCACCAAATCCATCGCAGGGCCCACGCACAAGTCACCAGTCACTCGTACATTCATACCCCAAGGACAATTTAGACATAACATAACCTGCATGTCTTTGGACTGTGGGAGGGGAAGTGGAGCACCCGGAGAAAACCCACATGGACACAGGGAGAATAGGATTCAAACTCAGTACCTTCTTGCTTCGAGGTGACAGTGCAACTCACTGTACCACTGACTCCGAACCAACATGCATACCTTATATTTTACAGCATATCCTTCAATACGCAGCGAGCGGCTACTCAAATTTGCTCAAGGACACAACAGCAGTGTTCTAGCCAAGATCCAAACCTGTAACCTTGTGGTGACAATCGAGTCCAGCAACCACTATGCAACAGTGCTTTCTACAGCCTTCGATAGGGCTAATACAGACAGTCCCCATACTCACCCATGACAGAGAGCTCACAGGAAGCGCTGATGTTCTCGTTCCTGTTCTGCGCCACACAGGTGTAGGTACCCGTGTCATCATCCGTCGCACTTGTGATCAAGAGGTTGCTCCCGCCGAGCAGGATGTACTTCTTTGACCTGTGGAGGCAATGATTTTAGGACAAAGCAAATAAGGGAGTCCACAAATAGGCACAACGTCGGTGCGGCATTTCAAACCGGATTTTTGAGGACTGCAGGGCATTAGGAATCCACCAATAGGGAACCATGAATAAAACAACCAGACCCTTTCTCGGCACTTGAAAACACAGTATAGCTTCCTTTTTTCTAGACATGAGTTTCACAGTCAGCCAAGGGGCAGAGTTGCCAGTCAGAATACGGATTTCTGTCACATCTCCTCCACATGTACTTGCGAGACATTCAGAAACAATGTGATTAATTGTCTGCCATTTTGGTGCCACGCTAGCAGGCTGACGAGTACTTGATCTCTCACACGTGGAGGGAAGGATCGCGTTCACCACACAAGAGTCTCAACTGTCCAAAGCTGTTCAAGGTTTGCCTCTCAGCTGAATTTTCAATAAGTCGTTTGCTTGGCTGCTTAAGCCATCTCCCGATTTCCCCAACACGCCAGGCTCAGAGAAACGTCGAGTTACTAGAACTGTCTCAGCGGTTTCATGGTGGACCTCAGTCAGATTGTTTACGCTGAAGTTGGGAGAGAGGGATTCTCACTTTTCTATACTCCAGTTTTCCAGCAGGGCGGGCTTTTTATTGCGTTTCCTAACTGTAAAAGGTTTGAATTTAGGAGACATGGAAATGAGATGGACTGGTGCCCTTGAGAATTGGCTTGGCAGAGCTTTCTTTTTAACGCGTTATTTCTCTCGATATCAAGTCGAGAGCACGCAGGGCGACGTGCCCCGAGAAAATCTCAATCCCATAGTTCCCCTTTCTCATGTAATGAAAGATACCTTTCAGTTAGTCTCAGAAGCCGAGGAAATCTCGAGAGATCTCAAGACACTTGACTTAGCACGGGAGAACAGCACTTACTGTAGCAGTGATGGGCACACTTGGGACTTGCCAGCTTAGATATTTGTCAGACACTTAGAGGGTGGCTCGTAGAAGTGTGATGTATCTGACACATGTCCCTTGCTATTCAACCATTTCCCTGTGTCTCAGTTGATGTACGTTTTAATCGCTGGATAGAATTTCTGTGTTCACCTTACTCTGAGTTTATGCAATTATTAGAAAATATTGCTTCTGTCCTGAAAAAGTAAGGATTATCACTATCGGCTAACGTTCAGTAAATATTATATCCAATCTACGTGTGAAGTAGGCAGCTAACTAGCAAGCTAGCAATAAACAAAGGTTTGATAAATAAAATGTCACAGTGCAGGCCAACTCGCTGAAACAGATATTTCATAGATGTCAAGAATATACACCTTAAACATAATTTGCTTAACAAAGAACACCATTTGACCAGCAGCATATACAGTCAAGCCGGAAAGTCTCCCCACCCCTTTCACCTTCTCCACGTTTTATTACGTTACAGACATATTCCAAAATTGATTAAATTCATTTTTTCCCTCAAAATTCTACACACAACACCCCATAATGACAATGTGAAAAAAGTTTTTTTGAGATTTTTGCAAATTTATTAAAAATAAAAAAATAAAATTTCTCATTTACATAAGTATTCATACCCTTTGCTTTAACATATTTTTAAAGTATCATATTTCATATTTGGTCGCATATCCTTTACATGCTGTTACTTCCTGAAGTCTGTGACCATCAATATAAAAAAACTATCGATATCTTATTTTCAGGTACTGTTACAAGCGATACTATAACCTCTCTGCATTTGAATGGATCTCTATGGAAATTGGGGGGTGAGACTAGATTCAGCTGTAAATTACACTGGTACAGTATGGAACACATGGCTGGCTAAATGGCTGTAAGTTATCAAGGGTCTGAGCTATCAAACGAGCCCCAAACCATCACTCTGTTGCCAGATATGGAGTAGATGTGGATGGATCACTGCAAGGGTTATTTCTCCGGACTCATTTTCCTATAGAACTCTATGGGGAGAACAATGTAAATGCGGCTTTTGGAGTAATCACATTTCTTATGTTCATGTGAACGCAATAAGTTAAATACTGGCGTAAGATGATCGTTTCCAGTAATCGGATATTGCTGTGCATGTAAACGTACCCAATGTTAGCTAGATGCATTGCTGGCTATGTTTACGGTCACACAGATATAAGCTAACGTTGGTATGTGGTATGTTTAGCTAGTAACTATATACATATATATATTTAAATCTTTAGCTAGCTAGCTAAATGAAAAGGATGGTGAACTTAGCTTAGGCATTCGTAAATCAGCTGTACATCTGGTTGTTCGTAATGGGCAGTGGGCGGAGTCAACTCGGAAAATGGTGAATCGCACAGGCCAAAACAAATACAGACGTTCCGACCCGGAATGGAAATTTCAAAGGAGAACATACTGGCTGTAGCATTGTTGTCGAAGAAGCCAGTATTTCGACTTAGCATGTTTCCTTAATCTCTGATGACATATCATAGTCATTTTATTATTTAGTACAGTAAATTTGTTTAACAGTCATAGTCCCAAAATTGCTCAATGTTGGAGCAAAAGTTTTCTGACTAGTTAGCACAGCACTATTGTTTTTTTCAAATATTTCATAAAAAAATGGCAGATGATATTGACATAATTAGTCAAATTGAATTAAGAACAAAGCATATTATGGTCTTGCTGAATCTTAAAAACCGTGTAGTATGGCCAAGGACCTATTCAATCTATGTTTTGCCTACTCATTTACTGACCTTGTTTGGATCACCTCGCTGCCCCTCATCCAGAAAAACAAGGGGGTAGGGAAGCCAGAGGCGGAGCACTCTAAAACCGCATCTTTTCCCTCAACAGCGGTCACTGCTATTGGCCTCTGCAGGAACACCAAGCCCCGCATCACTCCCGGTTCTGCAAAGCAAAGGGCACAAGCATTACAGGCAAGTTAACATATGTATTATCTGACCTGTGCAGCAACAAAACCCTCCCCTCCCTTCACTGAGTGATGCTATGACCATATATACAGCGCCCTCCACTATTATTGGCACTCCTGGTAAAGATGAGTAAAAAGGGTTATAAAAAATTCACCATTTGGTGAATTAGCTCAATCTCACACTGAAAAAATTTGAAAAATCAAACCTTTAATTCAAGTAAATTTAAATTAAATTTATGAGAAAAATATATATATTGGCACCCCTGCAAAAATACAGTAGATATGGATGGATAACTTGAAGGGTTCCTTCTCCTGACTTATTTTTCCGTAGAGTTCAATAGGAAAATTTGTCAGGAAAAACAACCCTTAAAATGAACCATCCATATCTACTGCATATCTGGCAGCAGAGTGATGGTTTGAGGCTCGTTTGATACCTCAGACCCTTGATGACTTACAGCCATTTTACCAACCATGTATTCCTTACTGTTCCAGCATAATTTACAGCTAAATGTAGTCCCACCCCCCAATTCCCATAGAGATCCATTCAAATGCAAAGATGTTATAGTATCGCTTGTAAGAGTACCAGAAAATAAGATATCAAGAGTCTTTTGATGTTGTTGGGTCACAGATATCAGGAAGTCATGGCACGCAAAGGATATGCGACCAAATATTAAAAACGATTACTTTATTCTATATATAAATGCAGGGGTGCCAATAATTGTGGCACACATGGTTTTGTTAAAAATAATAATTTCTTGATGAGGGATTTTTTTTTCTCATAATAAATTTACTTCAATGAAAGGTTGGATTTTTCTCATTTTTTCAGTGTGACATTAAGCTAATTCACCAAACGGTGAATATTTTATAACCCTTTTTACTCATCTTTACCAGGGGTGCCAATAATAGTGGAGGGCACTGTATGTGCCACTCTCTGGGGCTCCCTGCATACAGTCAACCGTGGCACAGCCACGATTTCATCCCATTCAATGGGGATTCCACTGCACTGGAAATGAGTGCTTTAGCTAGATGTTCCACCGGACACCCCAACACTCAAATTTTGATGGGGAAAGTGTCATCTTCGACACCAACGTCCCTCTCTTGCATTTCATACAATAATATGCCGGTATTTGTGCATTTAACGGATTTCCTTAAATCACGTGAAGGTAAACCCGGAATAGTACAAGCCCAACAAAGGAAACGAGAAACATTAGTCATCGGACAGAGGAAAAAGTACTAAGTATGCATGGCTTACCATGCCAACTATTGCCATGCCAACTATTGCCATGCCAACTATTGCCATTTTTCAAAATTCTCTGACATTATTTCAATGAATCATCCGTGGGAAAAGCTCTCCTTCCTAGCTAACAATGCTTATCTCTGCAAAGCAGAGAGAGTCTCTAATCAAATCACAACCACTTTCAAGACTGATTGACTCTCAATAATTTCTCCTTTCAACAGAGCCCATTATTCTTTTTCATTGGCCTTTATTCACAAGGGCAGGAACTGCATTTTTTCCATTCAGTGGAACGTTGTGGGCAGAGATCCAGCAAACTTTGAAATATGAAATATGAACACTTAGCTTAAATGGTGTGTTTCCAAACAAAAATGTGAGGAAGACTTCTATGCTGAATACTACAGACATGCTTTGAAATGTAGGTACATGTGCATGGAGCTGTTACTGAATACTGGTAAAGAAAAAAAAACAAAGCCATGAAACAAACACCCTCATTTATTCTTGCAGAATTACAAAAGTGAGAACTGAAAGTGCATTCAAAATCAGTCAAAACCATATTTTGGTTTTGTGTGCACAAAACCATATATAAATACATATTTGTGCTACTATTTTTGTAATTTATTATCACTTATTATGGCACACAATCATTTTACTGCACATTTTATAACAATACAAAGGTATCGTATACAGTATAGTTTTTTATCATATTGCCTTAGCACCTTTCAAACCGAAATATGTTTCTCCCTCACAAACAAGATAAAGATACTGGCTGATGGAGAGGACAGCGGAAGATGGTGTTTGGTGCTATAATGTAGCCGTGGGCCACGCATTACCAACAGTGCTCACATCTGGGCTCGATTTCATCTTCTGCCACCAGCTGCTCAGGCCAACGAACTTGCAGCACATAATTCAGCCCCAATCACCACTGGGGATCAGCATGAGCACTGTTCACCCAAAGACCTGCAATTCACTCCAAGCCTGATTGCCCTTCACAAGAGAACAGTACACGGGGCCTAGTGGCTAACAAGAGATTTATGTGACAGCCGGCCACTAACACTGTGAGATCCCTAGAATACATGCCCTTGAGATGCAGCCTTCCCCTCAATTACACTCTGCTAGTTTGCTATACCAGACATGTTAGAGGGCAGATGCTATACTGCTGAGAGTCTGGCAAAAGAAAGGTGCTGTAAAACTTTTTCGCATGGTACAATGGGTAGATAAAAGGTAAACAGCCCAGGTAGGGCATGCGATATGGTGAGCGAACAGGAACTTGAAAGGAGGCCTGAAACGACTTCTGTCTGAAAATAGAGCACTGGAACAAGTATTTTGGAAATGTATGTCAATGAGATGGAATTTGGCTCATTAGATTGGTGTGTAATGGGAGCCTAGCCAGGCGTAGAAATTCTACTACAAGTCATTGCATCATTCCAAAAGCAGCATTCAAAATTCAACGTAGGAAATTGACCTAAACCGAGCCAGATTCTGAGTGTCTAATGTTAAATATGTACTTTCCCATTGCATGATTCATCATATAGCCAAAGAGCTGTAAAAACTCAAGGTTAAAAGATATTTTTAAAAATATCATAGAACACACATTTTTGGTATATAAATATAATGTATAAATAATTTGCACAGTAAAGAGGGATCTTTATCAGAATATATTTGAAATTCAAGAGTGTCATTAGTAGTCAACCAGGCATTCAACCAGTCTGACTGCACCTGTCAGCACATCATATATGAGAAATCAATGGGGCACACTCTCCTGCCCTTTATATAGAAACTTTTCATTACGCAGTGCTCACATTGACATATTTGTTTTGCAACAAACAATTTAACGATAAAATAGCAAAATCACTTTTTATACATTCTAGTGCTCCATAATGATCAATCTATGTTGTAAAAGGGTTACTTCACTACGTTCTTCAGTGATAATAATGATTATATGTTAGTACATACGTATATGTTGACACTACCACAAAAGAGCCGCTATTGAGGCGAAACACCATCAGGCCGCATTCATTCTCCGATCATCCTTTTTCTCAAACCTCTGGTCAGACAATGAAATTCACATCAATCAAAAGCAGCCGGCGGTCTTTTACACTTGAAGAAGCTGGGTGAAAACATACTGAGTGCTTCTGAAAATAGTTTCCGGTGTCCATTCAGTCTACCTTCCCGTGGTTTCCCCCAGGTATTAACAGTGGAGGCGCTGCGCCTCCTCAGCTAAATTCATGAGCACCTCCGCAAACACCAGAAACAAATCAATAAAAACTCAGACCTCCACATACTGTGTGTATATAGTTATAACTTTATGCTGAACCATTCAATAAATGTTTGCCACATTACAGGCATTTAGCAGACGCTCTTATCCAGAGCGACTTACACAACTTTCTAGCATTTTTTTTTACATATTATCCATTTATACAGCTGGATAGATACTGAAGCAAGTCATGTTAAGTACCTTGCTCGGCAGTGTTGGCAGTGTCCTAACTGGGAATCGAACCTGCAACCTTTCAGTTACAAAGTCAGTTCCTTAACCATTATACTACACTGCCGTCCAAACACAAACTGGCATGGTGTTTTCACCAGGTCATGTGTATGCTACACCATGGGAATGCCACGGCGTTCACCATCGCTGCTTACCCTCTCAGGCACTTCCCCCTCCACTATCTATTTTCCTGGGGGAAACGCTGCTTCCTTTACAAAATGAATGAGACGCAACGTGTATGAGATATATGTTTTTTTCCCTTTCAGTTGAGTGTGACGAATCAAAGTTTGCATATTAGATGATGGTATGATTCACCCATTACTCGCAGACCTTGGCCTTATGGTTGTAAATGGCACTAGGTTGTGTAAGGTATGACATCACATCCTCCACTCACAACCGTGACCCGTCATGAAGATATAAGGCAGTATAAAACAACTAATACTAAGGCAACGATGAGCCAAACATAAAAGAATATAAATCGCCAAATAAATGGTAAATGAATGACATTATTTTATACGAATATAATTGGTTGTAGAAAAATACTTTGTTTAATGAGGAATATTTTTAACCCAAACGGATGCATCACCAACACTCACATCCCTATTGTCAGCACTTTGGGCGCCTTGCGTTTGCAAGGATAAGGGCTGGGAGCAATTGTATTAGTACACAGCTGTCTTCTTCTGACTATATCAGTGTGGGCTTGACTCATGAACTATGATGTGATAAGAAGCAGTGCTTGGCATCATGAGCTGTGTAGGAGAGTACGTGTTTGTCTGCACTCTCCTGAATCAATAGCGGAGGTTGGAGCACTGAGTATATATATATATATATATATATATATATATATATATATATAAACTCCTCAAAAAAAGTTTGGAAATGTTATTTCGGTCGATTATTCCTCCCCTTTAATAATACCAATTGGTATTGTATTTTATATCGTTGGAAAGCCTGATTAGTCACCTTTACAACGAGGTACAACTTGTAATGATAATGCATTCGTGGAATGAGCAACACAGCTAACCGTGTGGGTAGCGGCCCAAAAAAATGTGCCAAAATCCCCTGCAATATATATATATATACGTAAATATACTGTATATTGTATATAAAACACAATTTGGATTTAAAAGAGGTAATTATCTTTGTTTTTCAGCCATTTAGCAATCCCTAAAGGAAAATGAACACACGCATTTATCTATAGGACAACGTTAAAGACAAAAGGTGAACGCAGGCACGCGTGTTGTCTCTATTTCGCCGTGAGGTGCGGAGGCCGGTACGGAGGACTACCTGGCAACACGCGGAGCTCGGCGTCGCTGCCGGTGCGGGCGCTGCCCGGGTTCTCGGCGAGGCAGCGGTAGGTGGCGGAGTCGGGCGGCTGCACCCTGCTGACCTGCAGCGACCCCGACGGCAGCACCACCAGGCGGCTCTCGGCGCTCACGGCGGCCGGCAGGTCCTCGCGGTTCTTCTGCCAGTGCACCACGGGCATGGGCTCCCCCGTCACCTCGCAGCGCAGCAGCGCCGTGTCGCCCAGGTGCGTCGACACCGACTCCGTGGGCACCACGATGCGCAGGGGACCTGGGGGAGGACGAAGAGAGGGAGGGAGGGAGGGAGGGAGGGGGGAGGACGAAGAGAGGGAGGGGGGGGAGGACGAAGGGAGGGAGGGAGGGAGGGAGGGGGAAAAATGGTTGTGAGAAAGGGAGTTTTTACAAGCAGAGATTCGCATGGCAAAGAGAGAGAGAGAGAGAGAGTGTGACGGATAAAGAGCACTCTGAGGTTCTAGCTCCTGTCGCCATGATCCCAGGATCCTCTGACATCACCCCGGGCTTTTCTCTCATAGGAGCGCTCTAGAGATGCGGGACTTGCACCGTGCTCATTAACGTGGAGTCAATTATAGAACACGTGGACTTAATTTGATAGATGTTCTGCGGTCTCGATTGAAGCCCGTCGGCCCATATATTTTCTTGAATACCAAATGTTAGTGCTTCCTCTTTTGAAGAAGGCCAAAATTAGCAAAAAGGTTGACTTTAAAACTGTATACACGACACACTTATGGCTGCAGATGTATCTTTCTCTTCTTAACAAGAGAAAAATTCACACGGGGTACAGTTACATCCAATATGAAAGCAATAACCAGAGATAACCAGTAAACAGTCCCCCTAGAAGCAGGTAGTGAACATGTTTGTTAGAGCCACTTAGTACCCATCCATCCATTATAGAGCCCGACTAATTTTTGGGTCCGATACCGATTCCAAAATTTAGAGAGGGATAAAATCCGATGGATCCCTCAAGTTTGGTTATCAAAGAGAAATTGTGAGAAAGATGCACTGAAGGCAGTATGTTGTTCAATTGAACAATTTACTTTATTGTCAAAATTTAAATTATAACATTTGTAACATTAAAACAAACAAAGAATTTCCAAGAAGTAAGAATGAGGTAGTTCAAAGCAAACGCCGATAACAATATATCTGATAGGCCAATATCCTATATCCGATAAATAGGTGAGGCGCTAATCCATTATCTAACCCACTTATTCCTGGTAAGGGTCGCGGTGGGGCTGGAGCCTATCCCAGCATGCATTGGGCGAGAGGCAGGAATGCACACTGGACAAGTCGCCATTTAGTATGTTAAAAAGAATGAAGCAGGTATGAGTGCAAGTGTGTATACATGGTTTCTTTGTGTTATTTTAATTTATGTTAAACCTTGAGAAATCTGGAAAAAAACAAAACAAAGATAACTGATTAAAAGCAACACTTTTAGGATTAAAAGACACAGGATATGATTTAATCAAAAGCACAAAGCCTCTTTAAGCAATTCGATCAAACCAAAACCAACCTTTATGGATTAATCTAGAGTTGCTGCATTGAGTTACGCCATCAGAGGAAAGGGTTCTCTCCTGAGAAAATGAGCTGCTCCCAAAGAGTTGCATCTGGTTGATTGATTGATTGATTGGTCGATTGAGTTTATTAGACAATTCAACATACATATAATACTGCACCGCATTTAAAATCATTGAGGATAAAAACACAATAAAGCCAATCGAAAAATAGACATACAACAACAAATGCGTGGTACAGACAATACAACAATTAAGCAACAAATGGCAGGGTGGATTCTGTCCTGTTATACACTCTTATACCTGCCTTTTCATACTAAATGCCTGCATGCGGGTCACACATTTCCAGCATACTAAATACAGCTAAGATTCACCATGGGAAAAAATTGCATTTCAGTCCCACTGTTTGTTAAAAATAAAATATTGCTATGTATCATAGTTTAAAGCCACCGAAGTTGTTGCCATGGTTTATGAATTTTGACATAATTGGTACAACCCATGCGGTTTATATAATCGGCTTCATTTTCACCTACCAGCAAAATTATTCGTTAATGATGTAACTATGGAGGCGTTGGTGAGCTGCAGGATCAGTTATGAAACACAAAAAACTGTATTTTTGCAGATTGATCTACACACAGGGGTTGCTAACGTGAAATTATACCTCAGTTTTATAGTGACTGTCGGTCCAAGGTCACAATGTTTTACATCTGCTTTGCTTTAATCCTGAACACAAATTAGGTGATGCCGTCTGCTTGCACGGCACTAGACATGGCACGGCACTGCTTGGCACTAGACATGGCGTTCACAAGCAGTAGTTAAAACAGAAGTCCTATGAAGGAATGAGCAATTTGCAGATCCATGTTTCAATCGACGTGCTCTCCTACAGGCATTGATTTTAAGGTGCTGCAACGCTAGCCATAACCAGACGCTAGCCATTTTAACCAGGCACTAGCCAGAGTGCATGCATGACAATGGCAATTCATTAATAAATAGATACGAATATAGATTTCCACCGCATACCTGAAATATTAATACAATTCACCGTGTGTAATACTGAATTGCTTTTTCCATATAAATTTGCATAAATCAAGTATGACATTCCTCAGTTCATTACATTATTTTATTTTATTTTTTTAATTCATTCTTTGTGTCATATTTTATTAAATAAAAGCTCATTTGGCCGTGAAACTCTCACCTCCACCCCGGAAAACACAATTTAAAGGCATATCTTGTCTTGTTTCTTTTAAATTGCATAAGTCCTTATAGTGGCTAATGTGGGTTTGAGTCTAGGGGACAGTTTCTTTTTGGTGAAGCTTCACAGATCCAATCTTTAGGAAGTGCATTCATCACCAATGACAGCAAAGAAGAAAAAAAAGAAGAAATGAAATGGTTGGTAGAGTCAATTCTTCAATGAACAAAACTGCTGCTTCATGCAGTAGTCTTGTGGCTGTGTGAAATACAAGAGACTTCTGGTAATTGGACACACTGGAAGTGCCATTGCCGCTGTAATACGTGTGAGCGTGAGAAAACAAGAGTAGCCTCGCCTGTTCATTAATACAATTTCTGAGCCAAGGAAATAACAAATGTGTAAACAAATCCTTTGAGTTGTATTCTATTCACAGCCCTGCAATTCAACAGGACACACAAAGTGTACAGACGTCCTTCTAATCAATGAAAGCACTTCAATGAGGTATTATTGGTTCACTATTCAGCCCTGTGGTTTTCATATTAAATGGCAATTACACAGTACAATGGTTTACAGGACTATGCAATAATAATTATTTTTAGATATGAAAATAATTGGAGTTTACTGGAGTTCCTCCATTTTATATGAGTGCAGGCTATTTTCCAGTTTATATATATATTATGTTTTTTTACTTAAATCTTACATACCACAATAGACAATTCCACAGTTACCAGAATAAATCAGCAAGTCTCGCTTGCTGTATGAAAAACATAAGACTTTACAAACAGGCAAAATACTTTTATTAATACGATTATTTGAATGTAGACGTATTTTGGACAAGACGATATGCTGCAGTGCACTAGAAGTATTCTGTTTTGATGTGGAGGCCACGGCAGGCTGGGAAAGACGGCAGGTTGGGAAGCACGGCAGGAAAGACGCGCTGTCCACCCCAATTACCGCCGCCGCCCTTGTAGCCAGCCTGGGAATCTCGTGGTCCGATTTATTTTCATCAGGGTGCAATTTGTTCTTTTGCCTTGCTCTGCACAAAGAGGTCTGTGTGGAGCCTTCAAAGGCAACTCCAATGAAATATTCAGAGACGGAGCAGGCAAATGTAAACACATATCAGGGTGAATTGGGTGAATTAAATGTGTATGCTTTTGCGTGTATAGCTAGGTTCTCAATACTTGGCTTCAATGTTTGGTTAATTTATGATGGCATACAGACAGATTGAAACAGTTAGACAGTCTTCAACTGTTCTTTGTACATAGTTGCTTGGTAACACTTACACAGCTGTGCGGGTTAGGTGGTCACACAGAGTATCAAAAACTGTTGTGATAATATCCAAAAACTGTGACTGAATTTTGGCATAAAAATAGACCGTTTCCGTTTTTAATCTGCTATTATGTATTAAAATTCTGTTATAAATATCATTCACTTTTTAAACCTACATTCTCACTGTAGAACCAAATATTCTAAAACGAAGTAATTCTAATTAAAAATAATTAGAAAGTTATATGCATTAAAAATAATTGTAAAAGCCATTCTGTGTCTAATGTTATAGTGCAGTATTATCCACTAGAGTGAGCTAATTAGCAATTTAAGCAGCAAATTACACCTTAGGAGACCTAATGTGGGAGCATATTAGAATGCCATTAATATTAGTTCTCAACTGCTGGCATTTAAAAAAATAAACAAGAACAGCATACTGAAATAATGCAGGGTAAATGTAAAATAAATCTATTGTGCATATAAAGTGTCATGTTTCAAATAAATGATGATAATCAGGAGTATACTTTTACTTTTTTTTTTTCCAAATCCCCCCCAAGTTGTGAACCGTATACGAGATGGGGTCAAAGGTCAAAGAGAGCTCCCTGAAGGCATTACCTGAATGAAAGTGGATTACAGATGGATGAAGGCTTAGCATAAAAAAAAAAGGTTACAGTTACAAGTTCCTAAAGACTTTTTGCTGAGACACTTGTTCATCAATGTGGGGATTGAGAGATATTAAATCCACGTCGCACTCTCTAATCCATAAGATAACTTTTGGAACGTGAGAAAACTTTTAATAGCTCTTTTTTGTGTGGGGGAAAAAGAGCCAGCCATCTTTACAATTGCTGGTCTTGGTTTGTAACCAAGTGACTAATGAGGAGCCACAGCTATTTATTGAGGGACCATGTTGACTTTACTTTCCACACAAAATAAAACACAAGAAAATTTTGTTCACAGTCCCATTGAAAGGCAGTGGCAGTTTTGGCTTTCTTGACCCTCAGAATTTCACTGCCAACTATAATTTAATAGTTGCCAACCAAAACAATAACATGCATCCATCCTCCCCCATGCAGAAAAGTTAGTTGGTCGGCCAGCAAGGCAAATTAGCTAGCTATCTAATTAGCTACCTGTGTAGACCTCAGAGGGGAGCCATGTAAAAATAATAATAATAATATCGGTCAACACACAGAGCTTGGAACTGAGCAAAAGATGCAAGATAATACGTTCACAGTGACTCGCGCGGAAGCACGCCGCAATTCACAGGCTGAGCGAGAGCCGGCCGAGATGGCCCGAGGTACAAAGACACCGATGTGCGGGAAATCCAAACCTCAATCAGCCTCACTCTTTGTCCCCCGTTCTGCTTAATGATGCTTGGGGCCAGAAATCGATACGGCTCGACGGCCGAGCCAATGATCAGAGGACCCGAGGACATTGTGACAGTTGCCTCATTGCTCCACACGCATCAAAGAATGATGATGTAAACCAAATGGGGTCTGGCTGAGAAAAACACACACACACACACACACACACACACACACACACACACACACGCGCACACACACGCACACACACACACAAACTTAAAAGTGGCTCCAACGTTGATCGCAAGGGCCGCTGGCGGAATTGTAATTCCGCGTCTTCGAGATTGTTGAGACCTCGGTTTGCCGCGGCGGAGTTCCTGACTGCATGAGCTGAGAAAATTAACCGAGACAGATTTGCATTGCTTCATCCTTTTCACTCTGCACATATGCAACCCATTTGACCTCCGCCTGATTTATGCATTGATTACGCTGCAAGAATGTGAAACGTTCAATGTTTTTTCACTTTCGCTGAGATGGAGAACAGATGTTGTTGTTTACATACAGACCCATGGATGCAGTCACGACATCTGCTGGCGGGAGGGAGGGGCCTCTTGTTCTGATTAATCTCCACAATCCTGTTCCTAATCTATCACAGTGAATCTCCAATCACACACATTTCACAGCAGGCTGCACCACCATCCTGGCCTTGCCCATGGAATTATGGGAAATAACAAATGAAAATACAAGTTCTCTCTGAAAATTGGACAATTAATTAATAGAAATCTTATTCATATTCAATATGGACATTTCAATCTTGCAGATTTCAATCTCCGCTAAGGAAATCCCGATAAATGTTCCGTAAGTCTAACTGAATGTCCTTTCGCTTTAATTTGCTAAACGAATATACCATACTAATTACTTTTTCATATTAATATTGCCATACCGCCATAATATAAATGTCAATTATGAATGTAGATTTTATAGTACAATTACCTACTACAATATATTGAACTGTATTGACATGTATGAAGCTGTGCACTTTTGACATTTAATGCTAGACACCTATCTAGTGAACTTATCGATCATATGTAGATGTCAAAGTGTATATCCATCATTTGGTTATCTTCATATCCATAAAACACAGAGTTGGCACATATACCTGACAAAGAAAAGTTAGAAATTTGCATTTAATTTTTCATTAGAAAACAAGTTCCTACACTTGCTTGAGAATAGTGACTATACTTGTGACAGCATTAAATGTTAAATAGCTAAAATGAATTCATTGAAAGCAGGGAATGATAGGTTGTCATTGACTTCTATCTTATCATCAGTGTCAAAGTTCAAAATTAACCTAATTTAAAAGGCAAATAAAATGAAGTCAAAACTATTACTTATGAATTATTACAGATTCATTAATATTACTGCAGGAGTAAAGACAGGGAAGCTCAAAAATATAAAAGAACAGTAACCTACCGTCCCGCAGTACCTACACAGTAGCTTGGATTCAAAAATTCTGTCCCTAACTTTTTTTTTTTTAACTGACTCACAGTTAAAACCAAGTTTTCTGTCGCTGGTTCAGAACTCACAAAAATGAACTCACCAAAAGGCCTACAGTCAAATACAAACAAATGCTGCCCGCATTAAGTCCTCACTGTCTTTCATAGTCCAAAACTGTTTTCAGAACAGAAGCTGAGGAACATTTAAGAACCAAAAGCAAGTGGGAAAAAAAAAAACATGAAGATAAACAGGGAAAATGGCCCAAAAACCCAAAAAGAAAATGCCTATCCAAAATCTTCAGCAATGAAACTCATTTTCTCATAGTGATCATAGGTATGTTGAAGTAAATGCAAGAGGCCTTGACATTAATGCCAGAAGGGGAGAACAGTATACATATATGTACAGTATATTAAATTATTGTGTTGTCCTGTGAACTCCAGAAC
Source organism: Synaphobranchus kaupii (assembly GCA_029718625.1). Classification (NCBI taxonomy): domain Eukaryota; kingdom Metazoa; phylum Chordata; class Actinopteri; order Anguilliformes; family Synaphobranchidae; genus Synaphobranchus; species Synaphobranchus kaupii. The sequence continues at coordinate 8,571,590 of CM056392.1, forward strand.
ATTGTTGATATCCAATTGGAATTTGTCAATAATCAACATTCAAATGATTAATGGGTTTGGGTCCACAACTGAAATGAATGCAGATTGCTTGTCTTAGAGAACAGTCGCAATACAGGAAACTGAATTAGCCGTTCTTTGAGCTCCAGATGCTTTCCCTACTGATACAAGGATGAACAATGAAAGCTAATTGTACAGGTCCATTTTTCCACCCGTATTGTTTACGGAGGGATAATTTTTATGTTCTGTCCACCTGAGCATCTGGGACCTGAACCAAGTTTAGTTACACTACAGATGGTCACACTGGCCTTAGTAAGATTGTGATGCATTTGTTCTGCCCATGGACATGAAGACATGTGGAGCTGTACTCGAGAGAAGAGCATTTTTCTACATTTGAATAAGATCATTGAAACACCTAACGTCTCAAAATATACTCCGGCCAACACCTCCTATTACACGTTTTATGCAGATCATTTAATCTGACATGACACGTCCATGTATTCTAAATGTAACATATAATGTAAATAACACTCGCACTAAAAAGACATCTTCCCACAGTGAATTAGCTACTCGTGGAATACCTTATCAGCCCTTTTTGTGGAGCTGGGGCCATAGATAAAGGATACAATTCTTTGTGGGCTGAATATACTTTTTGTGTTATAGTATCTTCTAATGAATTGTTCCCTGAAAGAATAGGTGGTCATTTATTTCCTGGATAATAAACGCATCACATTTTTTTTTAAAGCAGTTTTACTAACATTATCTTCCTGTCAGGGAAGTTGCCATTGTAGCACCTGATTTGCCACATCAATGAGGAACTACAGAAAAAATGCAGCAGCTATACATTTATACAAAAGGAAAATAGGAAAAACAACTTATTTTCAATCATTTCCAAAATCCAGGTATGGCAATTATTAGAGAGCAAAACTGCAGAGAAAATGCATTCTCGGCCATTATTAAATGAAGATTACACTGTTGCCCACCATGCTGAATTAGAGCGGTAATCTGTTTTTATTTTTTTATGTAGGTAATCTTTTACGAGTTGCATGCTGGGAGACTTATCGCTGCTCAAACACCGTCTGTGAGGTGCAGTCGGCGGGAAAAAAAGAGCCAAAGAGTTGTGCAAAAATAAAAATATGGGCCAACCTTTGGTCAGCATATTATTTTGCTGCATTAAGACAAAAAGGATTAACATATGGCCACTGGGCGTGTAGTGTCTGCATGTGTGCAGAGCTGAACCTGGGCTTTAATATAAGAAGCAGAGCCTTGAGCAAGCTCACAGTATCAAGGGAGATGTAAATCCTACCATCGCAATGATTACCTTTGCCTCGTAAATTTGAGGAGACCAGCAGCCGTCTATGACATTTATCTTGCTCAGTCTCCGATGCAGGGGCCCGCAGTGACAGGCGAGAAGGAATGAAATAAAAGAGAAAGACCAGCAATTTGACGGTGTCACACGGCTCCTGCGGCGAAGCCACAGCCAATTCCTGTGACGGGTCCATTCTTTGCTCATTTTACTCTGGCGGATGTCAGCCGCGCGGCGCCTTAACGCGGGCGGAGCGGACGGATTGTCGCTGAGTGTACGTACGCTCGCGAGCAGAACCGGGATCATGACGCCCGGTGAAAATGTCACACCGGAGAGAAATTGTTCAGCCTCCCTTTCCGGGCCTGCATTACAGAAATGCATTTTCTTTCGTGTAAGCCCCCTCGCCCTCGCCACGTTTGTCAATTGTTAAGTCCCCCATCTACGAATCCCCCAACAGACAACTTCAGACAGGAGCTGGCACAACAGACTATGTGCGTCTGTAACGTATTGTTGGTTCTCTGTGCGTGCGTGCGTGCGTGCGTGCGTGCGTGCGCGTCTGTTATGCATAAGATAACTGGCTGAAAGTGGCAGAACCCACACATTGCCTAAAATCAGAGCTACTCACCACAAAAGGAAGTTGATGAAAAGTGCTCAAGTGCAAAAAGTCTTCTTGACTTTTTTTTTGCACTGGTGAAATTATAAAAAAACGTAAAAAATAAAAACTATATTTTCTGTGTGGGTTCTACCTCTTGCAGCCACTTACGTATATACTGCACATGTTTTTTAAGCAATGCACCGGCGCGGTAACCCCTCATCTAATACTGGTGCAGGTTCAATCTCTACTAAAGTGTGTTATGCAGGAGCAATATTGTTTTCAGACTTCTGTTGTTATTTTTAGCTCTCTCACACGACACAGAGGGATTGTCAATTTGTATAGCTCACGACAGAAATAGCTAACTGTTCACAGACTTTCGGTCCTTACAAACATTAACCTCTGTACCCTCTGACCTCATGCAAACACACATTATTCCCTTACAACAGCCATACAATAAAGCCCCAAACTTGTGTTGTTTTGCATTTCTTCTTGCTACCAGCAAAGCTCTTCTTATTTTTTGGGTCGATACCCATTTAAAAAAACAAAAAAAAAACAAAAAAAACAAGTGCATTTACCCCAATCACACCATCTGTTCATTCCTCAAGGTAGCCAACCACAAGGTACACATTATTTTTATGAATGAAGAAAAAAAATATATTGATGATTCAGAAACACAGGGCCAAATTACTCAGCATCACTCAGGGATATGGCAGTGAAAGTTTAAACTATTTGGCACGCTGAAGGATAAGGCTTGTTTTTTTAATGTATAGATTTACAGAATGTTTACTTTGTGTTTTGCTTTATTTTGAAAATATCTACATATGTTGTAAACTACACCAAGAAACAGATGGATATTTAACAGATTCTATTTAATCTAATTGCCTTGTTCAAGGGTTAAACCACTGTGTCTCATCTGGGAACGAAACCCGAGACTCTTTGGTTACAAGCCCAGTCTTTCACCAGAACACCTCATTTTGTGGTTTGGGAACTCGATTCAGACAGAAGGTAAAGAGCAAAGGGCAAGCGGCTTTTGCAGCTGTATCCCAAGGTGCCTCTTCCTGACAGGTTTACAGAAAAAAAAAACACACACACACACACACACACACACACACACACACACACACACACACACACACACACACACACACACACACAGTCATATCCAGAATAATATAGCATTTACCACGTCTAGTTTCTAAGGATTCATTCTGTCTCTCTCTGGCCGCTATTGTGTACTGTGATATAATGGTTGCCAGACAATTAAGCAGTAGAATTAGTTCAAAATTCTAACTAAATAGCATGGATGTCACATTTTAGATTTGGCAGGACTAAAACAAATGGAAATCTCCATGAATATATAAGCTGCAATTTAATTAGCATAGTATGCATATTATTTAAAAAAATTCCCAAATACACAACAACAATACTAATAATAATAATAATAATAATATAAACAGTAGTAATGATTCACAACTGAACATCATTACAAAGTGCCAAGCTGTTTGCACTGATATCAGGCAATTATGTTTTTCTAAAGCCAGTCAAGCTACAAAGGAGGATTCCTCAAACGTTAATTAATGACTCTGCTGTATGCTCGTCAGCGCCATTATGTCTCACAAGGCCTGCCCCTGTTGTGATCACTTATTCACATGGATATTTGCACCTGCTTGGCCCCCTGTCATCTCGTGCACAGAGTCCCCCCTGTCCCACCACCAAAGTCTATTAACTAATCACAGCACACTTTGCCTAACGTTCACACAGTAATTGGCTCAGAGGCTGTGGCTCAGTCTGTCAGTCAGAGGGTTGCCCTCTGTCTCATTAGCACCCCAAACAACTACTGTGCCCCGTGTACCAGCTGTGCTGAAAGCCATTGTGGTGCATTAATGACTGCTAATTGATTGGGAGGCCTGTGACCTTCCTTGTTAATAAAAGGAGGGAGAAAAAATAATATGGAGGAGTGGATTTGTGTGGGTGCTATTCTCTCTTTTACATTTGCATACTTTGCAAACATTTAACACTAGAATTTGACATTTTACATATCACATACTCACACACACTGCAATATATATATATTTAAAACCACGTATATATATATTTAGTTTTTTTTATAACATTCTTTTACATTATTTTAAATGGCATCAATTGTAATACTGAATGGCTTTGTTTTAGTGGGAAAGGGAGTTACTTTCTAACTATCAAGAAAAGCTAGATATAATCTAATATAATATAATATTGACAGAATAATTCCACCATAAACCACTGTGTAGACACACACACACACACATCTTAAATTTATTTAGCATTTCAACAAATATTACAGGGATAAGTGAGGGATTTCATTTTAACAATGAGAATTCTGCTCTTATTGCGATAGTGACTATTTAATTTGTAATGGTTTTGGCAAACATGTTGTCTGCTGGAATGGCTGATTTGAGTTTAAAAAAAGCAAATAGGCTATAGTGCACTGATACAAGGACCGTGCCGTCCATCGCTCATTCAGGCAAACAACCAAAAGACAAATTGCACAGCAACTTGAAATAAGCAGTGAGGGTATGTGTGGTGGAGACAGATAACACTGCACTCGGGAAGAAAACAGAATGAGACATTTTCATTGAGAGACCAGCTGGGCTCTTGCATTTTCATGCACAAAAAAAATAAAATAAATGTCTCACACATTCAGTCTTGCAGACACTTCAATTTATGGGAAAAAATGTTTTAGCCTCTCAAAAAAGTTTATTTTAAAAAGCAGCCATCTCAAACCCACCCACCTGTATAGGAAGGTCGTGAAGGTCTAGCCTACAAAAAAAGCAACTTTTGCAAAACAAGCTGTATTGGGTTGGGTGCCTTTGACAAAAGAAAAGACAGGAAATATACAGTCACTTCTGCCAAACCATGGCTTGAGATGAATGGATGGTGATCAGAGATAAGGGATAGCTTGAATTACTATACCATGACCCATATCTTTGGGCAAGTTTTTCTGTCTTGTGAATTTTTTTACATTGTATAAGCAAAAACCTCAGGGCTGACAGAGTGGTTAAAAATAAGTTTTAATAACTTCAACCTAAGTGTATGTAAACTTCCAACTTCAAATGTATATAGGCTACTGTATGTATATACAATGAGCACCATAATTCATTGGACAGTATATGGATATGCGACCAAATATTAAAAATGATTACTTTATTCTACATTATGTTAAACTGTCCAATATTTTTTGATGCCTGAAAATGGGGGGGACTATGTACAAAAGGTTCTATAATTTCTAAACGGTTCATCAGATATGGATGAAAATACCCTCAAATTAAAGCTGAAAGGCTGCACTTCAACCTCATTGTCATCGTATCTTTCAGACTTAAAGTGCTAGAGTACAGAACCAAAATAACAAAAAATGTGTCACTGTCCAATGAATTATGGTGCTCACTGTATATATATATACAGTACTGTGCAAAAGTCTAAGGCACCCTAGATTTTTTTATTTAAACGTTTTCTTAGATATTTTTCTTCTGCATTAGTGCGTCAGTAGAAAAGAGCAAATAAAAAATTTCCAAACAATCATTTTCCAAAATATCAATTGAACTATCTTCAGCGAAAAGAACAAGGAGTCCTGAACAGGTGGTATGGCCTCCACAGAGCCCTGATCTCAACATCATCCAGGCTGTCTGGGATTACCTGGAGAGACAGAAGCAAGCGAGACAGCCAAAGTCTGCAGAAGAACTGTGGCAAGTTCTCCAAGATGCAACTACCAGCTGATTTGCTTATTAAACTGCACGACAGTGTACCTAAGAGAATTGCAGCAGTTTTAAAGGCAGAGGGTGGTCACACCAAATATAGATTTTTATTTTTTAAATTTTTTTAACGGTTTACTGCTCTTTATAGTCAATCGTTTTATATTTATTAACTTTTCATTTTGTTATTTTTGAAAGCATCTTCGCTTTACAGAATTTGCCTAAGACTTTTGCACAGTACTGTATATATATATATATATAGAGAGAGAGAGAGAGAGAGAGAGAGAGAGAGAAAGGGGGGCAGTGCATTTGTGGTAAGGAGTGCAAGGAAAAGAGCTTTTATGCAATGGATCTATGGAAAAAATATGTGAAAAGAACTCTATGGTTCAATCCCAGAGAAAGTGTTCAGATTGGATGAGCCACACATTTACAAATGAATCTTGTAATGTCCACTGTGTGCTCTGAATTCTCTAACTAAAAACATTCATCAGTGTTGCATTTACAAATTCATTTAATTTAACATTTACAAATACGAGTTTAGCGATACATTTGCAAACACTAGTTTTAGCCATATTCACGACACTAGTCTAATGATATACAGCGCATGTGCTCAAAGGTTATCTTTCAAGCTACTCATAATTACCAAGATATCAGACTATCCTATTTAACTGTTGCTGGTCCTTTTCACAAAACCAAGCCTGGGCTTAAAAACAACAGCTACGACTATTCAGCACACTTCAATTTCACCACTGAATGTATAAATAACACAAATCATCTGACACAGTTCATTTCAATGATGCAAATCAACTGACAGAACATTTGAGGGAGGAAGTCTTCAGGGATAATTTGATATAGGAGTAGTTCAATTTAGCAGTCTGCCTGAGAAGGCCTGATAATTTTGCTCATCATTAGCAGACTCACCCGTGCAAATGTAGAGAGGAGATAAGATACACTAAAACAACAAATTATTACCGTACTCATTACTATAATATTCCTGCAAAAGGCTTCCGTGAAGTGCAAATCATCAATTATTTTAAGTAAACAAACATCCTGTTTCTTTTCTAAAAGAGGGTCTATTAATTTAGCTATAAGTGCGTATTTAAAATCAAATAAATCTTGGGAAATTAATGCGAGCATCCTGAAGGGGAGCCAAGACATCTGCACCAAATTATTTGTAGTGTTGCTTGTTTACCTTTTAGCTGCTCGTTGATTCCCAAGCAACAAACCAAAATTTGTTCCATCAAATGCGCAAACTATACAACAGGGAATGAATCTCTGTGCCTCGTTCTGTTTTTGGAAGAAAGGGTGCGTTCCGTAATTAGCGCACGCTCCTAAAACATTCCAAACTCTAACAAGAAGGGTTCCAATGCGAAAAGGCAGTGCCAAGTTCTCCCCAGAATCCCTGAAAAATTAATGGCGACTCGGTTGGTTCAGACAGCGTCTGCCTCAGAAGCCAGGCTTCAGAGTGACGGCGCCGGCCCTACCGCAGAAGTTTCTGGAAGCGACAGCTCCTTCAGAAGAGGGCCAGGTTGGGGCTTTTGTCTCAGCTGAAGGCTGAGAGCACTCAACGATGACAAGCTGCCCTGTGCATCTGGCATGCTCATTGGCACTAATGCGACCAGGCATGGGGGAGCGTTTAAAATGAGCCAACAAGGCTGCTGTGTGGCAAAGCCCCTCGGATCAAACTAATGAAACACTGAGACCGAGATTATTGCTCCGGTTTAGAGTCGTCTCCGTGAATGGTGTCTCAGTAAATCTCCAAAAAAAATCACCAATTTACAAGGTCTGGGTTTCCAGCAGTACTGTGACACTCTGAAGGGCACTTTCAACACTTACTCCTCCTACCACAGGAAGCATAAGAGGCAGCACCTACACTGAGAAAATATATTCATTTTAATGCAGACCTGCATACTAATGTCTGGCAACAAATAAGAGAGAATAAGCCTTTAGAAGCCTGGAGAATAGACACAAGCAGCTGTTGGGAGCAAGTATATTGCCGCATCACGCTCTGAAAGGGAGATATACAGCTTTCAAAGGACGCACTGTTAGGGTATGTTCACAGTATGGAGCAGACAAACAAAACTGCATTTCAACTTATTTAGTATCCCCGAAAGCTTTTATTAAACATAAAGTTAGCAGGTAGTAAACAGCTGAATAAAATGGCCATTCTACCAATTGCTTTGAATCACCAAATCGAATTAAATGAAGTAAGGGATGATACACAATGAGGTGGTCAGCAAATAGCCCCCTCTGTGAAGGCCATTCTTTTTCGATAGTTTACCACCTTGGAGTGTATTATCCCTTACAATACAAAGGGTTTTAGCTTACTAAAGAAAAGCATACAGGGTCGCTCACATACAAAGCAGATGTTTGGTCATCAAGGCTTGGCATTATAATTGTTAAACTGAACATTTCTGCTTGTAGTGGCTGAGACAAGGAGAATGGAACTCTGGGAATGGTGATGTTAACATTTCTTTCCTCTACCTTTCCATCTTGCCAGGGCTGCTCAGTAGGCACACCTCGAAACACAATGCCACTAATGCTACAAGTGTTACTTTTAATTACAAATAGCACAATGTTAGCGACACGCAGGAGTCTATGTAGTATGTAGGACTCCACCTCGAGTCAGGGTCAAATCACCCTGTTGGGGCTTATTACGAAACTCTGTAGCCTACATTATTCCGCTTATATTCCACGGCTACCTGGCAAATAATGTCTGTCACATATATTCATATTCTATATATCTGTCATAAAAAAAGTTTTAATTGATTTTATTATGTATATTTGTACATTTATACAAAGAAATCAGGAGATAACAAATCTTTACGGGACTACTTAGCTACGCAGGCTGCGGAGGGGTATAATCAGATAATTAATAATAATAATGAAACAGCGGTCATTATTTTTTATATCTGTATCAGAATCGAGCATTCAACGATAATTCAACATGTAATAATAAAAATGTGAACTATTTTTTAAATCATCATTTGAAAACTTGAACTCTGAAATAATGAAGCTGAGATTCAATCAACATTTGCCCTTAACTTTGATTCAGAATTAAAAGCATATGTTGGTATTTTTCCATCGTGAACACAGTTCAGTGAGTTCGGCGATGACCAAAACGAACTCACCTATCTGGGTCTGCAATGTAAAATAAAAAAGACTTGCATTTAATTGAAAGTCAAAGGAAAAGACAGATGTCAATTAAATCCAAGCTCAAATCTGCAATATATACTGTTTTTAAAAACAAATGATAGATTTTACAGTTCACTGCCTATACATTCCATAACGTCATCACATCCAGATTTTAACGTAGGGTGATAAGAAACCCTTAAAATTATAATTTTTTTAAAACATTTAAATAGCAGTTCAAATAGTGCCCAGCGTCTACACTTGGACAGGGTTTTGACTAAAAATGAATTGTTGAAAAGGTTTGAAGAGAATTGTGACCACAAATGTGTCGCTTCCCAGAATTCACTTGACCTCCTCTTTTTCCACGCCGTTCACTAATAGCTGCCGTGTCCCGACCTGTCACCTGCCAGAAGCCGGTGTATCCTTTCCATCATTCTCCTCCCTTTACCATACCTCCATCTTATCTCCCTGCCTCCTTCCTGATCTCTGTCTCTCTCTCTCTCTCTCTCTCTCTCTCTCATTTATTTATTATTACTATTATTATTTTCAATTGACCCAATCCATTGTACGTGACTTTTGTCTTCCAAAAACATGTTGTTCATGTGTACGCTGAAATAGCAAAAACAGCCTTGATAGAGCGACAGTATGCTGCTTGTTCATTATGGATGCTCACGGTACTCCCATTCCATGTCACGGTGCACCACTATGTGAGCTCAGAGCCTGAGGCAGGACATCTGTTTTCTAGTCTGAAGAGAGACACCGAGCGTGACATCTGGAAACTATTTACTGAGAATTGGAATCAGAGCCATAACGATGTATATATGCAATTCAAGAACAAGGACAATATGTTTACCTTAAATGATGTATATCATTAAGCCGAACCACTGAGTAAAAATAATGGATAGCTTGGGAAGAGACTCTTTTGTATTTTTATCATTGTATGCTTTGTTTAGCATTTGTTTGTTTTTTATACGTAAAAAAAAAAAACTCTTTTTAATGATGTTTACCAAACAATGGAAGCAATCACTGTAATGTTGATACATAGGTGAAGCCGCAGAGTTAGAAATGTAAAACAGGTACAGATATTTAGCATAACCAAAAGAAGCATGTAATTATTGTCTTAAATATATTATTGCTGCATTATAATACCAAAGGGAAAATCTGAATTTGAGCATCTCAGAGCTATGTGGCTTAAAACTCTGTGGATGTGGCAGGTTCCCAGATGGTTGAGTTGGGGTGATGGCCATTCACAGCTATTAGTCTTCTGTCACGACAGCATCCTCCCCTCCTCAGTGTAATTTATTGTAAATTTTTGTAGAAACTGACCGAGTGAACGGTCCCCCTGAGTGCTCATCAATAATAATAAATCAATAATCAATAATAATAAATCAATAATCAAAGTCCAGCTTTTTAAACATCCTGCAGTAAATGTCTCTTTGTATTCCAGCAAAGCACATTCTGTTGCTTTTGATTGACTTAGTTATGACAGACCCCAGATTATTTTAGAAATATCAGTTGCATAGTTGTTTTGGCACACAAGTCTGGCAGAAAGTTAAGAGAATACACAGAGGCAGGCAGACAAGTGCACTGTAGCAACACTTTTATAATCTCTGCTTGTATTTTTCAATTACACAAAACATCTGCTTCTGACTGCAAAAAGTACACAAAGATTTTTATATATTCACTTGTTTTAGTGTGACAAGATGGACATTCATGGACACCTTTAAAATGTCTTTTTTCTTTATTATTAAAACAACCCCGAAATAGTGTATTTGTGTGGAATTGTCAAAGAAGACAATGTGCTAAATAGCTAAAGTTATGTTTTTCAATGAATGCATTCACACTTATGGGCCTGGTTAAAGACAAAAAAAATTCTAGTTAGCTGGACACAATGTACGTAGGGAAACATGGCAGTCCTTTTAAGCTGTGAAAATAATCTACCTGACTGTTCCTAAACATTTTTCCATAGAGTTCAATAGGAAAATGAGTCAGGAGAAACAACCCTTAAAGTGATCCATCCACATCTACTGCATATCTGGCAACAGAGTGATGGTTTGAGGGTCGTTTGATACCGCAGACCCTTGATGACTTACAGCCATTTAGCCATGGGTTCCATACCATTCCCGCATAATTTACAGCTTAATCTAGTCCCACCCCCCAATTCCCATAGAGATCCATTCAAATGCAGAGAGGTTATAGTATCGCTTGTAAGAGTACCTAAAAATAAGATAAGAAGTCTTTTGATATCCCTTTATACCCAGTCATGATAGCATCACCTGTTTACCTGTGGAATGTTCCAAACAGGGCGTTGCCCCTGTCCCAACTTTTTTGTACGTGTTGCAAATTTGCAAATCAAATTCGGAATTACTGTATATTTACAAAAATCAATAAAGTTGATAAGGTAAAACATTAAATATCTTTTCTTTGTACTGTTTTCAATTAAATACATGTAAAAGAGAATTTATGTGCATTTTACATACTGTCCCAACTTTTTTGGAATTGGGGTTTGTAGATTTCAAGAGAATGACTTCCACTGTTACCCTAGTTTAGTTTGTACACACTTCTTTGCCATCCAAAAAGAACCTCCCCCTTTCATATAAAGACACGTGCCACTACTGTTTTGCATGTGTAGATAAAATGACGAAGGCAAACAACTGAGAAGTGGCTCTTGTGTCGTTTCAAAAAACAAACCCTTTGGCCTTTGTCATTTTCTGTGTCAATTTCAATACTTGAGCATACTGAAGATTAATTGGACGTTTCAATGTGGTAACAGTATATTGTACAGTAACTGTGGATACAAAAGTAAAAGCACCTAGTGAATTATATATTAATAGCACCGGCACTTAAATTATGAATGACCATTCAGGCCTTTTTACAAAGTGCATGTTTTAAAAGGCACGGTGTACTTCTCGGCCTTGCCTCACAACACAGCCACATATGGTCAAAGAGTTTGGTTAAGCACTGGCTTTCTTTTCTGGCCTTGACTATGGCTTTCAGTCTCCCGTGGTCCGATCGCGCTCTCCCCCTGCCAGCGTGTCAGCAGGCTGGCAGAAGCACATTAATTTACTCTCGGCGTGGCGAGCCTCCATTGCCATTTGTGTAAGAGGACACCACCCCGGGCCTCACAACTGCCATTTCACTGTGAGAGAAACCCCAATGGACAACGCAATGGGCCAACGCTCACAGAACACACTTTCGACAAAACAGCCGGGAACACGTTTTAATCGTCTGTGTTTACACAAAACGAACATTATGCGCGATCTCTAATTATATCCTCTTTCTTTAATTGCATAACATCATGCAGTTAACCTTCTTTTGTTCTTTATTATATTTTAAATTATGGCAAAATGATTTCAGTAGTAAAAACTGGAAGGTTCCATTGATTTGAAAAAGACTTTACACAGGGTGCTATATACATTGCAGCCAATATGTCCCATTTGTATTGGATAAATTCAGGCGGAGAACATGTCTATGCTACAGCAGTGTCAAATCTGCTATTTCTACCCATCACATTCTGGGTTGAAAGACCCAGCTCCCTAGCCCCAACACCACAGTGATACTACGTTTTGGGGGACAGGTTGATTCTTCAGACAAATGCACGAATATGACAGAAACAAAACCGTGTTTTGCATAACCTTTTAGCCGTAGACAGGATGGGCCGGGTTGACGGACAGGAACTAAAATGACAACAGCATCACCCTAGCAAATGAGGACAGAGTGCTGAGAAGGCAGTTGCTATATGGTAGTTCCAGCCAGCCAACTGGCTCCAGACCCCCTCTTGGCATACAGAGGGCCATCTTCCATCAACACCGGATGGCGTACTGCACACTGCCACTTGGCTTCACTTGAAAGGAAGCAGTGGTTGTCACTGCCAGTTATTGTAAAGCATAAAAATGGTTTCCATGGTTTCCTCATGGGATCAAAGTTTCCTTTCCAGGAACACTCAGCCGTAAGAGATTGTTTTTTTTGTTTTTGTTTTTTTTGCGTACATAGTCTGCTATGGAACATTTTATTCCAACTCACGCAAGACAAACAGGGTGCCAGTCTATGGAGGTCAATTCAGACTCTGTAATACCGTTGGCTTCACAAACTGCTGTACCAGTGTGGCCGGCCACTAGGATACCGCACTGGCCACAGAAAGAAGCGCTAGAGTGCCCACACTCCCGAGCAGAAAATGCTACACACAGGGGCACATATTGAACGACTGAAGAACATCTTGCCATGATGTCAACGTATTATTTAAAAAAAAAAAATAAATAAACACTCAAATAACAATAACACATGAACCATGTTTCTGCCCAGATAATAATGTTGTGGGGATGGAAATAAGTTAGAAACCTGCTGTGTCAGATTTTCCTCCAGATGCGAAAACGTGGAGGGGGGGGGTGAACTACTGAGATAAAATGTCACACCGCTGTGCTATCTCCTGTCAGGGGCCAGATTTCCCCCCCGAGACAGAGCAGAATGCAATCTTGCAACTGTTACTTGTAGCAGGTATTTGTTACAGTCTGTGTGATACCGAGAACTGTTCTCATAGATATGTATGGAAAGAGGAACAAAAAAAAAATCAAAATAACAGATTTCCCGGGGAAATCATTCTGCGTTGCAAAATCGTTTTTTTTTTTTTTTTCCAGACTCAGAACCTTACACGTGTAAATGCAAAGATCCCTGTGGATCCCATCCAGCTTATGTCAACGCTCAAAAAAGTAAGTAAACCGATCCTGAGTGTGACTATGACAATGGAACAAATAAGAGGAACTTAACGACATAGCAACATAGCATTTCATAACTGCATAAAAGATTACACAGGCCAAAGTTCAGAAAAAAAAGCCAATAGCGATGACTGCGTATATGATTCATAAAGGTGGGGCACCATAAACAGCATGTAAATGAATTAGCTCGTCTGCCCGCGCAGGTAAGACAAAGCCCTGCTGCACTGTATCGGCGCAGGTCTCCGACCCTGGTAATTAGGTTCTGCTTGTTTTAATTAAAAACGCAGTTACTTAGCAGCTCTGTTTCGCCTGAGCGCTGCAGTTTTCTGCCAGCGCGGGGTCACAGGTAAGCTTTTTATTCTGCGATTATGGGCGTTCATCACGGCTCTACAGCACGGCAAGAAAAGAAGACACACTGCAACTCTCAGAAAGTCTTGCCAGTGTTGCTATACTTAGGTCAGTAATAGGTTCTGTGAAGCGTCTTTGGGAGCTAGAAAGGCGCAATATAAATACCATTCAGATTAAATTATTATTATTAATGGATGGATGGATGGATGGATGTTATAAAAGGTGACCAGGAAAACACATTGCCTAGGTCACTCCCTGCACCCTCTACAGGTGACCTAGCCAATGAGATTCCAAAGGTGGCACACTGCAAATTCAGTGGCCACACATTTTTAATAAACATTTTTACATCGGTTATGTAAACAGCTGTAAATGTCCCTGCTGTGCTGGACCATGAATAAGCAGCTGGTATTTTTACTCTCTTGTTTTAATGTCCTTAATTATATACAATTGTAAAATTTGGGCCAGTTCTGGTGGAAATACAGGTGGTATGGATGACTCTTAAAATACCAAGTAGTAACCAATGCTTATGAGTCTGAAATGGCTCTACATAACATAATGTTGTCAAGCCCTGTCAAGAGCCAAGGGCAAAGCACATCGCACAGGCTGAATACACCTGGCTTTTGCTTGTTTCCACATTTCTCATCATTTTCATTTCGTACAAGTTCAGAAGGGTGACTCAGTCGGGATCGCAGAACAGAAAGCACAAGCTTCTTTAATCTCATCTCAAGCCAATCAAATCGCACATATCTGCATGGGAGAAAAAAAAACAGAACTATGGCAGAAGAAAACGGGACGAAAGGGAAAAAAAGCGTCCGTGTGCGCGCTCCCACTTACCGGAGACGGTAACTTTAGCCGTCCTGCTGATGATGGCGCCCACCCCTTCCAGGGACGCCAGGCACTGGTAGGCCCCCTCGTCGGGCCTGTGGTGCCGCGAGTGCACCACGTTCTGGACGACCAGGGAGCCGTTGGCCAGCTGCTGCCTCCTCTCGTCCACCACCGTGCTCAGCAGGACGCCGTCCTTCTTCCAGGCGAGGGCGGGGGTGCCCTGGTCCGACCGGGCCTCGCAGTCCAGCTGCAGGGCGCCGCCTCGCACCGTCACCGAGTCCGCCGGCTCCAGCACGAACCGCAGGTCCACAAAGCTCTGCGTCGCCTCTGACCCTGGGAAACAGGCAGGAGAGAAGCGCGTTTGAGTTTCAGACCGCACGCCGACACTACACTCACTCACAGCTCGACGGGAAATGGGCCCTAATGCCTTCAAAGTGACCATTACTATTGTGGTAGTTATTTCGAATGGTAAATGAAACAAAGTGTGTTTGCAAAGAAAAAGACTACAAAAAAAGGCCTTGCTGCATGAAACCCAGCCAGCAATTGTCTGGTTTCCTGCTTATCTTTCAGACGGGAAGTCTGGGAAAAGCAAAGAGGATTGGGCTTCCATCAAGCCCATTTTATGGGACAGGGATGTTTCACAGAGTTTTACAATGGCCAGGATTCAACCAACATTTGCCCTTCACTTTTTTTGATAAAAAGAAGGATTTGTCAGCAATGAGTAAAATTAACTTTGCAAATTGTAAAGAAAATGTGTTTGTTAAAATTAAAGCAGAGGTTGAATCCATTTTTAGGGCAGGGAGATGGTGAAAATATGCAAAGTTAATTTTACTCATTGCTGACAAATCCTTCTTTTTATCAAAAAAAGTGAAGGGCAAATGTTGGTTGAATCCTGGCCATTGTAAAACTCTGTGAAACATCACTGTCCCATAAAATGGGCTTGATGGAAGCCCAATCCTCTTTGCTTTTCCCAGACTTCCCGTCTGAAAGATGGTGCATATTCACAGTAAATCTAAGCCAGAAAACAAAAAAAAAGTTGTATGCCTCTGGATGATATACAGTAGCTAACCACTCATTTAGTTTCAGTCTTATCGTACTTATTTATTTAACTTTGCATTCAGCCTCTGAAAGCAGTTTTACCTTTGAACACAAATCGTGGGCTGGAATCACTTATCCAAGTCTGAAGGTGGTTACAAAATAAGAGCGTTTGCAGCTACTATGCAGTATCAAAGACATACACACATCAGCGTTCCTTATTCAATATATTATTCATGTTGAAGGAGCAAAATCTGTAGTTTAATAATGGACAGTTGAGATTTCATTGAACCTTCTAAATGCATTAAGCACATTGCCTGTTTTTTCATGCATTTTTACATGAAGCAGCTTATGAATGCTTTCCTTTATCCTTTGTCCAAATCGTGTCAAAGGTGTGAAGCGCAATTATTCAGATCATATTTTTGAAATCCTGCAGAAATGTATTTTAGCCGTCATTTATTGAAAAGCCAAAGTAATTCAAGCACAGTTCAAAACTAATCCTACGCCGTGTATGCACTGGCAGTGAGGTTTGAAGCTTGAATTTAAACTCGATGGCCCCTTTCAACGTCACCCGAAAAAAAACACTGGGTTAAAAAAAAAGCC
The DNA here is from genome assembly GCA_029718625.1 of Synaphobranchus kaupii. NCBI lineage: Eukaryota > Metazoa > Chordata > Actinopteri > Anguilliformes > Synaphobranchidae > Synaphobranchus > Synaphobranchus kaupii. Next base: position 8,587,868 of record CM056392.1, read on the forward strand.
AGAATCCCGAACATCTATTTTATTTTCCCACTTGACAATTTTTACAAAAGCTTCTGCGCCTCTTTCAATCTTCCCTCAGAAGGTGGGCATCTGTCAGGCGGCAGTTGCTTTAATAGGAGTTATCAAATAGACTGGGGCTGAGACTGGAGTCGGGGAACGGCGGGGTTCAGAGGATGCCCCTTCCTCCGCCCGTCTGCCCCGTGTCAAAGCGCCGCCTCAGAGGTGTAATTGAAAGCCCCGCCTGTCTCGCGCCGCTTTTCCCCCCCGACCGCGTGGCGGAATGCGAAAGTGACAGGCTGACAGGGGGATGCGGGTCCGCGAGCAACGTCCCGTAGCGGGGCTGTCACGGACGCCCCAAACAAAGTGTCCTGGGGACCGGGCTGTCACGGGAACGTCACGGGAACGTCACGGGAGTCCACCGTCCCACGGGAAGCGCGTCGTTTAAATGCCCCTTCCCCCCCGCCCCCCCCCCCACGCGAACACCTCACCGCCACGGGCACCTGCTCGGAATACATGTCCCTCTGCGGAAAGCAAGACACTACTGTAGAACAAAAAGTCAAAAACAATTCACTGGTTATGGAAATTTATGGATATGTATTGTATTGTAAGCACAGATTTAAAACTGGGAATAGAAGGCAAAGTGTAGACAAAGTGCTACCAGGCCAAAGTGGCAATAGGGCCTTGCGCCTTTGTTAAAGGAGAAGTTCGGTATTTAGCATGTTAAGCCCTGTTATAAGGTTATTTACGATCATATACAACGGTCCATATCAACATTTTGACAAACTGTGCAGTCTTGAGATATATTGCTCATTGCTCATGTCACAGCTAACTTACACAATGGATCTGGATGGGCATATAGAAAATCCTTCAAAAAATCACCATAAACTCCCGTTTTCAAAGACGGGAAACTCTCTGAGTGGTCACTGGTGTCCATTGATGTTCTGACACAAAAATCGTCGCAAAGTATGCTTCATATCGGGTTTTATTTATCATTTTATTAAATCCAGTGACCACTCGTTGAGTTTCCTGTCTTTGAAAATGGGAGTTTATGGTGTTTTTTTTAAGGATTTTCTATATGCCCATCCAGATCCATTGTGTAAGTTAGCTGTGACATGAGCAATGAGCAATATATCTCAAGACTGCACAGTTTGTCAAAATGTTGATATGGACCGTTGTATATGATCGTAAATAACCTTATAACAGGGCTTAACATGCTAAACACCGAACTTCTCCTTTAATTTCCCTCCCACAGAACAGTGCTGACCATGGTTAAGTTGATTATGCTGTCACAAAATGGAACATAAGCACCTATTAAGGTAGCTGTTCACCTCCCTAATGGTCACCATTCGTGCTGAAATATTACCATTGTTATTTATTGTTAAAATAAATTATAAAAAAAACATTTTGAATTTTTAAATACATAACCGTGATGCTGTTATAAAAGGTAACCATATACATGTGTAGGTTTAGAGTGCCACTCATCCTTTTGAGGTGACCTATATGGGGACTGAGTTCACAGAAATGTCCACTTAAAGGTTTGCTTCAGAAGCCTATGCAATCCTCTAATCATTCATTTTGGATTTTGTCATTCTATGCCCTCCTGTTCTTACGAAGGTTCTCTAATTTCTGCACAATTCACCATTTTTCTCTTGTGTACAGTCGTCTTTTTATGACTATGTCCTTTTCTGCACTGGCCGGATGTAAGATATAATCTAATCTTTGCTATCTCTTCGTTATTATCTCAGCACTGTTGCCTGTCCATTCCTGTTCATATTGATTCCCCTTCAACGCTGTCATTCTAGCATCCTTTAGTTCTCAGCTTATCTTGACATCTTCATCTTTGTAAATACTTTTTCCCCTCCCAGCCACAGACAGACAGACAGACAGACAGACAGAGACACAAACACACCCACACACACACACACACACACACACAATGCTATCGGTGTCTGGGTTTAGTCCTTCCCATTGACTTTCCTTCTCAGGACCCGTCAGCAGGGCAGTGGTTCTGCTGATTTCCCTTCTCTGTCTCCCTCCCTCCCCACAGACAAAGGTGAATGTCACTCTTCTCCTCCCTCCCGAGTGTTATCGCTCTTTCCTGTCTCAAAAATCTCTTCATCAAGACCTGAAGTCCATTTGTTCTCTCCACATCTTTGATCCACCCACCTCTCACACGCGTCAACGTTAACCTGTTAACCCGTCTCCCTCGGCAACCTCATCTCCCATCACCTAACCTACCTTTGCGTTGTTTTTTTTTTTTGGTTAACACATTAAGTTTAACAAATTTTTTTGTTTAACACATTGAAAAAACATCTGAGTCACAATCCATCTATCTGAGTTATTATATGGGCATGTACGTGGGTGTTCTTATATGTATGCATGTGTATGTATGTATTTTTCTTCTTTCTTTAACCTCATTTTTTTTTTTTATTATAAACTTTTTTTTTTCTCTTCTTTCTTTGTGTTTTTTTATTTTTTTGTATTTTTTTATTTTAACTTATGTAATATTTGTATAGGTTAATCTTTAAGATCTAGAGGGGAGGTTTTATATAAGCCCCTCACGGGTTTCTTACCTCTCCTGCACTATTTATGTTAAAAAGTTGTATTTATTTTGATTGTTTTATTTCTTTTGTGTGCAATAAAAATTTTTTTTTAAAAGTCATTTTTCTCCCACTTCATCTTCAATTATCTTATTGTGTTCTACCGTGGTGAAAAAAACACAAATTAGTCCAGAATAATAGTTAGCTTTCACACAGTTTGAGTCATTTTGCTGTCACCTCTGTCTTTTTGCTGCCATGGGCGTAATTACGAGGACAGGATGGACACAGAGGCAGGCTCAGTTCATGCTTATTTACTTTGTGGCATCTGGTGAAGTGAGAAAAAGCCATGGCTCAATTATCAAAAACCTAACCTTCATGATCCCAGATCAGTCACACTGTTTGATGCGACTTAGTGGTTCTCTTATGCGTGAAACAATCAATGCTCTCTACATAATCTCACAGATCAAAATGGAGGAGCTTAATTCAACACGCACAGTACTGTGTAAACCACAGGGGCAAGCTCCGGTGGCAGGCACATCTGTGAGCAAACAGATGTTGCCGCGGAACCGAACGCATATAACTGGACATGATTCTCACTGATTTCAACTAAATGCTTACAAGAGGCACCATTAGATTATTGGAGGACTGATGTACGGTTCTACATCTACGTGTACACCTGTGGTACAAAAATACACAGGATACAGCCTGTTGACATAATGACTTCAAATAAAAAGACAAGCAGAATTGGCAGCCCTGTACATAGCTGGAGGCAGTGACCAAAAAAACTCACAGTCAGTGTCTAATTCCCGCACAAATAGAATTAATAAAATACAATGAAAGCATGGAATTGACCATCTTCTTGCAGATTTAATTAATTTAGTCTTTTGATTTCAAGGACTAAAATCAGTCTTCTACCCCAGGGACCCTTAACCAACTGCCCGCTTCCGAGCGCCTGAAATAGCGACCGCCCGCACGGAATACAAACCGAGGCATTATGCCTCTTTGACCCTCGTGGCATTTAACGGTCGAGCCTTTCGGAGGAACGGTCCGCCTCAGAGCCCTCCCGCCACTCAACCGCCGCGCGTTCCGTGAATCTGAAAGAAGCTGTCTGGTCACATTATGCAGAGTATTCTAAAGGGCACAGTCGAGGCTGATCTTTAACCCGCAGGACTCCCGCCTCCGCCAGTGGCACTGATTAAAAGCCATCCAGCTCAGTTCCTAAAGAGCCTTCCCCCCGTTTCCCCCCTCACACCATGAGGCACATTAGACAGCGCGCCCTGCTTCCGCACTGGAAATCGCCCGGCAATTGGGAACGGCACCTCTCGCGGAAAAGTGAAATAAAATTCTCCGTCATTAACCCTCCTGTTCTTATTGCTTCCTATAAGAATCCGTCAAGTTGTCTTGAGTTGGTCGGCTCATTGCCGTTTATTTTTTCTTTTCTTTATTTTCAATATTCCAGTTTAATTAAAAAAATTAATTCGGCGACTTGTTTGGGGCTTTAAGCACCCATATGACACAACATGAAAATACTTAATACAAGCATCCTTGAATTTTCATCATCAATCTAGGGTGAGCCAGACACAATGTTTAGACTCAAGAACCATGACAAATCACTGCATGAAAGAAAAAAAAAGCGGGATGATGAGGTTGCTATGGCAAATGCTCCAGGAATAGAACGAACATTTGTTAAGGTAATTGCTTTAGATCCCGACATGTTTTAAAGCACATGGGGCACGTGGAGGGGAGTCATCGAGAACACTGTGGCCTTTGCTAGCAGGTGACAATTCGCCTGCTCGCTGGGAAGAAAGCAGATCCCGGTCTGGTGGAGCAGGAGTGGAGCGGGTCACAAAGGCATGGGCCTTGCATACCGTCCTGCTCCCCTCAGCCCAAACACACCTCACTGTTCTCAGAACAGCTTCTGGCAGGCGTGAGACCGCTAGCTCCTCTCACTCAGCCCTTGTCCCTACGAGACCCTACAAGGCAAGTAAATTGCTCAAATGAGGCACGATTTCTAGCTCTTTCTCTAAACCTTATACTCTCACAGACTGAGGGTGGGCACGGGCAGTTAATTTGGTTCCATCAAGAAAATGATTAGTCGAATCAGGTGGCTAAGTGCCGGGCTAGAACGAAATTCTGCAGTCACTGTGGCCCCCCCCCAGGGCCAAGGTTGAGTAACCCTGAGTCTGAGTTTTAATTAAGGCAATTACACACTGCCACGGCAACCTATAGCCCGGGGATACATGGTAGATACCAGAGTAACGCCATTAAAAAGCTGATGTGTTTGGAATGGATGCAGGGTAAAATGGGAAAACAGTAGCATTTCTTGAAATGTTATTTCAGAAATCCTTTCACATTTTCAGAGGTCCACTTGTCAATATGTCATTTTGTAACCACCTGGGCCCTAAGCCGTTCTGCCATAAATTCCGTGACACAACTCTCTCTTAAGTGTTACATTTAGTTAGCATTCACCAGCATTTCATAGCATGCTGTAAAATACCATTACTGGAGCCAACTTGTGTTTGCAGGCAACCAAGAAGGTAAGGTCATCTGCAAATTCTCATAATTTGTTGACAAAGTTTACCCAAACAACTTTTCAAAATCACTTAAATGTTGATTCTATTGTAGCACAAAAACTGTCTTTCTATGCATAGTTCATCAATTATGAAAACATTCCATTCAACTAGGTTTAAGGTCAACCAAAGTTGTTTCAGTACGCAAGTACATATTGGGCCTATTTTTATGTAATTGCAAACATGTCAGGGACAGGGATTGGTACATCATCCTCCATGATCTACCAGTCAACCAAAGTTGTTTCAGTAAGGAGGTATCTTTTGGGCCTATTATATGTAACTGCAAGCACGTTAGGGACAGGGATTGGTACATCACCCTCTATGAGGGAATTTTTTACATTTACAGGACTCCATGACAATTGCTTTTTCATTTTGGAATGGACAGCTTTTGACAGTTATAGGTTTAGGGTTTTTAGGTTTTTCAATAAATAACAATGGACATCAAACATTGTATCACATAGCTGGTGTCCGTGTACGGACACATTGCTAGCCCTTGGTCAGGTAACGAATCCTGTATACCGGTAGGAAACATGAACAAAGTCGCCTAGAAATGTGCAACGATTAATAGTATTTATTGACTTTCTTTGATTATATTCTGACCACAGTACCACTGGCCTCAATCGAAACCAAGGGACATTTCAAATACTTCAATCCATAGTCCAGTCAGTTAATTATTTACCCTATGTAGTGCACCATATCTACTTATATGGGTTAGTTACTGTCTGCAATGACAAAGAAATGGCGTTGTGTAGGGTTGTCACGATATCCCATTTTCATATTGTCGATATGCCTTTCGCAATATCCGATATTATCGGATATCAACCCAAGTCTAAATAGCCAGTATACAAATAATAAATACAAAATAATAAATACAAAGCAAATAATAATAACCAAATATTTAAAAAAACTAAGCGGTAATGCTTTAGAGTTATACAGATTTTGAAATATTAACTCACGTATTTATTTCCAAACTACATTATTATTTAAAGTAATGTATGTAGCCTATATTTTGTCCTTAGAATATTAATAATAATTTAAAAAATATATATATTTTTTTTTTTTTTATATCGTGGCTATAGACAGTCATCTCACCGATATTTTCAAATATCGCAATCTCCAATATTATCAGATGTTGTGACAACCCTAGCGCCATGCCGTATGTGGTAATACACAAACCAGCAAAATCGCTGAAAATGGGAGGCGCCCATCAGACAGCCGCGCTTCCCAAACCAAGGTGAATCTCATCAAGATCGCCATGGCAACCTACACTGTGACAGGACAGCAATCAATCTATTGATGAATCAATCAATCAATCAGTCTAACCGTCAATTCTGCAGAGACAGCCAGATCAATACAGAGAATGATTTCAAGGTTTGTCCCTTCAAGGATGATAGAGCATTAACTCAAGACAAAGAACCAAACCTTTCACACATGAAGGCATTATATGTACAGTATGGCTAAAACCTTCTGGCACAATAACAATATAGAAATATCTGTGCTTATTGTTTTGGATATAGAGTTCCTTAAGGAAGCCATCCACCACAATATGTGCATGCAGTAATGATCTTTGTAATTGTAATTGTGAGGTGGAAAAAATGTATTCAGCAAAAAGATGTTTTGTAGCTTCTTAGCAGTAATGTGGTTTGCTTACATGGTTTTATGCTGTTTGAAAAACTGTTTGACATATTCACCCTTAATCATAGATCAAGTGTTTGATATAATGTTTTATTTAAAGTTTGGAGAGTCAGAAGCTGGTACATAAAATGCTAATGTCTAAGCACCATTAATATGCATTTCAGTTATTCTAATCTCTGCATCGGGATACTCTGTAAAATGTAATAGAAGTCTTAAATACAAACAAATTTATCAGTCTTGGCACATATCCAATTGCATAATCTTTTTTTTATTAAACATTTAATGAAAAACTCTGGGGCTTTTTGAATATAATATCTTGGCAGTGTAGACAACCTATTTTGGTTGTAATTTCTATCTGATAACCATGATGCAACCCAAAACAACATAACTACCTTACTCCATTATTACTACCCGACTCCAGCACCGTTACCGTTACAAACTTGCATTTTCTTTCTACTCAGCCTTCCTGGAACATTAAATTGACCAGAATTTTACAGTATATCTCGGTATATAAAACAATGCAGATACCTTTCTCAGTTGATTGAGGCTGCAAATTAATGGAAAACCTAAGTAAGTATATCTCTATTTTTGCCCTGTACGACAGGAATTCAAACCGGACATCGAATCAAATCAGACATGGCTCTGTCAGTCAATCCCACTGACAGTATGTGTTAGTCATGAATTAACACAATAGCCCGGTGAAGGCTGGATGCAGCGCCTGGTCTGGCTGTTTAACTGGGCCCAGGAGAGTGTGGCTTAGGGTGGACTGGCCCCCCCATCTGGTCCAATGGGCACCAGCTGTCCCACCATTCTCAGATGGCTCCCGTTGTAGGTCCCCATGGCCCACAGGCTCCTACTTAAACAGTGTACTCAGACAGGGAAGGAAGCCGAATGTGGGGGGGCTCAAAATGATATTGCTATATTCTTAGTGGCTACTTAACAGGCATTACTTAACTTCATTGTATCATGATAGATATCAGCTTTGCTAGCCAGAATATCTGTCCTCTCACATAAGAATATACTGTATATCAACCAAATGACAATATGCGGTAGCACCTGATTTATTGACTAACACTGCTGACAGGTTTTGCTTGTTTTTTTTTTGTTTTTTTCCCCCCCCAAAGAGAAATATCATGGCAGCAACCAATTAATTTGAACAAATCTGGATATACTAGGGAGGCCTATGATGCCATCTGTACTGTGAAGGTTTCTCTCAATTATACTACTGCTTGGCAAGCCCACTGCCCCTGTTGCACATCGTACAACTACAGTTGTTTTCATTCAAGTGGTCAAACCAAACCGTAAAATACTTTTTCCACTGGATATCTTCTGCCAATGTTTTGACAATGAGCTGAAATCCCGACCAGGTTCAGGAAGAGAGAGATAGCTGATTCAGCTTTCTATACAAAATGGAATAAATATACTGTAGCCAAACTGAAAAACATGTTATAAAAACATGTCTCTCACATACGTAACTGTTTAAATAGGCCAGCACAAGCCAAATGGTAACATTAATGTTGCAGTAACTGTCTTCTAAGTGAAAGCAAACAATGGGGGAAAAGCCAACTTGCACACAGTTGGCACAGCAACGCTAAACCGCAAACAACATTACAACATCTAATATGTATTTATGTAGGTGTCTGAGCATCACTCACACACAGTTAAAAAGTGGCATTCCAGTCAGGCTTGGAGGAATTTTATACCCAAACACCAACTGTGTATATCCATTTTAATGACTTCTTTAATTACTTCTTCATCATTTTTGAAGCTTTTAGTTGTACAATAGAATAGGGATATTTCCAGAACAAACTGTACATTGGATATCCAAAAGATCAAACCTTTGACATTATTGTATGATCAACGTAGGCCCCAAGAAAATGACATTTTTCAAAAGATTATGCTTTTATAGTTCCCAAACATAAAAACAAGACTGGCAACCAAATCCACAACTGGACATAGGTTAGAACCATATCTTCAAAAGAAGAATGCAAAAGAAATAGGTCTCAGCTCATAGTAGATTTCAAGTAGTGTTTGTCTGTCTATTTAATACAAAATATATCAAAATATATCTAGTACCTATTTCTGCAAAATATAAAATATATATTCTATAAAGGCTCCTGCTATTTGTGGAAAAAAATGCTAAGTTTGTGTTAGAGCCAATCAAAGTAAGCGAGACAGTAAATGTAATGCAAATTATACAAATGAGATAACTTCACCTTTAAAACGCTCTGATAACATGAAACTATAATAGCTGCATTGTGGGCTTGACTGTGCACTCAATAATCCATCTCAATAACACGCAGCACGAGGGTTAAGAAATTAGCATGTGTCCTTATCAAAGAGCTGTAATAGACACAAAAGTGAAAGGCTGATTTTTTTTTTCCCCGACATGATTTATGTCCGTCATCAGAAAACAAACAGCAGAAAATTACAAAGGCCCGCATACATATCAATTATGCCAGTGACAAAGCAAGAACAATAGTTTGAAGATTCATGAAGGGGGAATGAGCCCCTAGATAATTTACATAGGGATTGTTCTTTTTTTTTGGTAATTGATAAAAAAGCTTCCATATCTGATTAAATCTGCAGGAATTCTCATTTTTCTCCTGTCAAAGTGTTTTGGGCAGGCAACAATGTCTGCCCTGGAGACAAATAGAGTTTGCTGGAATACAGCCTAAGCATTTTAGAGTTCACTGTGTAAAGACATGGATGTGCCCTTCACTATATTAAACACAAACTAACTACGGGCCCAGGAATGCAGTCTAGTTGAGACTAATTTTAGAAATATGCGTACCAAAAATAAGACAAATGAAGATAAACCAATGAGATAAACCAATGGGATGGTGACTCCAAACTGCTTTCAGTCAGCACATTAAAACTAACAAACTAACAATCTGCAGTCAAATCACTGTGCACAGCTTACATGTATTCACTTTAACTAGCTACAGAAAAACAATTAAGAAATCAGCACCTAATAAGACCTTTCAAGTAATGCAAACACAAACAGAATGGCAATGTTGGGTTGAATTCTAATGTACCATTTTTGATACCATATTAGGTTCAATAATTCGTAAAATATGCATGCTATATACATTCGGAATACGTTTAGAAATGTACTTCACCTTCTACAATCTGTAAATGCTATTTTTAACGTTTTTTTTTTTTTTTTTAATTAGTCTATTTAAGAAGAATTCAATCAGTTCAAGCACTGAAGCACAATTGCAGAAATTTGGAATAATCCAAAACTGTAAAACAAGGAGAAAACTGATGGAGACTAGCCTTATGCCAGGGCAGATCAGGGCTCTATTTAAAACTATTTATTTCACAGAATTGTGAATTATGGTGAAACAGACCCAGAAATAGACCCATCAACAGTTACAAGTATTTTCATATTCATGTAAGAGACTGCCTCACCTCGCCTCCTCTACATATGCAGATACTAAGAGCTCAGGCCTCTGTGGTCTGATTGGCCGATGTTATCTTTGTTGCAGTAAACATTGAAATACTAGTGGCTACCTATTGTCTCCCAGCAGAACGTATGTATATTGGAGATGGAGTTTTGATCACATGGTCTTGACCTTATGGAAAAAGAATATACTGCAGTATATTGTAAATATATCAAAATTATCATCGCAATATATTTAAAATATATTGCAGTATATTACATTTCCATAAGGGTGGTCATGTGATCTCAAATTGGTCAATTAATCTCAAAGCCATCATGGCATTGTTATGGTTTGGCTCTAGTTCATGCGGCTCACGGTCTTGGCGTGGGCCATAATCTCAGCACACAGGCCTTGGCTGCGTCTCATTGAGGATTCATTTCTCACTGTCCCACCAGAAAGAATTAGCTGGCTGAAAGCTAAATGTAAACATTTCATCAGGGGTTGTCACCACACAAGCTCTTAAACAAAATGCCTTGGACACTATTGACCGACTCCCTACACTAAATCAGGTTTTAAATAAACCACAGCCTTTCAACGTACACTTTTTAGTGCATTTTCCAAGAAGTGGTTACAAAGCTATAATGCTATGGGAACTGTCCTTACTTTGCTTACCTTTCCCATAGAATTTCCAGCAGCCTATTGACGAGTGGTTTAGTGATCATTATCACCTCTGTTCTCCGTTTGCCTTTAAGAGAAATTTAAGGCTTGGAACTGGGCAGCCCTGTATCATAGTAGTTGTCAGTCATCAGCACATTCGATAATTAGCGTTTGGGCTCAGTCGTTTGCACGTCTACAATGCATGCACTCCAATGGTCCATCTCGTCTGTTCCATCCGAAGATAAAATACCTGCACACCGCTGTGACTACACATTATCCTTACCTAATTAATGCGTGATGACACAGGAACAGTACTTCCCACCTTGCATTATCAATGGAATTTTCACTTCCCTGGCTGTTCAGCAATGAAGATTCTAATTCTGCAGACATTCCAATGTTCATAGGATTGCAGCATCTGCATGAATTTGCAGGTAACATACGTTGCGTATTACAGGGCATCTCAACCCACACGATGCTCTGAACTGCATAAATTAAAATTGTATAAATAAACAGTAAAGTTGTTTAAACCTTAAAATTTTTCATCTACCCTGCAAATATCACAACTGGCACAGTTGCATTGTTGCCACTGTTAAATACGGCCCTCGTATTTCTTAAGCAATGTGATTAAAGAAAGCACATCATTCTTCAACAGTATGTCACAAAAGCTGGAAATGTGGCAGGCAATTTCCTGATTTGACAAACCAGGATGTCACGGTAATGTAACTGTGTACATAATGTGCATAATGGGAGAGGTTGACATACGGTGTGTGTGTGTGTGTGTGCGTGTGTGTGTACGTACGTGCGTGCGTGTGTGCACGTGTGTGTGTGTGTGCGCGCGCATGCGTGCGATGGGGGAGGGGGCTTGATACAGATTTGCGGAACGATTAAAAAGTAATTGCAATGTCATTTCTTCTAATATTGCATGCAGCACAACTGCAGTTTCTTTGACTGTCAAGCAAATTGTGATTTAGTGCTCCAAACATTAATATAATAGCTAGTACAGAAGGCTAATGAAAGCATAGGAAATGTGGCCAAAAAAGACTAAAGAGCGTTTACTCAAGGCAAAATCTTACAACTGTTTTATATCGAGTAAAGATAGTGTTTAACATGAGTGAAAGACTGATACATGACATAAAGTGCTTCAATCAGAACCAAAGACTTGCTACAGATCTGGCAAACATAACAGCCAACTTCAAACAATGAACAACAAGAAGAAAAAAAAAAAAAGTAACGGTATCCGTAATCCTTGACTAAATAAATAATGGGGAATGGAAAAGCAATTATTTTCAGAATTATTCCCTGGCTGTAGCAATTAAGCTTAAGCCAGTTTGCAGTGATTACAATCAATAATCTATCCATCATTCCAGCTCTTACTTACCAGATGCTGGTCTTGGCTGACCTTTTCAATCAACAAAGAGCATTTGAATGTGCATTCCTCATAAGACCAGAGTCAGCTGAAAGTGAGCCAGTAAACCCTGTGGCTGACAAGCGATGACCAAGTCAGACATTAACCCATCAAATCCTCTTATGACAAATCCTCAGGATATAGTAGAATCGGAATAATCCATGCTATTTAGAAAAATGTAGACTGTTAAAATGTTGCCACACATTCCATTCAAGTAAAAATCTTACTAATGTTGATATCTTGACAAGAATATGAATAGGCATATACTTTATGTTGAATTACTGGCAGTTACAGTATTAAGTAGCCTCATTGTCATCTTGATCATCAAGGGATCTTGTCATATACACCATATAACCCTGACTATTAATAAACACGTCATGAGAACTGTGTTACGTGATTATGAGAGATTTGAAAGTTGAAAGATTATTAATAGGAGAGTTTTTTTTTTTTACTCTGTGGCAAGATACATAATGCATAATGCATTGTGAAATCCTGGGCTACTCAAACTAAATACAACCTTTTCACTTCAAGCATTCAATTAAGGATGTGCCAGTGATTTCAACATGAAATATTCAGTTTCAATCACTTTAAAAGCCTTTTACATTTCAGTTCATAAACACAAAGCTTATAATAAGTAAAAAAAAAAAAAAAAAGAAAGTGTGTCAGGGGATGAGAATTTACCAGGCCTTTTGATTTTTCCTGCACATAAAGCCCTGAAATGTTCCTTGTGAGGTTTCTAAAGAAAAATAGTGAGGGACAATATCACCTGAAGAGAAAGAAAGCAATTTCGCCACATGGTGATGACAGAACTAATGCCGTAAGCCTCTAGTCGCAGACAAGATGCCCAATCTTTGCTTGGTTGATTTCTGCAAAACATCTTCACTCAACCCCCCCCCCACCACCTATTCAATATTCTGTGCATTCTCTGAAAGAGCAACGCCTTCAAACATTACAACCGTGAAGGATGGGGAAAGAGATAAAGTGAGCAGAGAAGTAGACACAGCCTTGATTTCAGATGCAGCTCAGCATCAAGAGGTCAGAGGTCAGGTTGTAATTTATGGTCCCATTTCCCCCTCATTCTTTTAGTTTGGACGAGATATTCATTCTCACTCCTGTACCAATGACTTATTCATAAGAGTACAGACCGCAAGCAGTTCTTCATGCCGCCTTGAAAACAGGTCTCTCATCAGATCTAAGCTTATTTATATCACTTATTTTAAAAGTGGACAGGGAATGCATTTCAGTACAATAATATAATGGAGCAGGCTCTGAAATGAACACCTGCCAAATGCAGGTGAATTGCTGGCTGTGGCAGGTGAAATTGTCCTAGTTTTTTTTCCTCCTTTTTTAACCCTTTGATGTATATGATCAAACGGGTGTGATCAGTCTAGAGAGGTCCCTGGAGCGTACGATCAAACCGGCGTGATTAGAACCGGTATAACGTTCAGCCCTATATATGACATCACAATGCCCTATATATGACATCACAATGCCAGCAGGCCATGATAACACTGACCACGTTATTCTATCGCAAAAGTAATCACATTACAAGTCTTTTCAACATCTACCTTAGTTCAGATTAGGTGCATTTTTAAGATATCAACATTCAGAGACTCACACACTTTTCTGTGTAATGCACTGAAATAGCCCAGCTGGAATGCAGTTCCGCTATATACTCTAGCTATATAGTTGCATTAAAGTTAGGAAATAGCCTGCACAATGACAGTATTCACAATAACCCTGATGGCTGTTTTACGGGTCACACTTGAATACAACAAAATCATTTTGCAAATATAACAATTACTCCAGATAATTTACCACAAGATGATTAAGCATACAGTTATTATAATACATTGAGATTATTGTACTGAGGGTCAAAAATGCTGTTTCAACATGCGGCAGCCATGGCAGTCAACCCAAACAATTTATGTGCTCCCGGAATAAATTAATCTGGTTGACCGATAATGAAATTATGATGAAATAGATAATGAAATTTCCAAAATATAAATGAATAGTTTCAATCTGAGATGTTTTCAAACAGACAGAGAGAGAGAGAGAGAGAGAGAGAGAGAGAGAGAGAGAGCTAAAATAATATGTTAGCTGGTGCCATTGAACAATACTAGCCATAAATGTGAAAAAACAAGGTTTTTTCAACCGAAATATTTTCAAGTGTGTTCAGAAAAAACCAGCCCAAAGTCAACTGATGCATTTTAGATCAGAATTTCCTAATTTTAATTCTAAAAGGGGTCTTCGTTTCTAATTGTAATGTTTTCCGCATGGTTTTCAGAAGTTGCTGCTGGAAATTTGTATCTATACCTGCCACAGTGGCCGGCCGGTGGTTAAAAGTTAATTTCAGACCCTGCAATGCACTATTCTACAATTCTGCCTTCTGAAAGACTTAGTTACATATGAACTACTTTTCTATGGTGCTGGTGTGTTTTGTGCACCAGATTCTTATTTCATTCAGGAGTTGTGTTTCCGAATTCAGTTACAATTCAGAAATCAATTCTGTATATCTGTTCTCGCCAGTCAGCACTGTGGGCTGTGGACTCAAAATTGTGGAACTACACAATTGCAGCTCTGGTTCAGTTACACAAGAACAGAATGGCGATGTTGCTTTGAATTGTAATTCTTTCACCACTTCATTCAATCAGTTTTCATTTTGGTCAAAGGCTGTGTTATGAGGAGAGACCTGTTCAACCTCAGATCAACAAGAAAATATTCCTGGTGAAATTGGAATACCTGACACTCATTTATTTTCTGCAGAAAATCAATCGCTTCTATATGCCAAGGTGTTCATTATGTGCTATACAATTGACAATCAGACATATTTTGTCCAGAAATGGCCTAGGCAAAGTATAGATTTGACCTGTCATCTATAAGGGAATTGTGTTAAACATGGCAGATAGGACAGAGATGAATTATATAGTTTTTTATTGATCAGCCATATATAATCATGCGTTCAATAATGTTAATGTACATACAGTGGGCATTTACAGTTGATCAATTGTTTGGGCCAATTTGAGATGACCAGAGAACATGGAGGCACTGCAGATTGAATATGATATTTAGGCAGATATAATAGCATGTGAACAGAGGTTTGCATCTTCAACATTCCTCTTAACCTCTGAGTCAACCAAACACATACGTACAGTATACTGTACCTCCAGCGGTTCAAATGAGAACAAGCTTCGCCTGCCTTTCCCATTCTTCCCCACTCTAAGCAATGCTCTGGCAGCATTTCACTATTAATAACCTACCCCAAAGTCACACATGAGTGCAATTCGTAGGTCAAACATTTAATCATGGAAGCAAAGCTGGTTTCTGTAAAATGCCACAAGTGAATACTACCGTGGGCAGCGCACACTTGACTGAGTTAGTAATTTCCCTATTATTTTAAAATGTTGACTTAAGCGGATTCCTTCTGGGTTTTAAACAATTAGGGACGATTCTACAGCTGGTGAAGAAATGACAGCTTTCATCTACAGAAGGAATACATTTTTGTATGATGGTTTTTGTTTGGTGATCTATATTTTGCACCAAATAGTGAGATTGCTTTAACTATCGTAAAAGTGGACAGGCAGGGGACAGGCAGGAAAGAGCAACATCTTCTTGGTGATACTTGAGTACACCTGAACAACTTTATTTTGTAGCAATAAGAAAATACTTTATAACTGCTGTAATATAACAATATAACAAGACAAAAAAACATGAACAATAAGAAGTCACTGGATAACCTAAGTGACTGGTGTGAGTGGTGTTTTGTCTTGAAGTTACTTGCAAGTTCTACACATTGTAATAGGTGCCGCAAAATATTTTTTTTAACCTGCAATCAAAAGCCAAAATGGTCACAATAAGTAATGGAATTCACTTGTTCTGAACTCATGTGGCCGGGAATAATCGTGCATTTCAATCGATTTGTGGTAAAAATGTACAAGGACACATTCTGTGAGCGGACCACTCATGCCACTTAAAGCATGCTCTGCTCTCTCGCTGGTTCACAGCCAGCCACATTCAGAAGGCTGAAATTGAACCAGTCAGGGAAAGATAAGAGGAAGGCTGCCTGTGGCAACTGTTAATATAATGGCATTTTCCTACCATGTCACCTGCCAGCTTCTACCCTCTCCCACCATCCTGCAAAGCGACGTAAATTTTTATATTAAACATTCATTTTATATTAAACATAACAGGTTTTATTTTCCATCATAGCAAGAACTGGGGGGGGGGGGGGGTACATAAAGATACATAAAGATGCCTTTGCCTCCAAGGCCATCATTAACTTACTGTAAATGAACTTAACTTTAAAATTAACTTAACCAGTTTAAGTTAGCTACTGGTACTTTCTACATTCAAACAAAGCAATGAGTTTAGAAACCATGGAAACTCTACCATGAAAGAAGTAACATCAGGAAAAAAATTATAAAAAAACTTGGCACATGCTCAAAAATGTGTTGAGGGAAAAGCAAATTGCAGCCTGATTGATTAAAGAGCCTACGGCCCTGTCCTTGATGCTTGTGATCACACTGAGCATTGCTCAGTTGTGGCAGGCGACTGAGACCACATCAAACTGCAGGCTCCAGTCAATGAATACAGAGAGTTTCAAACGGCAACGTAGCCAGAAACATTCATACAGTTGGGTAATTCTTGTTAAACCTAGCACTAAGTCAGATTGTCACTGAAAGAATTTGACATGTTGATATAAAATGACATTTTTAGCACATATAAAGACCAATGTCCGATTTTAATATCAACATTACTCTTAAAAATGTTACTAAAACTTTTAATAGATTTTTTAAAAACATTTTCCCTAACGACAGACAATTTCACCAACACTGGGCCGGCATAGAACTAGGCCGCCCAGAACTACCTTGGGTGGCATTCACAATTGGGTGCGGTGGTTCACCCAAGATAAGTGGGTGGGCCTGGAGACTATGTAGGTGGCCGTAGCCCACCCTGGGCCACCCTTGCCTATGCCAGTGCTTTGAAATGAGAATCAAGACCCTCGGCACTTTTCCGTTTTGGGTTAAAACTGCAGGGCTCAAGTCTTGATCTAACTCTCAATCAACCCACCATGTTTCAGAACTTTATGTCAAACGGTTTTAGAATTGCTAGCATTTTTGTGATAAGCCACACCCAATGCAAAGTTCATTGGCTTCTCATTCGGCCATTTTTTTTACATAGGCCTTAGAAAAGTAATGCATGTATGAAGGGATGTGGGCTGAGTCCCTCAAACAGGTTTCGTGCAAATTTGTCCAATTCTGCAGGAAGAATAACATTTTAAGTGTTTTACAAAAAATGCTATTTAGCGGAAAATCCAATACAGCTGACTTTATGGTTCCTTGAGTCAAATTTGTTCATCATGAGCAGAGGGACCTTTATACCATATTTTGTGACTCTAGGTCAAATGGGGCATCAGCAGTGGGTGTGTCAATGTCAAAATTTTGTCACGTGCACTACAGCACCACCAGGTGTTCAATCTCCGTCATAATATAGAGGATCCAAGAGTTTGGCAATCTCAACAAGTATGCCAGGTTTGGTGATTCTAGGCCAAACCAGCTCACAGGAATTTTAGGTGAAAGGGGAGAATTTTTTTTTTTTTTAAAGAATCAGAACAAAAACAATGGGGTACCAGCAGCTGCGCTGCTTGTTCCCCTAATAATAAGATTTTGATCTTGATCGCAGCAAAAGATCAGTTATTTGCAAAGACCAATAAACTCTGGATCATGATGCAAAAACCCCACAGCACCCTGGGCTGTAGTGGTGTGGCATTAAAAGCCAGATCCTTTCCGCTTACAATTCCAATCAGGTGAGCACAACTGTGACACTTCCACAGTTCCGCCTGTGGCTTTATTCATTTGAAAATGCAAAGCTTTGAAAGCAGAGAAAATACTACACAGCGCATTGGAAATAATACAATAAGGCTCAATACAATCACAGTTTCCCCTAAGGCATCTCTTCCACATATTTAAATATATGTGCTTTATTCTATTTTCTCCACCGCCTTCCAAATATACTCCACTGTCAAATACATATTGATTCTTAAAATCAACACTCATCTCACATTTTAAGAATGCAGGAACAACCACTTTTTCCCCACAATGCCTTTATAAAATGCCATTACCGTTCGCAGCTGAATCGTCTATAATATAATGTGGCAGTATACGCATAGAAATTGGCAGATTGTCTCAAGTTTTCTGTCTTGACAGTCAATGAATGTTTAAAAAATCTCACTATAATTTGCTTTTACACTGATCACAATATCACTTCAGGGTGTAAATAACAGTGCATATAGAGCATCATCGATTGCGAGGCAGAGTCAGGCAGTTTTGGAGTATGAATCCTCTGGTTGGGTCAAGAGGCATCTTGACCTGTCCTCTTGTAAGCCTTTTAATTGTGGTGTTTACTTTCAGGACAATCTTATGACCGAGGGAGGAAGTGCAGTGACTGACGACCAACAAAGAGACCCATTCATTGCCCCCCCCCCCCGCCCCCGCCCCGCCCCTCCCCCCGCAACCCCCCACCCCACTGCCTATTTTTTGTCCTATAGAGCCGCAATCTGTCAGCCACTCTGTCCAGCCACTCAGACGCCTTTATCGCAGCAGTTGGAAAGGCTGCAGCGGCTGCTGTGGCGATTGGTCACAGGTCAAAGCGTATCCCCACTTCCCAATTATCACCCAGAAAAGATCTGCATAAATTAAACCAAGGAGTCATTAAATCCGTCACGGAAAATGCAATTGCTCACTTTCTGGCAACATCTGCTGCCACCGTCGGTAAAATGTCTGAAATTATAGGAAGGAAAGTGTAGCCACTCCTTTACATAAGTGATCGCGTCTCAAACTGACAGATTGGATGTTTGCCATGGCAATATTTTACAGGCATAATATGAGAACCGAGTGTACAAACAAAATACACAAAATACTGCATCACTCAGGAAGATGAAGGCTTGCCTGAGGGTCATTGCACAGAATGATAAAAGAAGCAGGTCGCTTGTGAGATGGGTACTGCACTATGATGCCCAGGACACAGGTCCTGGAATAGTAATTCACTTGCATGGAGCGCAGGGTGAAAGCATCTCATATGGAACTCTTGAGTTGCAGCCTTGAGCAAGGCTACTTGCCCAAACAGTTTCAGTAAATATACAGTATAGCTGTATACATTCAGAAAATCTGTTAAATACTAGTTATTGGGAATCTAATCTATTCAGTATATATATTCAGTATATATATATATATACTGAACATATATTCAGTATACATATATACAGACGAGTGACAAATTAAAGGAAAAACCAACATAAAGTGTCTTAGTAAGGTGTTAGGCCACCACGAGCCATCAGAATAGCTTCAATGTGCCTTGACATAGATTCTACAAGTCTCTGAAACTCTACTGGAGGGATGGAACACCATTCTTCCAAAAGATATTCCCTCATTTGATGCTTTGATGATGGTGGTGGAGAGCGCTGTCTAACACATCGGTCCAAAATCTCCCATAGGTGTTCAATTGGCTTGAGATCTGGTGACTGCGAAGGCCATAGCATATGATTCTCATTAAAGCATTCAGTGACCCCTCGTGCCCTGTGGATGGGGGCATTGTCATCCTGGAAGACACCACTCCCATCAGAACAGAAATGTTTCATCATAGCATAATGGTGATCACTATAACTTTGTATTGATTTGCAGTGAGCCTTCCCTCTAAGGGGACAAGTGGACCCATACCATGCCAGGACATTTCATTATCATCTTTATAATATATTTTTACCTCTTTTTTTTTGCCAAACCAAGAATAGCCTGTTGTCCTTGTCGAGTCACCATTGTGTCATTTACACCTGCACAACACAAATAGCAGTAGTAGCCTGTGGGTACCTGGTGTGGCGTTGGGAGAAACAAATGCAGACGCATCCTGGAGAACCCACGCTGTCTGAAACCCACCACAACTGTGGGTATGCTAATTGTGCCCCTCTCCTGTTGAGTCTTGGTTATAGTTTGCTAATGACATAGCCCAACTTGACTTCAACTAGCGCTGTCTCAGCCGGAAGGGCCACCCTGTTGTTGTGCCACATTACCTTTTCCAATTGAGCCACAAGGGGCCCAGAGACAATTTGTTCTTAACGCCACTGAAATCTGTACAGCCGCATAATTATACAACCTCCAGAGAAGACTGAAATGCAATACCTAAATATAATGATGATTTTGGCAATGGGATATGCTTTTTTTTGGAGAATCCAGGCACGTGCAGCAGTGATACTGTCTGCTGAAGAAGCATAGATCAAAGTTTTTAGTTTTACTACTTATTGCACACTGAAGATTTCTGGCAGAACATCAATAGCATCAGCAGTATCTCAGACCCCTTTCAATAAAAATATGTAAAATGAAGCTCATTTGGAGCTAGAGTAAAATACATAAATAAATTATGTTACAACAAAGTTTAAGGTACTGTAGGTTGAATGTGAATTAGCCTGAGTAAAACTCATAGTCAATGCTAACATGTACATAATGATCTCTCGTTAGTAAGGGCATATAAAAAAGAGACAGACCCGAAGGAAAAGCAGAAACCGCAGAAATCATAATGCACAGTACAAATTAGACTCCATGAACCACACAAATGCATCTGGCATACTGTGTTTCTGAAGACATTCCAGTTAAATGAAATACCTCATCCATTCTATGATGACAGATTTTGAGAGTTGTTTTTTTTATTACTATTTCTTAGTATTTTTACATTATAACCCCGAAACCCAAATGCATTCTGTCAAATACAGCATTTATGAATCAAAGGTTATTACTTTTTTACTGCAATCATGCTCTCACCACATTGAATCGTACTACTCGACTTCATATACTGCAACACATATTTTATGATGGCACTTTTAAAAATCCACTTACATTTTCCATGCAATTAATGTAAGGCACCAGAAAGTGAGATAACACTAAAGACTAGATCTCTGTATTGCACCCAACTGCTTGTTAATTTAATTAACAACATTTAACTAATAAATATGCCTTCACCCTTCAGTTAATTTGTGTGTGTGTGTGTGTGTGTGTGTGTGTGTGTGTGTGTGTGTGTGTGTGTGTGTGTGTGTGTGTGTGTGTGTGTGTGTGTGTGTGTGTGTGTGTGTGTGTGTGTGTGTGTGTGTGTGTGTGTGTGTGTGTGTGTGTGTGTGTGTTGGGGGAGGCGATACAGATTTCCAGTAAAATTCAAGTGTGTGTGGGTGATGATTGTGCTGCTGGTGGGGTTTGGGATTCAGAGCCGGTCAAGCAGGAAGTAGGTGCTCCGAGAAGGGTGTTGCCCTTGGTAACGCCCTGCAGTGAGCAGCACTTCCGTTAGAGGGCTGGGGTGTCAACATGAATATTAATGATCGTTTCCCCTCCAGCTTAGCATAAGTTCAGGGGTCATCCAGCTAGCCTGAACAGCCCAGGGGATGATGGGAAGGCTGTGCAGCAGCCGTCAGCAATGTGAAGGATTCTCATCCGTCGATACCATTGCGCACGAGGACACACCTATACTTAAGGGTTACAGTGCAGTGCATAGATCTTCCCACACTGGCTAACACAATGATCACTATTTTTATCACAATGATCACTATTTTTATCACAATGATCACTATTTTTATTTAATACCTTTGAGTGATTTCCATGGCTAAGCGAGTTCAGATTTCATGTAGCTGGGGGGACTGTAACGTCCCTTGAATACATCTACAGGCTTCATATTCAATACCTACATAAGTACAGCAGTTTAGCCAAGATTGAATCCAACCACAACACATTTTGTGCCTCATTTGATAGGTATAAAGGTATTTCACTTATTGTTTATATTTAACACAATTATTTACTCTAATTGAAAAAATGTGTAAATTAAAAACCATAACATTTCCTGGAATTCATCATTCAACACCATATATATTATAAAGATGATAATTAAACACTGTCAAAGTATAAAGACAAAGAAAATAACATTAGGGAAAACATGTTGATTGCTAGATAATTACATGGAATTTTACATTTATTACACTGGTTTCTGACAGAGAATTCTACTCAAAACACTCTCACTGGATAAGCCCGCTTTATAAACAGATGCAGAGGGACGGCCCTCTCCATCGAGTCCTTGTGCTTAGACTCTTGACTATTTGTGACTCACCTAAGAATTAATCAGTAAGATGCCAAATTCCGTTCCATTTGGGTGCATCCGAACAGTAGAGTTGGATGGGACTTCTCACATGTTAAAGATGTATAATTGCACAGAAACGCGTCTCGAATGGTAGGAACAAAAACATTACCAAAATTATGCCGTCTGTAATTGGCACATTCTGCCGATGACTGTTCAGAGAACAACTCTCGGATCCCAAGTAAAAAATATATATAAGCTATAAACCACCTGCTGAATTGGTAACACACTGAATGCTTCAAATTAATGCCTTCTCAGTTAAGAATCCAGTATTGCTTTTAAGATCTCACTTAAAACGCAGAAGCAGACAAAATCATACTTTTTCAATTGCACTCACTTTTCATAAAAAAACTATGTGTAGGAGAGCAGCTCAGCAGGATTGTACTTTCATTTACAGAGCCAAACAAAACCAAAAACTCCACTATGGAGCCTTTATATTTAGAAGACATATTTTGCCTGCGAATGAAGGAGTGAAATGCTTTCTGTTTGCTATCTTCTTCATCATCATTTTGAGGCCTCCCATCGACTAGGACATTTGAGGTGCAATCAAACTTGGAAAATGTGCATGTCAAAAAATTATGCGTTGTAATCTCATCAACGTGCCAAAGGTGATGCTTATTCTTCAATAGAATAAATTGCTAACGGAATATCTCAATTAACTCACAGTGCCTTCATTTATTTTTTCCATTTTTATCTTACAAAACATAAATTATAACACACTGTTAAAAAAAACAAAAAAATATATTCATTTCGATCTCTTGCTTTGTGTAAAAATAACTGAACTTTATACACATCTCTATACTTAAATTATAGATGAAACCTTTCAGTCTTGCGACACAATTACATTACATATTTTGTATAACTCCTACTCAAACTAGTCACATTTGTAAATCTTACACAATATAATTGGATGGAAATGTGTCATAAACATAATGGCAATGGACAAAACAAACATGAAAAAATAGGTTGAGATAACCAGTTTAAATAACCAGACATTTCTTATCAATCAAATTCTACTGGACGTTTTCCCAAGTCCTCTGCCTTAGTAGTTTCTTTTTTATATTATCCATACATTACTTTACTTTTTCTAGCTTTGTCAATCAAAAACGGGGTTTGAATGGGAAATTCCCCTTGCCCTTTTCATTGGCTACAAACTGACATAATCATGTGCTAACTAAAGGTTTTCCTTACCAGCAGAATTGTGTTCCATATCCAAAAATCAAACCTTAACCAAAGACAACATGAAAGGCATGTGTGCAATACATATATGCATATTTTATTCCACCTGTGTGCTCTTCATGTGGACAACTTATTTTATCATTTTCTCAAAGGTCTTGCGTAAGCGCATATTTTTATCGTCAAGCATATCAAATCAGTTCTCAATTAAAAAGTAATGATCTGAAAACGGAGGTGACCTGTGCCGTAATGTCCATTGAACTGAATCGTAAAACTCAGAGGTACAGAAGCTGCTAGGTCTCCTTAAAGCCACCACCACAGTAAATCTCTTTTCTCCAGGACCAAGAGGCAGATTGACAAGCCTTTCGGCAGTAGAAGAAGAAATAAATAAAATCAGTTGAAGATAACAAATAATCCATTTGAAGATGCACACTCACAACCATACACATGGCTATATATCATACATACATAGATACAAACATACATACATAACATACAATAAAAATACAAAGCCATAAATGACACAAGCACATACGAATTGAACATTATGTGCACTTGCTGGTAACAGCTTTTCTCAACCAGGTACACTAGTACCAAGAACAATCCACCATTCTCAAGTACCATCTCCCTGGAGGAAAATTCATTGCTGTCAGTCTGCTGCCTGTAAATATTGATTTCAGCAGAATGGCCTTGTCTACAAAGGACCCTGCGGACATAATTTTCCTGAAACCAGTGTTTAGAGTCGCCAAAATTACCAGAAGCACTACTGTTTTTCCCTTTTATTTTCCACTCAAATAAAAGCAATAGCAACAGCAACAGCAGAGACAACAACAAAAGTATCAGAAGCACACACATAAGACAACATTGCACAAGGATGAAGCCAACACATACTTTAAACAACCCGTACACCGGCAAGTATCAGCATGAATTCATTCAAAGGTTCTTTCCCCATGTTAAACGATGTGAGATCGATGGGGTCTAAGATTAACCAATGACTCTCATGGACTGAATGGACGAAAAGGCTTTGCGCACAGAACACACGTCTATATGCGAGACTGTGAAGCTTCTCATGGAGAACCTGTGGAGATAATGCCGAAAACGTGATTTCCTCACCATGAAAAGCACTGATGAAAACAATAAGTGACTCATTCAGAAGTAAATTATATTCTAAGGAAATGAGTGTCTGTTTGCTTTTATCATTTTTATGCTATTATTTTATGATGCATTTTACTCGTATTTTGGAATGTATTGTCTGTATTCCTCCACTGTGAAGCACTTTGGGTTGACTGCACCCTTGTACAACAGGTGCTCTCCAAATTAAAACTAAATAAATAACTTTAGTATTATCATTAATTATTATTATTATCATCATTATTAGTAGTAGTAGTAGTAGTATTATTCTTTATCATCTTCACATGCTCATAAGAACAGTGTGAAAGGGGATGTCCTGTAGTGCAATATATGAGCAGTACTATAAATACAGTACTATAAATAATGTTTAATAATCAATTTAACAGTTATCCTAATAAGATAGTCCTTCTTCAGACTCTATTCACATCTTTATTTGTTACTAGTAAGTTGTTTTTTTGTGGTCTGTGAATTGTACTTAAAAATGTACGTGTAAGTATGAACAAATTCAGCATTTTCCATATGGCCCTACACACCAAACATGGAATAGTCCTTGAAAATAAAATGCCTGACAGGTTGACAGGAAGCCTCCCTACAGCCACAAACACCAATAAAAGACATACAGTCACTACATATCTCTCGCACTTGGATTTTTGAGCACTGTAAAGGGATTCGCATTTTCCTTGACACTGTACAATGAAAAGCTCAGAGGCAGCCTACAGTCTACATAAGTCAGTCTCTAAGAGAGGAGAACCAATACTAAATACTAAATACTACACCCCCACCCACCCAGTCCCCCCGGTCTCCCCCCGGTCATCTCCTCTCTTTGTTTTGCACCCCAAGACATTTTTAATATTCTCACAATCAATCTCCTGTATTCCCTGGGGACTCTGTCAGCAGTATCAGACTTTCACGGTCACACGGATAGTTTCCACCCTGTTTATTTGTACACAGCTCACACTCTCTGCAGACTCATAGGATTTCAAAGGGAAGTGTTGTTCCCCCCACCTCCCCACTACCCGTTCTAATCTCCTTGCCGTGGAAGGGCAGCCAGGCACACCAAATTCCAAATAAATAAAAAAACTTGATATTGTCTGTAAGCAGATAATCCTCTCCACT
This sequence comes from Synaphobranchus kaupii, assembly GCA_029718625.1. Taxonomy (NCBI): domain Eukaryota; kingdom Metazoa; phylum Chordata; class Actinopteri; order Anguilliformes; family Synaphobranchidae; genus Synaphobranchus; species Synaphobranchus kaupii. Next base: position 8,613,645 of record CM056392.1, read on the forward strand.
GAAAATATGTCCATTTCTGAGGGCAGTGGTACTACTTATGTGCCATGTCACTGCTAAAACCACGCACTCAGTAGACATCAAAAACAAGGGACTTTCTTATGATCTGCTGCAAAAAATATACTGTAACCTAAATTTAATAAAGAAGCATATAAATCAGTCATCTGCGATGGATTGGAAACCTGTCCAGCAGGGGGGTATTCCGGCCTCTCGGCCAATGCATGCTGGGATAGGCGACCCTGACCAGGAATAAGCGGGTTAGATAACGGATGGATGGGTGGATAATTCAGTCATTTCACATTTCCACTCTCTTCCATGTGCAGCGTTGCACACACACACACACACACACACACACACACACACACACACACACACGTAACAAATTTTTTTCTCTGTCTCTCATCAAGGACCATGGCTATTCCAGGGCTGCATTCGAATAGTCAAAAAAATAGCTCCTTTGTCCTTTCCTTGCAAGTTTTCCTTGACCTCGCCAGAAAACGTCATGGGGGTCAAGGAAAAGTTGGAAGGAGAGATTTACAAGGAATCTAGGCTGCATTCGAATAGTCAAAAAAATGGCTCCTTTTTCCTTTCCTTGCAACTTTTCCTTGACCTCGCCAGAAAACATCATGGGGGTCAAGGAAAAGTTGGAAGGAGAGATTTACAAGGAATCTAGCGTCTACTGTGGAATTTGAACCTCCTTCTCTACCTTGCGTCATGGTGCGACGTCCAGTCGTATTGACGTGACTGTTCAACATAGCGAACTACAACTTTACGAAACATTTCTAAAAAAGTCACATCATTGCCGTCTGCATTTCACTTGAACTGTTCGTTTTATCTCTGCGAAATGTAGCCTCTTAATACATTTGGTGTATTGTCTGATTGTGTCATTGTTTGTTTACTTTCTATTATAAGCCACTACTAACCAACAATACTAGCTATTCACATTTAGATTTGTGGCATTTCTCAGATGTTCGCCTTGTTTGAATTCAGTAATTCGGTAGGTTCCGGAAAACTCCGATGCTTATGAAAACATTGGCGGCATTGCATTGTGGGGCGCGAATACTACCTTCCTCCTGAAAAGGATAGTCCAGAGCATCCTTTGTGAAAGGACAGATAAAAGGAACTGTAAAGCTCCTTTCCTTCTCAATAAGAAATTCGAACGGTCCTTAGCATGGCTGCCCGGGAAATATTTCCGGTTCATGCGATCTAAAGGATCCTTCCTTCCTCAAATTTGACTATTCGAATGCAGCCCAGCTAACTCCTTAGGCCTGCTTGCACTCTCCACTCCTCTAACATAGGCCATCTATCCCTCTGTAAGGACGGCCCACAGTATTGACCCCGTCTTCCAATGACCCCTGAAATAAAGGGCTGCATAAAGGAGCAGCCTCCGTTCACCACCGTCAATTGCTTTCGCAACACTTACATCTTTCCCAAACTTCTCGAATTTAGGATTGGAGAACAGACCTCAGGTACCCTTTCAGGTTAGTATGAACTCTGGTGATAAAACTATTTCAGCCCTTATAAACCAATGCTGTAAACAAATTGACAGCCAAATTCAATTCAAAAAGTTTTATTTTACAGATATAAAAAATTGAACAGTATATCCATCAGATATTCCACATATTTCAACCAAGACAATAAGAACACACACAGTGGCAAGCAGTGTTACCTCGCAAGGAGGTTCCGGGTTTGAGTCCTGGCCAGCCCGGATCCTCTTTGCGTGGAGTTTGCATGCTCATTAGCCTCCCTGGCTAACTCTGGCACATTTACAGAAATGTTTATTAATGTGCATTGTGCCTGTCAAATAAACGAATTAATCAAATTAGATGTTTACTATTACTAGATTTAATTTACTTCCACCTATTGTACTATGTCCACTCTACACTGAGGCAGTACTGGTGAGTGCGGTGAAATTTGCACTTCAGGATTTATGTTGCATAAACACATGAATATAAAAAAAGAGTGCTTTTTTGTTTGTTTGTTTGTTTGTTTTTTTGGGGGGGGGGGGGGGTGTTCAACCCAGATAATTTCTTAATTTCTGCTGCTTAGTCATTTAAGTGTTTGCATTTCTTCCAGAAAGGTTGAGAGGCAAAGAGGGAAAAGACAGTTCTTCACGCCACCTGCGTTCTTACAAACATTTCCAGCACACACTTCATGGCACTAGCTACACTGTCCGTCGGTTCACTTCATACTACATGCATTCAACACTCGGCAAAATGAATGCGCAGTCACCACCTGGCCAGCTGAACATGCATTCACCACCTGGTAAAATGAACATGCATTCACCACTTGGCCAGCTGAACATGCATTCACCACCTGGTAAAATGAACATGCATTCACCACTTGGCCAGCTGAACATGCATTCACCACCTGGTAAAATGAACAGGCATTCACCACCTGGTAAAATGAACATGCATTCACCACCTGGTAAAATGAACATGCATTCACCACCTGGTAAAATTAACATGCATTCACCACCTGGTAAAATGAACATGCATTCACCACCTGGTAAAATGAACATGCATTCACCACCTGGCCAGCTGAACATGCATTCACCACCTGGCCAGCTGAACATGCATTCACCACCTGGCAAACTGAACAGTACTCAATTTTCATTATGGCATTGATTTCAGGGATATTTTATTATGCAGTCTCATATGCTGATAAATCTCTAACCTAATGGGAGCCAAATTGCACGTTTAGCATTTGGCACGGCCACATGGATCTTTTAAACTGCGCCAAGTTTAACCTAAGGATGTCTGTCGCTCTGTGCAGTACTACACAGGTGACAATGAGGTTGGTGTGAACCAGACTGTGTACGTTGCGCTTGTTGTCCGAAGGTGGAGCCCTAAAGCCTTGAGCAAAGTATTTAAGAGGAATTGCTTCAGCAAAAAAAAATCCAGAGAAAATCCAGATTAAATGCACTGACCTGACCTAAAGCACATTTGGAAAATGATCCAAATTTATTGTATCGCCTTCTCATTAATCAACGATTCCATAGAGGAACTGACGCAAGTAAACTTATGAGTTTTATGTGGGTTTTCCTGAGTTTATTACAGCCGCACGGTAAGCCCAGCCTTGATTGCAACGGGAAATAAATCAGCATGCTTGCCATCGGTTTTCGGGGGGAAAACCAAATAAATCAGATTAAGCTGTTTATCCTTGTGGCCTTTAATCAGCATTATATGCATTATATGCATTACAACCTTAATGCTCTCAGATCCCTTACAACAGTGCATTGTTAAGTCAATAATAGAAACAAAAGGAATGTGAAAGTGAGCATCCCTTGTAGAAGCCCAGGCAGAATTCTCTAGTAGAATTCCCAGATTACAGAAAACATTGTATTTTAATCAATCAATTATAATCAATAAAAACGGACCAGAAACGACAAGCTTATAATTTCAAACCTTGAATTAGAATTATTAGTCCAGTCTGCCTTTCCACAATTATACTAACTGCTGCCTATTGACATTTTCCTCATCATCCGAAAGTAATAAAAGAGCAGCCATTATGGAGTTAGCCGGCTAGCTAGTGTTAGCGAACGTTATCTTTTTAATTCCAATGGCTAACAACAATGAAGTTACGACACCAACAGGGTTATCCTAAAGTTAGGACACTTTATTTCGGATTTTGGCAAGTTAGGATGTTTGTGTAATACACTCTTCCTATCTGGAGTTAAGATAGGAAATTCAACTTGGGAACTGTTCTGTAATGGTGATTTGCCTAAATCAGTTCCTAACTCAAATTACCATGGTTACTATACTTTACAGAGATACAATGTTTCTGTACTACGGGTCCAGTACTGTTTGCATGTTAACCAACATTCCACCACTTAACCTGATTTAACTGATTTTAACCATGAGATTGGGGCAGTTATTCTGTACTACTTCCACAGCTGTAATTCCACAATGACATTCAACGTAAAGAAACTGTCGTCCTGTTTCATCCTGTTACAAGGCAAGTATCAAATTTGGACCATGCCAGTGCCAACAGTGGCCAACAGCCCGCCTCTAGAGTTGCCCAGGGATGGGTGTTTTTCACAGTCAGCAAGGATGACAGCATCTCATCACTCACCAGCCACCCCCACAGGCCCGCCCGTTGAGCTGCACGTGAAGAGTCTTCCTCAAACTCATGTCTGTGCGAGCCCGACGTTCAAACTGTGGTGTGATGAGAAGCGGCTGTATGGAGGGGGGTACTGTTGTCTCAAAAATACACAAGTAAATAGGATGAACCTTCCACAAATAAAATGAGATCCACAAATAAATGTAACTGATTCACAAATAAATGCAGCTGATCCACAAATAAATGTAACTAGTATTATTGTCTCAAAGATGTATTTTTGAGACAATAATACCCCCATATGGCTGCTGACATCACATGTCCCGGAGGACAGTGCATGCTGGTTTGCACTCTCCCGAATCCATAGCAGAGATTGCAGTATTGACCGCTGATTAATACAATTGGACATTCCAAATTAGGGAGGAAAAGGGGGTGGGGGTAGAGTTAAACATAAATAAACAGAAATAAATATAAATTTTATGAAATTAAGAATGTTTACATATAAATTATATGTTGCTCATTAAATCCCATTCGTGCATATTTAATTTCCACTGAATACTTCTGACAAGTGAAGTTCAATCTTATGTCCATGGTTTATACTCTAAGCTGTATGTAGTGCATACCATTAATAACTGACTGGTTGAATGACGTTCCATGACAGAGGAGTCATGTCATACGCACATACGGACAAGAAACAACCCACTTAATAAGCAGATCGTAACTCTTTGTTTGTGTTTGAAAGTTTAGAGCAGTGGTCCTGGAGGTCCAGGAGAGTCTCTGCTGGTTTTTGCTATTTCCAGCAGCCAATTTGGGAAACAAGGTGTACAGACTCTTTAGCCAATAAATTACTTAGATTAAGCACTTAAGTGTAGAAAAACAAAAACAAATAAAATAAAATAAAATAAAATAAAATACAAAGCAGACACGGCGGCCCTCCAGGATTTGAGTTTGAGATTCCTGGTTTAGAGGAAACAGGAAAAAAATACACACTTCGGCACAACCTAATTTATCACCATGGCGACTCTCAATATCCGCTCGGCAGCATGTTGTGCGACGGCGTGAATGCCGTTTGGATCCAACATGCCACCTCATTATAGTGCTTTCTACCTGGCACAACAGCTCAATAGTAATAACTATGTCTGTCTGGCTGGTGCTTCTATTGCTCTGCAGGAATTCTGATGGGGGAGGCTTATGAAACTGTTTGACCCCTGTTTATTAAGTGAAAACCTTATTGGAAATAACAGGCTTTGTGCATTTGTGGTTACCTTTGGGGGGAAAAAATGTTTAACTATACCAAGAATGGTAATTATACAAAAAACTATGTTGAATCCACTTTAAGACCATCATCCAGGATGCACTTTCAAAAACTCACTTTACTAATGTGTCTGTTCAACTCGTTAACAAATGTTAGCGATTTTCAGAGGGGGAACCTAACCCAACTAGCGACCTATGCTAACGAGACAATAAATTATCCTCTGGCTGATTAAATGCACTATTGTTGGTGATTAAGGTAAGCCACTCTTCTTAGTACCAAGGACATAGCAAGTTCTATAAAACTAACAACTGCTCCACTATAAATAGCTACATCCTGTAAAACCAAATAGAGGATTGTATTTGATAAAATGTGCAGGGATTGGATGAGCCAAGAAGAATGAAAGAAATGCTCATTTCTACCATCTTGCCCAAGACACAGAAATACTTCAACTTCATGAGCAGACCTCTGAATTCTATTTGCAACTCGTTTATTTCTTTAATAGTGAAGGCACTATGCAACTGGCACTTATCCAATGCCACCACTGTCCCCAGAGAATATGACAGATATCACTTTCGTAGGGGCTATTAATTCAGGTTAGCCACATGTCAAAAGGAAATATGCCTAATAGCCAATCGAAGCACAGCCCCCTGTGTCATCCACAGCGCTCATGGTTTTCATGCATTGAGAAAATAAACAAACTTCATATAGTAATGTATTAAAAATGACACACAACATGCAATTGTCCAATTAATTATGTAGGACCTTTTTTTGACAGGTTTATTCCAAAGGGGTTATGAACTGAGGAAAAATGTGTAAATTTGATTTACTAAATAAGGGCATGGTCATTTGTCACCAACGAATGATTGACTTTCTAGCAGAATCCAAGGTGTTATCAATCAGATGTCTGGTTGCTCTAATTGCCATAGCAATGACAGGTGAAGGACGACAGCATATGAACATGATTCCAAGTTTTCATCGCATTGATGATACACACAGAGCCAGTTGCTCATGCCCTTCAGCTCAGTAACACATCTTGTTTGTGTTCTATTCAGTATTCCAGACTGGCCACAGCCCAGTGAAATAGCCCAACCTGTGAGTAGTTATTAAACTTCTTAATGTCACTATAATTTGGCATAATTCGCTTTGAGGTAGATTAATGTTTTCTGTCATGCACGTTAACTAATTTAGAGGAAGTTAATTGGATGTGTTTTTTAGATGAGCACGTTTTACAAATAGAAAAGTCGTTACTAGTCTTTATGCACTTTTCAGCGTCCCTATAATATAGTTTTTTTTTATAAATGCCTCACAAATAAATGAATTGCTGGAATAGAAAAGCATCCACCCCCAGACAAACACACGCACACGCACACACACACACACACACACACACACACACACACACACACACACACACACACACACACACACGCACACACTACTCCCAGAGAAGGGTATTGGGGTTAAAGCACTGAGCATAAGGACCTACTCTCACTCTTACATTCTCCTGTTTCTACCATCTCCCGCCCCCGGTTAACGGCTCCCGCTCATCCCGACTGCGGAGCTTTTCCACCTTAGCTCCCCAGTGGTGGAACGAACTCCCCACTCTGCTGCGCTCAGCTGAAGCACTGTCTGTTTTTCGTCGTGGTCTGAAAACGCACTTTTTCAGACTCCACCTCGACTAAAATACCTATATAGGGCCATTCTATAGTACTCGCTTCCTGTTTTTTTTGTTGTTGCTTGTTTTCTATTTAACTTGTGTTTTTGGTTATTTTTAGTTCAGAATGTATAGCTGACTGTGTGTACTACTCATGTTTAATACTAGGGATAGCTCATACGCTGTGAGAAAGTTGTGCTTTGTCGGATTTGCTTTGTAGTCGCGTCAATGACCTTCAATATGCACTTATTGTACGTCGCTTTGGATAAAAGCGTCTGCCAAATGATTGTAATGAAATGTAATGTAATCTCTAAACTCAACTCTTTTCATCTATGCCTACTTGAAACCACTCTGGGCCAGATGTAGCTTCAAGGCCCCTATCTTACACCGGGCGCTAACCCAAAGGCAAGTGTCTTTGCTATCTTACACCCTGTGCAGGTGTCATTATAGCGCCATGCGCTCACGTTGTTTAACTACCGAGCAATCTTGCGCCCATAGCAAGTCAACTGGGCGGGTTTGTCTTAAGATGAGGTGTGGCCAGGATAATTATTGGCATATTGTTATCTTGAGCCAGCAGAAAGCTTGCACTAAAACCACCACAAACAGTTATTTCTATGTTATTTTAACAGCACAATATAAGTGCGTCTCCATAGGCATGTGCACAACACGTGTACACTCTCCTGTCTGTTACACACAGGGGCGCACACAAGCATGCATACAAGATATCAAGATCACATTGTGAAATAGGGATTAATATTTTTCCCAAAAATAAATATTTTCTCTCCCGCAAGTTGTCTCTGCAATCCCGGGGAAATGGGCTTGTTTTAAAGCATTAACCAGTAAAAACGCGTTGTTCATATTTCCATAAGCAGGACATTATAAAACAAGGGAAATATGTATTTTATTTATACTTTATTGTATTTAGTGTCATCATTAAGCCAAAATAACGCTATTTATGTTATTATGAGAATGCACGTAATATGAATTTCGGATGAAGCTTGCACTTCGCTAGCCGAAATGCATTGTCTGTGATCTGACTGCTGTGAGAACATGGAATTGATGTTTGACAATGCTTCATTGTATAATCAAACGAAATTTGTTAAACAGCAGGCTAATTTGTCGTTTTCTAAGGTGAGACGGAAGCCATATTCTGTTAGTTTATTCTCAGTGGTTGCAGGTTCTTTTTAACAAAATCAAACTACATATATGTTCTAAAATAACAGCACTGTCGGGAATAACCAGGAACCTGTGCCGGTGTTAAACCCTAATGTTAATGATTATTGTTGTATATCAAAACACGTTATAATGGTTAGTCCGAATAATATTGATCATACTATTGATCCATATAGCCTATTCCTTGCTCGCACACTTTAACTACACAAGCACGAGCATCTCTGTTTCGCCATATAAGCAATCCGCCAAGGTGGAAAAGCAGGCTTTTAAAGGGAATGGGATATGACATTTTGATTGGTTTATTGCATGTTACGCCCAAGACAAGACCTATAATTAATGAAGAGACTAAGTTCAGCCCATTTGCACGTTGTCCCGTACTTAGCGCTCAAAAAACACGCCGTCTAACTGACAAAAGTGGACTTGGTCACGCCCTAAATGCACTTGCGCCATGCATTTAGACCAAGCGCTAAGATCGTCAAGATAGAGCCCCAAGTGTTCTAGGATGCCCCTCCATACTTAGCCGGCAGGTGTCTAAAAATGAAACTGTTCAAAGATTACCCAACTGGTCCTGTGCAACTTCTCTGTTGAGATGTCCAAAACAGAAATATCTTGATATTAAAATAGCCAATCTGATTTTTTAAGGTGTCACAGGGCTCCAGCAGGCCTTAATTCCTGCCATTTCAAGACTTCTGCGTAAATTCACAAAGTCACAAAGGGAGAAGCTCTGATCACAATACATAGGAAAGCATTTCCTTAACAAGCTTACACAAACATATCTTAACAGCACATTCTCAAACAAATATGCAGATCTTAAAATACCCAACATGGGAAAGTACTTAATACACCTAGGGTGTACCTACTATAAGCTTAATCATTAAAAAATATCTATTAAAAAAAATTGTTATAAGAAAAGAAAATGACCCTGTCTAAATGTGTTGTTTTTTAACAGTGCTATGTATGCCCAATTATGCCCAGATGCTCCTGAAAGTATATTTTGTAAGTCCACTGATTGGTTTGTGGACTTTATTAAACCTGTCAGCAGGCCATGTTTGGCCCCAGGATTTAGGGTGGATGAATCTGCTTCAAAGGGAAGTAGTTCTTTAATGAGGATATCATCTTATATTTCTCACAGCCACAGTAGCAATACAACACCACAGCTACATCACAATACTTACAAACAGAGGATAAAGTGTCAGTGCTATGCAATAGCACCACATATCATCACTTAAATTACAACATTATATTGTTCAAACCACATTGTAATGTATAATGATCATATTTCGTATCATATGTATCATAATACATCATAATTCATATTGCAAAGCTGCATATTATCATATACAGCATTGCTCATAATCTGCTAGACAACAGTATATACAGTTGAAGTCGGACGTTTACATACATTTAGGTTGAAGTCATTAAAACAAATTTTTAACTACTCCACATATTTCATGTAAGCAAACTATAGTGTTGTAGTGTTAGCAAGTCAGTTAGGCCATCTACTTTGTGCATGACACAAGTAATTTTTCCAACAATTGTTTACAGACAGAATATTTCACTTTAAATTCACTATATCACAATTCCAGTGGGTCAGAAGTTGACTGTGCCTTTAAACAGCTTGGAAAATTCAAACCTGACTCAGTTACACCACTTCTGTCCGGAGGAATGGGCCAAAATTCCAGCAACTTATTGTGAGAAGCTTGTGGAAGGCTACCCGAAACATTTGACCCAAGTTAAACAATTTAAAGGCAATGCTACCAAATACTAACAAAGTGTATGTAAACTTCTGACCCACTGGGAATGTGATGAAAGTAATATAAGCTGATATAAATCATTCTCTCTACTATTATTCTGACATTTCACATTCTTAAAATAAAGTTGTGATCCTAACTGACCTAAGACAGGGAATGTCTACTAGGATTAAATGTCAGGAATTGTGAAAAACTGACTTTAAATGGATTTGGCTAAGGTGTATGTAAACTTTCGACTTCAACTGTAGATGAGAGGGCAGCATAAAGTAACAGAAAATAATAGATATACGCCCTGGTACAGTAACAACGTAGGGGTCATCTTCGTACTGTCATTTGAAGGGATAGTTCACTTTCTGGGATTTTTTCATGATATAATTTCAGTTTTTTGTCTGCTTTCCATTTGATGAAACATTATTTGTGTAGAATGAAGGTTCATTTAGATATTTACAGAAGTTTCTGAAGACCGGCAGGCTTTACAATTGCAGGTACATGGGCATTTGGGGGTTGTTGGTCTAAAGCTAAATAGCACACTTCAAGTAAACCAAGGCAGCTTGTACAATGATTTTATCCCTCCAGAGGTTGTACTGTATGTGTTTATACTACCCGACTATTATGCTTTATCTTATTTTTCGGTTTGAACCATACAGGGCTAGTCTTTTTCCTTTATTCACTTATTCCCAAATGTTAACCCTGTAAATAATAAGAGAAGATTGACTCTAGTAAATATCTTTGCTCACTTAAGACCATGAACACAATTAGATTCCTGAAACGATAGAAGTAATGGATAGAATTAAACAGATTATTGTGTTTAATTGAATCTATATACAGCATAAGACAAAGATACTATTAAATGTCAGATTATCAGCATACTCATCCACTTAAGACGATAACCATCTCGGCCTGTCAATTTTACAGAGACATTTAAATCGAACGGTTTCCACTGAATGCTACAAGGGGTTCCCTGAAAAGTCACCTTGTTTTGCACAGAAACAGAGTAGTACTGCTTGCACCTGCATAGATAACACAAAGCAGATCAGCCTTTTTGAAATAGATACATAGTCAAATGAAACAATCTGTCAGGAATGATGACTAAGAACATTTTGTTTTTCAACTCATTTGGATAATTGGAAATGATAATATTGTAACAACTGTGGACTCGACTACTGTATTTTTTTTTTTTTTTAATTGTATTATTGTGTTGTTGCATCTTGTGTATTTTTGAGTGTCTGTTTTTAACTTTACTACAACCAAATTTCCTCTGGGGGACAATAAAGATCTATCGATCTCCTGATCAATTGATGTCAATTTGTCAGGGTAAGACATTTGTAGGTCTAAGTAAAAAGCTCACTTTGATCATTCATCGACACAGGGGCTCTGTAAATCTAAGCAGTGTTAGGCAGAGAAGAATAGGCCAGTACTGCAAATAGGTACATACTGTATCAACAGATGCACAAAGAAAATTGGAGCAGAGCATTCGTGTAACATGTCTGGACAGTGAAAATGTCACCAGTGATAAAACAGCTTTGCTGTACAACAGTGGGCCCATGCCTAAGCTTATGGGTACTGGGTACATTTAGTCACATAACATCAAATCATAGTGTAGAATATCAAATGAGTCTTACTCAGTCAGATAATTGTGTAGACATAGTCATCATGCACAGAGGACTGCCTTTACAACCTGAGGACAACCTGCTGTGTCAATGTCAACTGCTACCCCTTGACCCAGTAACTGAAGGCCGATCAGTGGATTGAACACACAGCAAAGGCATCCTCATGACGTTCTCACAGCTGCCATTAAACTATAAGGATGATGCGCCATCCCCAACATTAAACATAAAGTAGCCATCATACTGCTGTATCTTACATTCATCACAAAGCATATTGTATTAAAAACAAATATCCATCAATAAAAAAATGTTTTTAAAGTCACTGAAAAGGAAACAATATAGGATAAATAAGTGAATAATTACTGAGTCGGGGACTGACGTGCGGTATAGCTGCTGCTCTTATTATGAAAGGCTAAAAACATTACAGTCCTACAGCAGTTAATTAGCATCTAAGTGTTAATTGTTCCGTGCCATTTCAAATGATTATTTAACATCCCGCCCGGATTCTGCGGCATACGGACACAAAGATGAGAATAGCTAGCCGTTCTGTTTTGGTACGCGCACTTTATGCATCGCCTGTACTCTCACACCCTCTTCACAATGAAAGAAGGTGCATGCTACTTAAGATGAGTACAGGGCAATAATCTGTCAGAAGAACACTAAAAAGTCTCCTGTGGTTGTTGCTGCTTTTTTTACTTTTTCATTTTTTTTTGTTTTGTTTTTTTATTTATTTTCCAGGCAGAGGAATGTTTCCATTGCAATCCCAGGAGAGACACTGTCTATTATCCTTGGCTCATGTGGAGAGAGATTACTGCGCACTAGGCCACTGGCAGTTTCAAACGGCGAGCCTTTATCTATATGGTAGGATGTTATATCCCCTAGAACTTCCTCCTAGAGCTCCATAGTGGATATGTACATGTAAACAAGAAAGCAAGTGTGAAAGCTACAGTGGTGGCGTCCCATAAGGATAGCTTCCCAGAGGGCAATTTCAGTGGATCAATGTGCTTCTTTGATCAAAGGAAATTTCATCGTGTCCAGAGGAAAACTCATCAGAAGAAGCAAATGATGGAGAAATGCTGAAGATGTGAAACTGAACTGCTTCTTTGATATTTTTCAGTGTGATGTGTGATCAAGGCATTTTAAGTATTACGTTGGTAAAAGGTTAGCCCTGCTTACTAATACAAACTGGAAATGTGCTATAGCATATCATAAATTAAAAAAATATCCTGAATACTGGAAGTTTACTGCATTCATTAAAAATGATTTCAAGGAGAAGGAATCCATTTGCAATAATGAAAGACTATCGTCTTGCCTGTAATGCAAATGGGAGAGCTGTATTTCCCCCCACTTTGAACTAAACTGTCTGCCCTCTTAAAGAAAATAATAATATAATCAAACAGAAGCTTAAAGTGAAACTTGAGTGCTTAAGCCCTGTGGAGTGAGAAAAAAATATAAGATCTTCACTGTCTTCCCTCTCTCCAGCTGCAAGACACCCTCTCTCGCTATTCTCACACCGTGGAGCGCCAGCGGCTGAACCCTGCTCTAAGGCCAGAGAGCAGTCAGGACCAAGCGGGTCAGGAGCGGGATAATTGGAGCGAAGGTATCGCTTTGGAAAGGTGTTGGTGAGTTAACGCAGGGTGACCGCATTGGAGGGAGCCGGTCAAGGACTCTCTGGAATGATCCGGCCCACACCGGCTAGAAGGTACTGCAGCTAGCACTGCACAAAATCAGCTGTAAGCCAGGGGAAGCACAACATGGCTAAAAGATAAAGGCTTTTGTTACAGTCGGTCACCAGGAACTTGGGACTGACTTTTGCCCGTGTCAGGCAGGAAAATATGAGATGAACATGTATGAAAGCTAAAAAGTCAAACGGCAAGAAAGACAAAAATCCAAGGTTTATAAGCAGTTTTGAGATGTGTCGCTCTCGTGATTGGAAGTAGTGAAAACGAGAGGTCTGTATAAATGAATATACCTTACTCATTCACTGTATTTGTTCTTCTTGTGCCAGCTGAAGCTCATCCTGAATGGTGAATATAATGTTCTGCATCAACTGATCTTTATTGACCTGATACCTGCAGAATTCTCTCTCGATTGTTGGCAGATGCAGACACACGCACGCGCGCACGCACGCACGCACACACACAAAGTTGGTCTAATATTTCTTGGATTTTGAGAAAAAGATTATTATACAATAGGCAATTCTACAACCTTCTCTATTTCACAAAAATAATTAAAAAATAAATTCCTATTCAAAGATTAAGTCGATATTCTAAGAAATTCGGACAATATTTTAATATATAAAATAAGGTCTTGATCCTTCTCCACCATGCTTGGAAATGCTGTTAATTATGTTAAACGAAATACAGCAACTCTTGTATATCTATCCTTGCTTGTTTAAGGTCCACATACATTTTAATGTCCAATTAAGACATCATTAACGTTTTTATTCGAAGACATTAATGATGTATTTTTTTTGTGTGATCTAATTTGGTTTACTTAGATTTTCTGTGTAAGGACAGTGCTAACAAAGGTGACATGTTTTCTACACTATTTTATGCCCTTAACAACTGATACAATGTCACATTTTCCAATGCGACTGGGCCATTTAAAATGAAGACTTGAATCTGATACAGCCATTATAGCTGGACCCACTGAGGCTGGAGTTCTTTCCACATGAGCTTTTCAGGGTGGAAACATTGGGCCAAATCTTCAAATAATAATGTAATCCAATACACCGGGGGACACAATCCCCCAGTGTATTGGATTAGATGGAGAATAGAGGTCTTTTTAGAGGACTTGGTACAGGATAAACCCACAGGTACAAATTCTTTACAAAGAATTGCATGTTTTTGTCACTTTTAACAAATTCATCCAACAAATTCCACATGATATCACGCAAAAATATCACCACCCATTAGGACAGACCTAACAAGTGCTACCAGACCCAAAGATGAGACATTCTGCAGCAGATTACCTGTCATTAGTGAAAGATATTAAGCTATCATATATATGTACACGCTTTGGAAATCTGAGTGCATGTTTGTCATGTAATTAAAGATAATTTAAATAGCAAAGGTTAAGGGCAAATGTTGATCGCATCCAGGAGTACGTTTTGCCAAGACATTCTGGAACAGATGATTTTTTTTTCCCCTAAACATAAGCCTTGATCAGTTTGTCAGTCATAATATCTCTACATCAGAAAATGTGCAGTTCATTCAGTTAAGACGGCAATTATGCATGGCGTATTGAGGGCATGGCCATTTACTTTGGTTCAGGTTATGAGTTTTCACGACAACAATAAGCGGTGAAGGATAACATCGAATCGTGAAGTGATGGTTAAGTCATGAACGGCAAATTTACTTGAATCTTCTCAAGATCGGAGTGAATAGAAGGGGCAATCACAATGTTATTGACAATCCGTGTTTTCATGCGTTTGCTTGTCCAATTACCCAATCATCGTATGAGCGGCAACCTGCGAAACTCAAATGGTTTCTGTTGTCTAGCGAGTTGCCTCAGATGGGCCAGCGCAATTGTTCCGTACAGTGCGTCGATAACACAGCTGGTCGGCTCTAATGGCGCCGTCGGCCGCCCGCTCATGCCGACTTGCGTTTAGCCTGATCACACCAATCCGACTCCTCTAGACAGGAACAGAGAGCTGGAGCTAATATATAATGATTCCAGCAGCTCAGGAGAATGAGTGGAGGGAAGGGCGGGACTGAAGCAGGGGGAAATGCCAGCAGCTCGCACAGAGAGGACTCAATACCCATCAATCTGCCCAGCACAGTAAAACATGGCTCCCTCACCAAGAGGGAAAGGGTCTGTGCGGGAGTCTAACTTCTCTGTCTCTCCCTCTCTTTTTCTCTCTCTTCCCCTGTGTACCTTTCATTCTCCCTCTCTCCTTTCTGTCTCTCTGTGTCTCTGTGTGTGTCTCAATTCAATTTCAATTTCAAGGTGCTTTATTGGCATGACATGTACTCTGTTGCCAAAGCAAATGTTACAAACAACAATAATAATAATAATAATAATAACAACAATAATCAATAAATGAATAAGAATGAACTCTGTTAGCAAATATACACATAACACGCATAAAACATAAACATCATACACTGTCATATGTATGACTTATGATATATAATACTCTTAACTTATTAACTAATTGCAGGTGTTGCGCTTCTGTGTCGATGACAGGTTGCTATATATAAAGCAGCTAGTGGGGCTCTCTCTCTCTCTCTCTCTCTCTCTCCCTCCCTCCCTCCCTCCCCATGAACATTGAAATGCAGGGCATACGTACAGATCAATGTGACATCACTCAGGAGGTTTTACTCTCCAGACAGCCCTAGGACTTATAGGATGGAGGCACAGACCATTCTGGTGGATGCTTAGTTATTCTGTAGTTAACGATCCCGATTAAAAGATGACTCTCTGAAGTCTCTCCCGGCTGATGCTTAACATGCATAAAGGAGCACGAGAAAATGAACACTAGATTATTCTTGCCCATGTCATCAGGTATTATACCTCATTACTTTACATTTTCAGGTTCAATTTTCCTTTCAATCTAATCAAGCTATCCCTGCGTTGTTAATCCAAATAAAGAAAATTCATAAAGCAAACCGCTTATCCACAAATCATAACCAGTATAGCCAGTATAACAAAATGTACATATGTTCTCTGGATACTTATTCTATATTCCTTCCTCATGGACTTTGACCCAAATACAGTATGAGACTGAAAATCTGAGATCAAGGGAATTGTCTGCCCACTTTTCATAATGAATGTCCCTACTATTTATTGTCATTACAGTTTTTGTTTAGTACGTTTGTTTTTAAATCTACATTTAATGATCCATAAAGGGCTAGGATTCGTATGGGTACGAGGGGCCGTGCAGCACAGCCTACCGCTAAACCCGCCACCCCTCCGCTCAGTCCTCCGCCGGGTTGTGCAGCCTTGATATACGAGTGCCATCACTGGAAATAATGGCTTGTCCGAGGTAATCTTTTATTTGCCGCTACAAGGCCGAATGAAAAGACGGCAGGCGGAGGCAGGGCTCGCGCTCGTTCCACTACGGAAATGGAGGGGCTCCCGTGTTCGGGAATCAGAGAGTGGGCAGACCTGCACCTCTCAGAAGAACTACACTACCTGGCCAAAAAAAAAGTTGCACACTCTAATATTTTGTTGGACCGCCTTTAGCTTTGATTACGGCGTGCATTCATCGTGGCATTGTTCAAACAACCTTATTCAATGTCACAACATTTATTTCCGTCCAGGGTTGCATTCATTTTTGGCCGAGATCTTGTATTGACGACGGGAGAGTCGAACCACTCCGTAAAGTGTTCTCCAGCACATCCCAAAGACTTTCAGTGGGGTTAAGGTCAGGACTCTGGTGGCCAATTCATGTGTGAAAACTATGCTCCCTGAACCACTCTTTCACAATTTGAGCCCGATGAATCTTGGCATTGTCGTCCTGGAATATGCCCATTGATGGGATAACCTGGTCATTCAGTACATTCAGGTATTCAGGTGACTTCATTTTATTGCTGCATAACGGTGCTGAGCCTAGACCTGACCAATTGAAGAAACCCCAGATCATAACACTGCCTCCAGAGGCTTGTACAGTGGGCGCTATGCATGACGGGTGCAACGGCAACTTTTTTTTTGGCCAGGCAGTGTACATTACATATCATTTAAAAGCCTATCGCTGGTGGCCAGTCAACACTGACACATTCACGCAAACGTGTCGAGGAGGTGGCCAGGGTGGACAATTGTTTGAGAAATCAATTTCAGCTAAAGGTTGCAACATGTAAATTTCAAAATCCATCATCATAAAATAAAACGAAAAAAAGAAAAGAAATAAACATCAAATTACGTCAGATTCAATTAACTATTTTACTTTTAGCCATATCTAAATTATCAAGACTGAATACTCCACACCACAATTAATTCAGGCTGTAAGGTGACGCCTTTTATTAAGGATAGGTAGCTTACTACACATTGAACAGCAAGGAAACGGTTACTGGAGAAATAACCATGAAACTACTCACAGCCATCTGGACATAGACTATGCCTTATAGCCAATCACACAATTATTACACTCGTGCACACAATTTGGATAAAATATTAATGTAACAGTGCAGAATTGCTTTGGAGAGTCATGAGCATCAGGGTCTTCATGAAAAGAAACGTGTCCAATCAACGCTGAGCAGAACGGCACGAACAACATCACAAGACAGTGGCGAGGTAGACCGTAACAGACTATCGCCACGCGCCAAGCTTAAGTCACGCGCGAGTCGCGGGGACCCCGACGCCAGAGCGGACTTGGACAGGTCCCGGATCGGGTTTTCCAAGCCGCGACGGCTGTGGCAAATGATTTGGAAGCTGAGGGGGCCTTGGCAGCACTTGAAGGCGAATGGCGATGGTCAGTCGTCTTGGCAATCCCGCGCCGAGTCAGCGGCTCATCCCGTGTGAGCAGGTGGCAGGGGCCGGCGCCAGCACCGCAGGCTTGGACCCAAGACGGAACACCCATGGCGCAGTTCAGCCCCATGACCTTGAGGGGTACAACGCAGACGGACAGACTCTGTTTAGCACTACAATGGGGGGGGGAGGGAGGGGGTACAGTCCAGACAGTCCTGTCCTCTCTCCACCTCTCTAACACTGCCGTATAGGTAAGAGCATTAATAGATTACGTACGTCACATGGCAGCTCTGATAAGGACCATTACGTGCACTCAAGCAAGTTCCCCAGAACATTAATTCTGGCCTTAAAAAACCCACAAGTACCGTTCAGCCTGTCAGTCCCAGTAATCAACGGGAAAACAAAGCGACATTCGCAAGGGGCAGCTCCTCGCCTTGAATGGCTGCTGATTAGGTGCTTAACGCGATGTCATCGCACCTGTAATTTTACGGGCCGATCGGCTTACGGAGTCCGTTAAGGAGAATAAGCGCGGGCGGCCTCCGTTGGGGATGAAAGCCTCATTATCGGCGCACGCAGTTGGACGGGCCGCGCGATTGCTCAGGCTGCCCGGGACGCGGGATAGTTAATAGGCGTCCCTTTCATGAGACGCCAATGCGAGGGAGCCGAGCCATATTCAACAATGTGACAAAGCTGGCCTGTCTAACTTTGCCGCGGCGCCATTGGAGAGTTGGAGCCAGACTGTCCCTTGCCTTGCCGTCATTCCGCGACAAAATAAACACGTTTTCTGATGCGACTGCCCCCACTGCTTCTGTCAGAAGAGGATACTCCCTTTTCTCCTCACAAGGGCACATTTAACTCATTACTGAGGTAGGGTAAGAGCTTAAACCAGCCGTATATTCATTTAAGACAAGATGCAGATATCACATAAAAGCACATCATGAAAATCCCCTAATTGTTATGAGTGAAGGTTTCTACACAAGAGGCCTCTTAAGGTTGCCATTTCCTTTTTCCGCTGAGCTAATGCTTCTCATTGGCGTAACTAGAAATGGTCATGAGTGTACAATCAGAATGATCGGTTGGCCCTTTGTTTAGAGTGCATCTGGGTGCCGAGCTCTGGTAACCCATTTGTATACTTCAATACAATACAATAGAGCAATACAATCTCTGCTTTGGGTTATTCCATCCTGTCCTCTTCAATCTACCAGTAATACTGGTGAAATCGCATAGGCATGAAAACACAACCCAGATCCATATTCACTATCTTACTTTTTTTTGGATGCGTTCCAATCTTGCTCATCTGTGAAAAATGGCTTCTATTGACTTCAAGCAGAACGGCGGCCGATGCAAGCGGGGCGGTCTCGCCGGCCGATGTGTCACAGTCGGTAGGTTTGCACAGCAAATGAAAACAAAACAAATGGGCGTGCTGAAAATACCTTCGCATCGGTTTGGGGTGGGGGGCTGCGCTGTGATCCTTGTGAGCAGAAGGGCTGTAATCTCCCCGTTGTGACTGTCCACCTTATCTCCGCTGATTTCATATGCGAGCCGAATCGTGGAATGCACTTTTCATTACTCTCGTGTCACGGCGTGTTTATATTGCATTATGGCTCCCATAGGTTTGATTTAACTGCTATATTATGCTTTCCAGTATCTGCTGTATCCGTGGCAGGGAATGATTCTCTGATGTCCTCTGTGCCTTAATTATGGATATGTACTGCAGTTGCATTGGCATATGATGCTGATAAACTGGTAATGAGAAGCATCTGTGCACTGAAATAACTTTCAGCGGATGCATTTTCAAGCAACCTTCAGCCAACGGCTGTCCAACCGAGACGCTGATTTGATTTGTCTTTGTACGTCAAGCTTTCATTCATTTTCCTTTAAAACCCGACCCATGTTTCCCATGCACACTTTGCCAGCATTGCGTCATTTCCTACCGCTCTGCTACAAAATGCCAATCTCTCAGAGAAGCACATGCCCAGTCAGAAGAAGTCATCAAAGCTGCAATAACTATAATGGTATTCTGCTGCCTTATGTCAGTTTTAGTTTTATGCCCTGAGAGCAATGTCATAATGATCAGCAGTATAATATTGGTGCAGTAGGACAATATAAGGAGGCGGTGAACAATGATGCAGGCTCTTACTCTTGTTCCAAATGCTTGTGCTTAGACTATAGCTTTATGTTGTTGATTTTATGACCACGTTGTGTGCGAGTGTGTGCGTGCAATGTACATGCGTGTGGTGTGAAGTGAGTGAGTGAGTGAAGATTGAGTGAGTGAGTGAAGACTGAGCGAGTGTGTTTCTGATTAGCAAAATGCACACAAAACCCTTAAGTCTCCTTTATTAAAAAGTGATTGCGCATTCCAGGGACCAGTGAGAATCCTTGCATTTCCCACACCAAGCTTAACCTCGGCACACGCAGGTCACACCTAGGTCTGGCAGCCAGGGTCAGTATCAATCACACAGCCACAGGGAGTCCATTTTAGACACACTGACAGCTAGGTAGGACAGCCTTAAGTATACCAAGAGTGGTGCGGCATTTGATATAAAATTACATACAAAACAGCTTTCAATAATAACGCAATTACACATCTGAAATGGAAATTGTGAAATGCATAAGCCCTGACTTGGAGCAGCACAATGTAAAGGATTAGTATTGTAATATATTTTGTTTTTATGGTAAATGCAATAATATCCTCACACACTATAAACATAGTATTATACATGTACATAAACAGCTTATAAAGCAATGCCAGACACTACTTCCACATTAATGCATATTATTAGCTTGATTAGCAATGTTGCATCCCTACAGTATTACTTTTTTTATTTTTTATTTAAATTGCTTGTAATTATGTTTTCTTGACATGCTGGCTATCTTACGGTGTTCACATTTATGAGTAATGATGGATGATCCAATTATGTTAACATAAAATACCTATTCTTGATAAATAGCTCTATAATGGTTAGGGTCAGCTTGCAGTGATAGGAAGCCAACAGAAAGCAAGGAAAAGAAAATGACTGGATATAACTGACCTGTGCCTCCACTTCTAAAACAAATAAATTCTCTCCCAATCCACTGACAATCTAGGTGACTTTCCAACAGATGAATTGTGCGATAGACTGGCCTAGAGCAACATAAACATCTTGCCCGTTATACACGCCTGTGAAATGGAGCTTTTGTCCTGTTTGCATAGCACATAGAATGCATGCCAGTTTGAAGGGTGCAGAGAATATTTGCGCAAATAATGACCCAGCCCGGAATCCTTCCAAAATCCCAGGAAATCATTTAGCCTTAGAAATTCTAAGGAAGCCTTAGCAATTCAACTCCAATCTACAGAACACTCCTGCAGCCTTGGCACTCAACAGCAACAATCGGATAGGATTCAAAAGATACTCTTGGACTTCTGAGGAGATCAACAGAGCACATCACACTTTTTTTATGCGTCTTTCAAGGTTTTTTATTTTATTTTTTATGTAGGTTCTTTCAGCTGAGATGAAACGTAGTGTGGCCGCTACAATAGCATGCTACCGTGACTTGATCTCATGTTTGTGTCAACAAACGTTTGCCCTTTCCTGAGAGTTCAGAGGAGAAGTGCAGGTTATAAGTAGAAGGATATAAGTAGAAAGGTCTGACAAAAACAGGTACATTTTTTAATTTCTGGCCATTATCAAAAAAGTCTATAATAGTGTGTCAAGTTCAGTCTTAAAGGATCCCAGTCTGATTCACCCACAATCCCTGCTAGACCAAGCTATGGGTTTACCACTTCTGCCATGAAGCACTTTCTAATGTACGTGAAATTTAACCAATGAAAATATGCAGAAAGCAGGCTTACTTGCTGGTACTACAGTAGCTACAGGCTATATTTAATGCTGTCTATCAAAATTCGCTGTTGTACATAGCAAAACAAAGAAATGTTGCAGCCTAATTAATTCCTGACAATCAAACAATGAAATAAAAAGATACAGTAATGTACACCCACGTGTAGCAAAAAAGACAAAATAAACTGTGCTACAGTTTTTTTTATTTTCAAAAATAAATTGTGCAACATTAGTGAAATTATGAGATACACGTACTTGTCAAAACAAAGTAAATGACCCAGCATATGTGGCCAAACATCCCAATTGCTGATCACTTTTATGCATTTTGAGTGCTCAGAGTTTTCACCACTGAAAACAATCCTAAAAAACCCACATAACAGATTCAATACCAAAGGAACTGCCTGCAAGGAAAGGGACATAAAATGAATTGAAGATCCCTTTTATAGTCATCCCGCGACATTTACTATCGCATCGTATGGCCGTGATTCTGGACGGAAGCCCATCGAGGTCGCCGTGATGAAACCCACACTTTTGCGAGGCGAGCCGGCGCCAGGGCGCGAGCCCCTGATGACTCGAGTGGGAAAGAGTGCGAGCGGCTGACGACGACGAGATCGGTTTCTGCTCATTTCGAGCGGCAGACGCGGCGCGTTCATCCGCTGATTAGGAGTGTGTCACCGTCGTGCTGAGGGGGATTCAGCGCCAGCGTCCGCTAGTCAGACCTTCGAAGAACTATTCTGGGGGCAATAGTAACAGCTATTTTTTGTTAGAATTGCCCCCCAACCCTGAACACAAGAAACTAGCTAGCTTGCTGGATAGAATCTCAGCTCTAGCTTGTTTCAGATCGGTGCAATTTTATGGTGTTGCAATTGCCCCCTGTTACAATTGCCCCCAGAATACTCGTTTCAGAGGGAGGCAGACTCCAGGAGACAGAAGCTAATTAATATTGTCCTTTCCCTGATGGGCCCAAGTGCCGTGACAGCAGGCAGCCCTTGGTATCAATTCCTCTTCATTGTCAGCTGCGCTGAACTCACCTCACAATTAATGCCCTTCCACCTTGGCACCGTTGACACAGTGGTGGTCTTTGTGTTTTTGCATTTTTATTTCCACCCTTTATTAAAACGCAGAACGAAAAGCAGAAACAAACTGTGATATAAATTCATTCATAAACTGAGACGGTGGCCCGCGCGGAATAAGGCTATCCCCAAAGTATTTATTTTCTAAATTTGAATCCTCCGGGGATGTGTCGACAGTTTTAGAGTTCTTACAGTAGGAATCCGCCGCCCTTGGCCCCTGTGTGATGCTCTCCAGCGCGCTGATATATGAGCACTGTCAGTCGCGCTTTGATTGATTATCGATCGCAATCAGCCGCTCTTTTCCACGTGGAAATGCACTGTAATTCCTTTGTCAAGGTTTTCGATAAGAATGTTTTTGCACCGCGGTGCTGCTGATAGGGCCTGCATGAGGAATCTCTCCTGGCCTGGAGATGGTGGAAGCCCTCACACTCGTTCATTCGCCAAGTCCTTAGCCCTTGGGGTATGCGGCGATTCACCGCAATAGTATAATCAGGGGGTTTGCAAAACGAAATTTGTTTTGTGCCTAACGACAGATTACTTCCCGAATCGGTTTCAGCCGGGCGTTTGCATGCGGGGAGATTAATGGGAGAGGAATTCAAATCAGACGACTGCCATTGAAGCCGCTTCAAAAGGGCTGTCCTCCGAAAGATGGCACGGGACAAACGATTGGCTCAATCAAGTCACATGTCTGAATTTTTTATTTATTTATGTTTTGTTTTTTTTGCACGTGCCCAACATAAAAATGAGTTTCTTCATGCAGCACAAGGGCAGTAAACCACATCCCTTTTAAATTCCATTAGCAGCCAGTGCACCTTGAGCTTTCTCTGTCCACAGAAGCATGCCATTGAATTTTAATAAGCAAAACGAGGGGGGCGAACACCAGAATGCAAATTGCCAATGCTGCTGTGCTTGAGGGAGGGAGGGCGGGAGGGAGAGAGAGAGAAGAGGGGGGAAAGAAGGGGGAAAGCAGGGGCCGTAATGACTGTGTAATCACATTCCTCGCCCTGCTCACAATTCCACGGGGAGAATATTGTACCCTAAACTACAGGATTCGAGGCCTTTGACACGGGGCGCTGTTCTTTCAGAGGCTTTTAATCTTCTCCAGCCTTCAAGCCTTCGGTTTAATCAACAGTCCCGGTTCACCGGGGGCCAGAGGTGACAGTTGACACTTACTGCTACACTTTGAAATAAAGAAGGAAAGAATACACTGTAAAAAATAAATAAATAAGGGGGAGCCAGAAAAAGAAAGTTTGGCACCAATAACTCACTTCTGTCTAGATGCCAAATAAAAATACATTAACGTGCAAGACTCAAGATTAATCCCCAGTGTCAGAGCTAAGGGCCAAAAGGGCTTTTGTTCTCACAGGGTAGGCAGAGATGGTTCCACTATCAAACTGAACAGTCTAAATAGCTCTGTTCTTGCTAGGGCCCCGAGGCGAATTGGGATTGAAATAGCCAGTTCTCTGTTATAATGCGTGTGACATGATTTTGACTGGCCTATTGTTTATATGATTTTTAAGAAATTCAAGTTCATGCAGGGGTGTGCAGCAACTGGCTTCTGAAACAAATCCTCTTTAATGACTAAACAATGGCTGAAAATAGTACAGTATATGACCAACATGCACAGGAAATGCAGAGCAGAACTGCATCCCCATCACATGACAAATATGGCAGATTTGCTTAAATAAGGACAATGCTGATCCATTGAACGTAATATGATGACCTAAATTTTTCAAAATGGCACCTTTCTACTATAACTAGATCATTCAGCCATCTAAAAAAATACTGTACCGAAATACACAAGAATACTTGTTACACAAATATTATATATACTATGGTATGGATAGGGCTACCAGTTTATTTCCCTTTGTTTTCTTGCATGTTTGTCTCTTTGTCAAGCCACTTCTCAAGCAATCATCTCATTTGCACCACCTCATCTCAGTTGATAAAAGTAATTACCATTAACCATTAGCACAGGTGATGATTGAAGCTGATGTTTACAAGCGACACACGTGTTAAATCCAGTTGTTACTTACTACCGTGGACATGCTGCAGTATTTTTGTACAGGGGCATGTTAGTTGAGAAGCAGTGGGAAATGCCCACATTAAAAATGAAAGCAGTTATATAACATTAAACTTGCACAACAATTTTGTATTCATAAACTAATCATATTAGTAATAGAAAAATAGCTTGCAGCTGAGGTATATTAAAACTAATAAGAAAAATTAAGTGGTGAATGTCCTGAACAAAGTGATTATTTTATCATTTATCATTATTTTATGATGTTTCTTGGTTTTTAAATGTTGGTCTATTATCTTCTTTGCACAATTTATTGTTAAATTGCAAGTTGTGCAAAATAGATTAAATCTGTCAGTATACAGTGCACCTTCCTTTCTCTGACTCCCATATTAGATCAACTAAGTGTTTTTATAAATGTCACAATTACAAACTCAATTGTATGATTAGTCACTTGAATGTGCTGTTGGAGTGCCTATGAGGACCCCTGGAGGACAACTATTGAACTACAAGTTTAAATCCCTGCAGGTCACATGGTGGAAATAACCAGGTAGCCCTAAGTACGGAATAGCCTATCCTAAAGTATTCAGTCTCCTTGCTTTGTGGGAGCAATTTTGGCATCAATTAATGCTTAGTCTCTGGCTTTGCAGAATGAGAATGAGGTCATTTTGTACATTATTACTGACAAAATTGCTATGGTTCTGACAAGTTCCTTGGATATCATTTATAAACTACTGTCTACTCCACATGTGACAAATGCTGACTAATCCCTGGCCCTCACAAAATACTTAATGTCCATAGATACTGCAAGAAATCATGTTGCCCAGAAAATAATTGTTGCCCCCCATATACAAGTTATAGTCATTGAAATCTCAGAAATTAACTTGTAATGTGAAAATCAGAAATTTCGGACCAGGTTTTTCAGTATTGATTGGCTCAGAGGTTTAGGCTTTGCTGAAACGTTGTACCACCCATTTCCCCTTAATCACGACCTATTCCCGAGGCCTTACTGGTGAGAATCATCCCCAAAATCTGATGGAGCGTTTTAACATGTGCGCTTGCAATTTGACTGGGTGACTGTGCTGTTGCGTTTGCCTAAAAAGTGGAGAAAATAAATAAACTTGTCACAAACTCCTTATAAGATTTATAATTAATAATCCTTTCCAGTAATGGCTTCTATTTTGTCACATGCCCCAATTGGACAGCTTTGTTCAGTGAATGGAAAACTTGTATGAACACAGTCTCGCAGAGATATAACTTTTCATTCTTCAAAGTCACTGTTTTACCGTAGTTTCACAATCTCTGGTTTTCCCTTCTGCTCAGATTGGGAAAAAAAGTGGACCCATCTTGGAATGACTGGGTGGCATAATGAATCCACTCCTTAATGATGAACTTCACTCTACTTAAGAGGATTTTTACAGACTCATTTTCTAGCAGACTTATCTGTGCTTCTCCACCACATTATCTTCACTTGTTACAAAAGCTTTACTCGCCATCTAACCCTTCGCAGAAAAGTTCTGGCTTCGCTAGCAGACATATGTAACGAGCGGTTAAAAGCATCAACTTTGTATTGCAATGTTAACCGCATCTTTTATTGTGAAAAAAGTGGCACATAGACTGTCTGGCTGATGGACTGCTGTTTCAGCCAATCACGGTGCGAAAAGGACGGAGAAGAAGGAAGTTTTTGGAATTTCATGGTTGGTTTCCTATATGTTGCTTGTTGCTTGATAATGGTTTTCATTTCACAGACAAATAACATATTATTATAATTAACTTTTATATGATTTATGATTCAAGGTTCTCATGGCAAAGGTGTTGAGCAAGCAACTGGGAATCTTGTATCTTCTTTAACATTATGAGGTTTTACCTTCATTAGCTTGCAGCTGATTATGCCAATTCTAAGCATTTCATTTAAATATAAAGATTAGAAATTGTGAAAGCTTTTCATGTTAACAATTAAAGGCGTTGGAAAAAATAAAGGACTTGGAAAAAATAAGGCGTTGGAAAAAATAAAGCATAGACGTAGACACAGACACACAAAATACTTTTAAATATTTCCTTTAACCATGTTGTTAAGCAAAAAAGCATGTTTGAAAAACAAGTAGTTTATATGACCTAAGTAAGGTTAAGCTCCAGAACACAAACACTTGCTGACTTGTAGGGAACAAAATGTCAATCGGTAATTCCAATCACCTGTTAGAACCTTATTCAGGGTGACTTCACTAGTAAAGACTCCACTGTATAAAATTATGTATCCATGGTAACTGAAAGGCCAGTACTTGACTGATGATGGTATATTAAAACAAATTCTAATGAAGAAAAGTTTCATTAAATAAACATTTTTAATCTAATGCTAGAATATGATTCAGAGTTTTTCTTAACTTTCTTTAATATTGCCAATGACGCAGACCACTGGTTAATGATGCACAAATTATCATAAACGTGCATAATTAAGTGGCCTATGAGTGATGGGGAAGGTCTGTGAGACTAATCTATGAAAATCTATGACAAATATTCCATGATAAAGATATATTTATAAATTTCAATCCTTGATTAAGCAGCTCATGAGTCCTAAAATGCACTCTCAACATCCAGGCAAGCACGTAAGTGTAAGTGGACGCACAAATAGGCCCATACATGCACCAATATGTTCTCTCTCTCTCTCTCTCTCACACACACACACACACACACGCGCACACGCACACATGCACATGACACGCGTGCACATACGTACACACAGAGGCAATTCAAGATAAACATTTTTATAACTAAACCTGTTGTGGTGGTATTTATTCTTTTAGATTTTTACATTATTATACATTACCTATACATTATTGTAAACCATCCACATTAAAGATCACAAAACAGAGATATTTGAAGATTCTCCTGTGAAGTGTGATCAGTCACAAAAGAACTGACTGATCAGATCAAAACCTTTTGTAAAAACATCACTAGGGTGCTGTCAGTCTCATGGCTGTGTACACTTTCTTCTTCTTCTTTTTTTTTTAGATGTGCTGCCATAGCATAGCACACTGGGGTGTTTCCATATTCCACACAGGCTTCTCTGGCTTATGTGCCATACATATTTATCATATCTGTCTGCTCCCGGCTAAACCATTTCCTTTTCTGTTCTCTTCCCTGGGGCTTCTTCCTTCCCCCCAACACAGACTGATCCAGTTCACAGACTGATCCAACCCTGACCCTCTCATGCTTCCTCCACACACCATGGCGCCACCTGGGGGCCCGGATGTATTGCTCTGCTCTTCTGACCTGCCTATTAATCTACATTTCTTTGCTTGGACTGTTTTTTTTTGTTAATCAGTTAATCTAATACCCTGGACTATAATTTGCCCAACCACTATGATTATTTCCCAGTAGATTCTCCATTATTATTGATCCTCCTCATTATTAATTAGCCTAATTTTAATTGCTAACACCAGGCCAGCCAGCGGAGGATGCTGCTCATCTGATTTACAACCTCCCAAAACACTCCCACATCATCCCCCTCCTTACTCTCCTTCACTGGTAACCCATAACTGCTTGCATGAAATTTAAAACCTTGGTGCTAGGCTACCAGGTTACCAAGGTGACTGGCCTTTCATCGCTTCCAAAGATCAGACCATACCCACCAGCCATACGCTCCTGGTTGTATAACTTAGTTGTAAAACTACTATTTATGTCCTATAGGGTAGCTGCCAGGTTTTCAATCAGGTCTGTACTTCTTAAACTGTCTGTCTTTCTTGGGACTAGGGTTGCAAAGGGGCGGAAAATTCTGGAAATTTACAATAGGAAGTTAAGCTCAGGAATTTTAGGAATTTTGACCAATTTTTTTTTTGTTGCTAAAGTTAGCCTATAACATGGAACTTAAATTTAGTTGGAAAATACACAACTGCAATTCTCGATCTTGCAGCATGCTTTGGTTAAAACAACCCAATTTAATGCAAATTCAGTTGAATTTAAACCCTGCACTGTGCATTCTTCCATAGAGTACTCAAGTGACTACGTCACACTGGTTTCGGAAGTGACTTACCCATTCATTTAGACCATAGACATTAACTAAAACTTACTTTTAAAATATTTCTAGTGATTATGTCTTACCATCAATTTCCTGGATTGTTCAATATAACAAAATATGTAGTTTTTCTGGACCAGCTTCGAGTATATTTTACGTTTTAGTATTTTTTTGTGAATATACCAGCGCTGGCACTGTTTATAAACTCAACGTCCCATAATTCCCTCTGGACGGTTCAATGAAGTAAAATGGCCGAATTAGCAAGATGGTATGCACTGCCAAAAATGTATCCAATGATATCTGATTGGTCGAGAACCACCCATGCGTTGCAGTAATGGATATGTAGTCCGTTAAAGTGGAAGACAAACCGGACTACAAATCATAAATCATTACTTTAAAAAATTTAAATTTGAACATGAAATGTATGCTCTATATCCTTTACCACAGAGGCTAATCCAGGAACGTTTCGGCTCATTCTATATAGATTTCAAGAAATTGCCGATAGTATCCGAAGTCCATTCTATCTGTCATAGGGAATTTACTTCCGAAACCAAACTCTGACCACGTCTGACGTACTCACTTGAGTACTCTATTACATGTGCAGTGCATTCTTTTATCACATGCACAGAAAATTACTAGCATCCTGCACACTACTGCAGGGCCCTCTGCATGCACTGTGCATTCTTCCATCACATGCAGAAATAATTCCCAGCATCCTGCACACTACAGCAAGGCTATTGAGGCCACACTACTGCATCTGAGCCTGCAAGGACTACATCCATTTTGAATCCATGTTTTTTTTGGGGGGGGGTGTTAGGAAATACATTTATTTTATTCAACATTTATGTTTTTTGTTCAATGAAAGAATTCATTAAAGTTTGCATGGATGTCTGCTTATGACAAAACAAAATGTTTACATATACAGTATGTCTGCATATGATGAGGTAAATACAGCTAGTACAAATAACGCCAAAATTTCCAGTTTATTCCCGTTCATTCCCATTAATTCCCATATATTCATGTTAATTCCCGTTAATTCTCATGGAAAGTTTCCACCTTTGAATATTCCCGTAATTTTGCAACCCTACTTGGGACTATACTTTGCCACTTTTGGAAATTACTGCACTTCATTCAGTGATCTTTTATGACCGTGCTGTAAGTCCCTCACAGCATCAGCTAAATGCTGGCAAATGCCTTGGTTCCTCCCAAGATTTATTTTCCCTGGGGAGTTATTTTTTCTTCCTATTGAGGAGAGCTTTTAAACCTCACTTGCTGGTGTTTTTGAGGTTGAGCCACAGTCTCCCAAATTACCTGTCTTATTCTCCTGTAAAACTTCAGAATTTCTGCATAAAATCACTACCCAAGCCTCCGGGTGACTCAGGTGGTAAAGACAGTGTGAGCCCTGTGTCTGGGTGTTCGAGTCTCGACTGCGCCAGTACTGGCTACACTGCAAAAAAATGTCTGCTTTAGCAAGTGTTTTAGTCTTGTAATGAGACTTAAAATCTTATTTTTTTTCACTCAAGTAGAAAATATTAGCTTATTTTAAGTTACTTTTTGCTTGACAAGTGAAATCCTTACCCCAAAAAGTAAACCTCTCTCACCTCATTGGCAATATCTTTGTGTTATTTAGCTAAATAAAGGAATTTTAAAAAAAAGATATAAGTCTAAATATAAGACTAAAATACTTGTTAAGACTTATTTTTAGTTTCTTGCAGTGTATGGCCAGAGGTCCGCATTGGCGAGGCAATAATTGGCCCAGCCTCGCCGGGGAATGATAGGGGGTAAGCTGGCTTTTTCCGTTGGTCACATCGCTCTCTAGCGGGCACTCCTATTCAGGCCGATGCACAAACTGAGAGTACACTGACCTTGTAACCCTCCGACGACATCGACTAGTCGTCGCGTGAATCGGAGGAGTCACATGCCTACAGCTCTCTCCTGAAGACGGCAGGAAGGGTTACGAGCTGGACGTCAACTAGTTTTGTGTAGTTTTGGGTTGGGGAAAAAACGAGGAAAAATCTGGGAAAAAAATATTTGGGAAACAAAAATGCGAGACAAATGCAACTAAATCAAAGAATGTAATTAGTGGATGAAAATAAAATAATATCAGCACAGGCTGATTTTTTTTTTTATCATCATAGAGACATAGATAAACGTGGGAACTGTGTAATTTTGTTCTTTTTTCAACACCCACGTGAAACATGGAGAAAACTAATTTCGGTGATGTCAGAAGAATAAGCCACATACCGTAACACAGACACAATCCCTTAGGCAGACAGGAAATTAACTGCACTTATGGACTGAAGCCATTTTTGTCCTGATCACCTACATTTAAACACCAAAAAGTACATTCCGAGTTGGCCAAGCTCTCCACTATGTGTTCTTACAT
Organism: Synaphobranchus kaupii; assembly: GCA_029718625.1. Taxonomy (NCBI): domain Eukaryota; kingdom Metazoa; phylum Chordata; class Actinopteri; order Anguilliformes; family Synaphobranchidae; genus Synaphobranchus; species Synaphobranchus kaupii. The sequence continues at coordinate 8,644,858 of CM056392.1, forward strand.
ATGGTAATCTGTCTCAGTGGCTGTTCTTTGCTTTGGTTCCACTGGGCTGGCCGCTCGCCAGCACGGCTCAATACAAGTCCATCTGCCTCAGTGGGACTGAAGAGGATGTCCCTGGTACTCGGCAACATGGCCAACCCACCGGGGTGGCTAAAGCGAAGGGCACCGTCGCAAGGCGCGTCCGGACGCAAGGCCATCTGTTGGAGGGGAGCCCAATCGACAATGGCCAGAGCTCAAACAGCACAGCAGCTGGCGGTCAAACACTCAGCGGCGAAACCAACGGCGCCGAAAATCAACAGAAGACAAACAATCAAATGCACGTGAAGTAAGCCTACACCCACACATACGCTCAGCTCTCCGATCCTCTTTCTCATTTAATACACGCACGCACGCACGCACGCACGCACGCACGCACGCACGCGCACAGGCACACAAGAAGAGGCTTACCACAAACAGCTCAGATTGGGGAAAGATGCCCTCGGGTCATCCGCACATGATCTTAATCGTTCAATCATAACTTGTATTCGCTAGACACTAATAAAGGCTCCTGAGCCTGGGACGTGCTGTAAGCAGCGTAACTCTATAAACAACTGCTGTGTGTGAAGAGGAAAAGAAACTCATTCTTAAATGGTGTCGCCCAGCCTTCATTGGCTCTTCCCGTTAGCAGTCCTTTAAACCACATTCGCTGCGGAGGTCATTAAATGCTGTTGCAAGAACTTATGTTTATGATGAGCATGCACAGACAGAACCGTATTGTATGTAGGAATAGCTTTTCAAGCAATAACTCTGACAACTTTGGTCAGCACCTCTCCTTACAGAAATGGGAAAGCCATCCAGTTTTCTGACTGACGACCATTTTAGCCTTTCAGAAATCGTTCATGGAGGAGGACTCACACTAATCACTTTCTAATTTTCACGTCAATGTGCGCGCAGAGAATTACCTTTGATATGCTGCCAGATGGATTTCGTTCCCTCATGTAATCTTCATGTCTCCTATGTCTGATATGTCAGCTTGATGCCTGCCTCTCTGTGTGCTATTTGCAAGGTTTGCCATTTAATCACAGTTGCACTGGGACTTTATAATTAAAATGTGATGCAAAATAAGGCGTTTAAATTTCCAGTCATGTTGCTGAAGAAGTCCATCATGGGCAAAACAAGCTGATGGATCGGCTGTCCACATTTCCAAAATGGAGTATGAATTCACTCATAAGCATCTGGAGACAATAAACTGGATTATACTGCGTATCTTTATTTATTTCTTATCTGACTGCATATGCTTTGATCACTTTCTACATCCATTTGTGTTCAATAATAATCCGTCGTCAAATCAGCTGACACCTGGGAAAAGGACTATAAAACAAAACAAATAGAACACCATAGAAATAATCTCAAATTCAATGCTTTATACCAAGAGGAATACTATTTTATGCTGGTAATATGTGCATTAACAACATAGATGCATTACCAACAGCCAGTAATACAATCTATAAAACTTGAATATAAAGTTTTAATGTCATATTTTTTTAATTATTATTCAGATTAATGTAACTGCAAATTGACTTTGTGTATGCCTGATATTTCATTTTTATACCCACGTTAAAATCACTCAGAATATCACAAACAGCAGAGTCGGTACTTCAGAGATGAAAGAATGATGATGTTGACCAGGTTTGTTGAGGGAGATAAGTATACCTGCTGCAGTAGTTTGTAAATGCATGCAATCTGGTTTAATGTAGCTCTTGTGGTCATGGCTTGGTTTATGTTATTTCAGCCATGGCATACACATTTATATTTTACTACCCCGATGGTCACTGCTGATTATTACTAGTAGGATCTGTAACACATCAAACTAGCAGTATTAGGCGTAGTCGAAATGACCAATTAACATATTGCCTCATAGTAACAACAAATATAACTAAATCACCATGGTCAAAATGAACTACAATGTTTGAGCTACAATGTCATTCCACTTTACAGCACAGAAAGTGGGAAAGGAACAGGAACTTTTATAACTTTCCCAAGGATATACGCAGCTGATCTGTTCCAGTTCACCGCAGTGGACAACAAACTATAATTTCTATAAACATGTTAAATAAAAAATAACTGATAATCTGTTATTCCTGTCAAGCGGGGTTTGCAAGGACAATACAAGATGAATCATCATGTTCAAAATGAGGATGAAAAGAAAAAATCCATCACATCACAATAGATAACCATTGACATTTTTGTGTAAATAGATGTCCTTTGAGGTAAGTGGGGTAAGATAATTAGGGCTTGAGCCCTATTGTTTTCCACTGGTTTTATTATAATTTTTTATTTTTTTTTGTTTGCTAAATTTCCTGTGAGATGGTACATCTTCGAGACTTGAAACTTGGCACACTCATCATAAAAGTATGAAATTAAGTTTTTTTAAATCTCACCTCAATCAGCCTCATGGTGGCGCGATAATTAAAATTTCTATTTATTCACAGTTTTAATGTAATATCTCCCACACCCTTTGTCTAATTCACACCAAATTTGCTATGATAATATGCTAAATAATTTTTTCTCTAAGGCTTTTTTGTTCTTGACCAATTTGGACAAGACTTGGTATATATCATTAGTGTGCCTAATTATACTTGCTAACTATAATCCAGCTATATCGGACTATATCGGACAATAAAAGAACTGTGAGCCAATCAACGTGAGATTGGGCGTGGCCTATCAAATAAATGGCCATAACTCATTGACTGTTCATCCAATTTAAATAAACCTGGAGAATAACATTTGTGAGATACCACTGAGGATGCAGGCCAAAGTATGTCCAGATCCATAAACAGGGGCCGCTATAAACCTTAAAAATGTTTTTCTAATTAATGGCTCAATACAATCCTGAAATTCTAGAAACATGGTCCAGGGTTGGAATTTATGAAATTGACCATGACCTATCACCGGGGCCACCAGTTTATCTTAACCCCATGACTCGTAGGGATTTAAACTCCTAATTCAACAGTTATCCTCCAGTGGGGCTCTGTAGGCACTCAAAGGGCACAATCAAGTGAATAATTATCCAATTGAGAGGAAAAAATAAAAAAATTTATTTGGAGTTAATTAAAACACTAATAAAAACAATTAGTTCACATAGTACATGTGGAGGCTGCAAAAGCCCAGCTCCGTCTCGTCTCCACCCGAAGCCTGAGTGCAGAGAAACCCACCTGCCGACAATTCGGCTATATTTTCACTTGTCCGGCAAAAGGTAAACTTAAAATGAGCTCATAATAAATAAACTCGTTTTCTACTTGAGAGAAAGAATAGGACTGTAAGTCTCATTACAAGACTAAAACACTTGTTAAGACATCTTTTTTGCAGCGCGTGCTTCTGCGGAAAGTTATGCTCAGAAGGGAGTGTCGTTCTCCGCATATCGCAGCCCTGGCAGGGGCGAGTTCATCGCAACCCCGGCGCGCACAGCAGGTGACACCACTTAGCCCTTCGCAAAACAAACTGGCACCACGTCACCGTCCTGGCCCCCCCTCTGTAAACATGAGAGGGCAGCGGAGGTGAAGCGGGTTGCCCGCTGTTTGTCAAAGCCAGGATGCCGCAGAAGTCGGCGGCACGCCGGCGAAGCCGCGGCTGATTGGACCGCGGGGCGAATATCCACCTAAAAAAACCTCGCCTCATAAATCCCTCAGCCCCCCCAATCCATTGCAGCCATTGTCAGCTGTACAGCCACTGAATGCGCGACAAGCTAAGTGCAAAGACACCAATCTCTTTTCTTCTGAACAATATAGTGAGTGTTATTTCGATTCACATTTGTGGTATAAAATTCTACAAATAGTGAAAGAATAAAAGGGCAAGTTTTTTAGCCCAGCAGAAAGACCAGAGGAGGAACAGAATGTCCAGAACAGTGCTGTTGGTGAAAGCGCATGATCAAGGACCTCTGCACTGCAGCACTGGATTGGCAACAGTGGGCTCAATTAAGCTGTTGTTGAATTGGCAACTCAGAGCAGACAGAGGCCTGCCAAAACCTCGACCCTGCTGACCCCTCCCGAGCCCACCTGGGAGATAACCTTGGCAACACAATGTTGATCCACTCGCATGCACTCACATACCTTATATACGCACGCACGCGCGCACACACAACACTAAAAAAACACAAGCTTTTGACAGATGCCCCTAAATTTGTTATAGGAGAGACCAAATTGGGATTTCTCCAAGCCAACTTTATCCAAGACATTCTCTTGCCCTTTTCTGTTATTGACCATTCATGAGCCCCACAGTTTCTAAACGCACCCAAGTCATTCCCAGAATACTGATTAGATTTTTTATTTTATTGTTTGCACGTAAAATGTCGAAAAACATTAAAACAGCGTGGGATACAAATAACAAATGTGCATGTGCAGTAAAAGAAACCCCAAAGGGCTTATAGTGAGAATTCACCAATCATAATAGATGAACACAAAACAGAGATAAATATTTAATGGTAAGTACCAATTAAAAGGACATTCTTGTTCTCTTATACCAACGTCGTTCAGACAACATATTTGATGATATTGGACCATCCCTTCACTACTTTAAAGAGCTAACCTATTCATTAAAGCCTTTTTTTGCCACAATTGCATTGCATTGCTTAGACCCTAGAAACCCTGTTTTATATGATAGTAACAGTTATTGTTCAGAAAGAGTAGTCCATTTGAAAAAGTAAATCTGACATCAAATCTGAATACTGACATCTACTGTATATTATGAAAATACTATTATTTGAAATGCATTCACTGCCCCGAATCCAGGTAAATCTTTTTAGGATGGCATCGAGGACACCAAGTTAAATTATGAATTGCGATGAATAAACAGAGAAAGGAACTTTTAGTATTTCAACATTAATATGAATGCTTCATTCTATCAAATTCCTTTCCAGTTCATAGCCTGTCATCATCTATGTGATTTGCTAGAGCATTTTCTGTGGTAGTATTTGTTGCAGGGTTGCACAATACTATGCTTTAGCTGCATTGTGCTTTGTGAGCCATTTCCAGGAGAAGCATAACCACGCATAACAAAATGTGCTGCAGTGAATTTGTATAGTTAAGCTGCTTGCATTTCTTGAAATAACCCAGTGACAGGCCCCCCACGTCAGCTCTCTCTCTTTGTACGTTTATCTCCCCAACGTCCTCATCTCACACTGCAAAAAAACTAATCTTAACAAGCATTTTAATCTCATATTTAGACTTTTTTGCTAAATAAAACAAACTATCTGCCAGTGGGGTGAGATATTTTTTACTCATTTCAAGATTTGCCAGTGGGGTAAGATCACTTGTCAAGTAAAAAGTAACTTAAAACAAGCTAATATTTTCCACTTTTGATGAAAAGTAATATGATTTTAAGTCTCATTATATATATATATAATCACGTGTTTGCGGTTATATAGTAGGCCTATTCGTTGCTGCATGACCCTGGCATACTTTGTGTTGTGCTGCTTCATAAGCTGTCCTTCATATGAAGAATATGAAATCACTCACTGAAAACATTTTGCCCCAAAAGACATTAGACATCCAATTATACGTCCAAAAATAAACCCCCTGTTCTATTCCGAATAGGTCCAGGTTACTGTTATATCTTGTAGTTTTTAAAACTCCCCTGTTCTATTCTAAATAGGTCCAGGTTACCGTTATCTCTTGTAGTTTTTAAAATAATATGTATTAACCCTTGCCTCAAAGTTTCCCTTTTTAAAGAGTTCAATATCTGCTGCTATATGAGGCACTTGCTGCTATTTGTATGGGTTTGTTCTTTTATGACAAAACACAAAGTCCATCTGTTAAGCTGCACATTAAATGTCTTCCTCTGACTCGTGTCTGTGCAAGCCTGACTGCAGTGTGATAAGAAGCAGCGACTGAAATCACACGCTTAGGGCGCATGATTGGTCGTTCCAAATCTGCAAGAAAATGGGGGGAAAGCAATAAGATCTAATGGAATAGAATGGAATATATGTACATATATGTACTTTGAAAAGCCATTTTGAGGATAATTTACAGCCATGTTCACAGTCAGTTGTCAGAGTGAGAAATTACTGCTAAACAGTACTGCTAAACATGTACAGTACCAGTCAAAAGTTTGGACACACCTACTCGTAGAAAGTTTTTTTTCCGTTATTTTTACTGTTTTCCACATTTTAGAATAGTAGACATCAACACTATCGGATAACACAAATGGAATTATGCAAAGACCCAAAAGATTCTTCAAAGTAGCCACCCTTTGCCTTGATAACAGCTTTGCACATTCTACCTGGAAATAAGGTATCAAGAGTATTTCAATATCCTTTTATACAGAGTCATGATAGCATCACCTGTTTACCTGTGGAATACCTGTTTACCACAGAAGTTGGTTGAGAGAATGGCAAGAATGTGCAAAGCCGTTATCAAGGCAAAGGGTGGCTACTTTGAATAATCTAAAATATAACACTTTTTTGTGATTTGTTTGCATAATTTAATGTGTTATCTCATTGTTTTGATGACTTTATTATTGTAAAATGTGGGAAACAGTTAAAAAAAACTTTAAAAAACCTATGAGTAGGTGTGTCCAAACTTTTGACTGGTACTGTACACCAAATCAAGACTTTGTAAAATAGTACAGCAAAAGCAGGCATATTATAATACCCGGGGAGTGCCTTAGATCATAATGGTGACGCACAACAATGCGAATGAAACGTCTGGATATGTTACACTCATCTTAAAAACGCATTATTCAACCTGAGCCAGCCAGGCTTCTTTCATTGAAACGCTAGTTTAATAACAGCTCGCCATCACAAATATTTTATTTAATCATATATAATGGATTTATTGATAATATATTTATTGATGATAATTAGTATTTATGTCCCAGAAGTCCCATAATCAAAATTCAGCATTGTATAAAATACTAAATACACTGTGACTCACATGAGGGCTATATATATATCATCCAGCGCTGACTTCAAGTGATGCTCGCTGATGGCCCTCGATCCCTGCTTCTTTTTGAAGTGCCAGATTGAAAACGAAAGCACTCACCACGTCTGTTTACCAGCTAGCTTTGCTTTCTGCACGCACACACAAGCTTGCGTGCGGGTAAAACAATGCTCTGCGTTCTCATTAATTGCGGGTGAGACACGCAGATCAACAAACACATGCGCAAAGGCGAGCCAGTTTAGCTTTGTTAGCATAATTGCAATCAATGGCATGTGAAAAGGTTAGCAATTTCCCGAGTCTCCAAAGGCACTGCGGCTCAATTTAATGCACTCAACTTTATACGTTTTCATTTCTGCGCACGCACTTCCTGAAACTCCCTCCCTCGGAGGCGCAAAGGCTAAGGGCAGTGAACATGATGAGCTTGCATCCATCTCAATGCCTTGCTGGTATTTTTAGTAACAAGGAGCACAGCATGCCAAGAGAAAAAAATTGGTCGTTTAACCGTTACCCTGAGGAAGCCCTGACTTCGAAATCAACTATCAAACGGCAAGACACATAATGTGTTCCTTGAACATTCAAAATAAGATGAAGCAGTAGTGAATTGCAAGCATAAATCATATCTCATACCTTATATGAGCAATAAAAAGTAATAGACAGATTACCTCAGAGATAATGAAAGAACTTGTCATTGATTGAATTTTACATAATATTTTACATCGTATCCAAACCAAAAGCAAGAGCAGCGATTAGGCATTTGGCCATGGTTTTTTTTTTTTACACCCACTGAAAACTCATTTAGATCTACAAATGTTATTTAACCATTTTGAATATTGCTTGAAAGAAGTTTGTTAAAAACCCAGAAACTGCGCATGAGCTAACAAACTTTTCATGGGACACCAAACCTACTGGTGGAAAATCAGTAGAATACAGTTTACAGCCTAGGCAGACACTAAACATGTAAATCTAAGGGAAAGGCTCTATGTAAACACAATGTCAGGTCTCACAAAGACAGATGAACTGACATCATTCATTGCACATCAATTATGCATAGTTTTTAGATCAAATGGACCGTTGATGACATGCAATGCCAAGATGCTCCAATCAGGACATAGCCCCAATGTACCAATGGATACCACTTAAAGAATGATTACTGCAGCATCTTAACCCTTTCCTGATCCTATGAGGTTTATTTACTATTGCATAGGACAGACAAAAAAACAAATATAGAAATAACCAAGGGGCTGCGATGTTTTGAAGAGAAAAGTGCCACCACATCTTCTGGCCTCAAAACTCATGCCCCTTCCTTTTCCACCCAAGCACAGAGATGTAAAACCCAGCTCATCCTCTTTAGGCCATTTCATAGTCGCCAAAAAAAAAAAATTATGCAGACGGATGTTCGCAGGGCCCGCGCGGACATAAATGACGTCATAACGGACCCTGAGCGGACGTCCACCTAGGAAGTCCGCGCAGCAATCGACCCGTCGTTTCGCCTACAAGCGCACTGTGTCACACAAACGATTACACAATCGTCTTCCGTGACCAATGACATTGCTGTTTGCGTATTGCACAACAAAACTGTGGGAAGCGTTGTCGACGCTTTGAGCGTGCGTCGAGAACGCTCAACTACAAAAGTCGAAAGTCCGCGTACGTGTCCGCTCCCTGTTTTCAACACTGTTTTCACCTTTAGACAGACTGCCCCCACCCCACAAAAACCTAAACAATTCTGACCTCAACTGGGCTGTATCCTCTTTAGCGTGCCCATGTGATCACTATAGATCTGATTAGAGCACAAGCACACGCACACACACACACACACACACACACACACACACACACACACACACACACACACACACACACACACACACACACAACAAAGTATGTCTGCCAAAAGTATGGTGCACAATTGGCTACAAAACACTAATAAAAAAGTGATTAAGGACTACAGGAATAAAGTGATTAAGGACTACAGGAATACAGTGATTAAGGAATACAGCTTGAAGCCATGCCTCCAAATTCAAGCTGTGCCAAAGCCCTTCCCCAGCTCCCAGCTCTCGGTCCCGCTGGCCAGGCTGCACCTCAATGACTTGGGGAGAGTTACGGTCTGGGCGGGAGGGGGAGGCGAGGGTTTCCATCCTGCCCATGTCAGCTCCCAGTGGAGCTGAGCCCCAGCATCAGTCTGCAGTAGTCTCTAGGGCTCGCTGGGCCAGTTTCTGTTTGACAGAAAGATGAGCCGCCACAGTGTTCGCTCAGCCAGGGAGCAACATTTGTCACTCTGTGATGTGTGTCTACATGCGTGTGTGAGTGCGTACGTGCAAGGCAGAGTGTGTGTGAGTGCGTGTGCGTGCATATGTGTGTGTGTGTGTGTGTGTGTGTGCGTGTGTACACGCGCAATTTGTGCGCATGAAAGATGAGGGAAAATATCCACGAGGCTTCTCTCTCTCTAACCTCACAGTAATCCTCTTTTTATATTTTTAAACTTTTTATAGAGAGCAATTTTCCTCTGCTGAAACGATTCAGTCTGCTGCAGCTGTTGGTATGGCAGGGAATCAGGAGTCTGAAAAGGCTATTACTTTGGCCTGACTCGTTTCTAAACTGCTTTTCAGACCCCATCCACCAGGGACCCATTCTTCTACTTAGTGTATCGACAGCTTAATAGTTAACAACCATATTGTGTGTTGCCATTAAAATCACAAATAGCAAACATGCATTTAGTACAGTGCTGCAGAGACAGCCAACAAGGAACATGAGACCGACGTTTGTCATAACACATCATAGTTCTCAAAAAGATTAGTCATAAACTCCTCTTAGGTCTGGATCTTGATCCCAGATTGTGTACACGGGCCGATGACACGAGAAAAGCATGACACATGAGTACAACATCCAAGGCACACAGAACATTCTAGTTCTTTCCTTTCCTTAGTCACACACTGCAAAAAATGTCTGTCTTAACAAGCGTTTTAGCCTTGTAATGAGACATACAGATCTTATTTTTTTTCTCTAAAGAGGAAAATATTAGCTTGTTTGAAGTTACTTTTTGCTTGACAAGTGAAATTATCTAACCCCACTGGCAAATCTTGAAATGAGTAAAACTCTCACCCCATTGGCAATCTTTTTGTCTTATTTAGCAAGAAAAAGATTCTAAAGTCCAAATATGAGATTAAAACATCTTAAGATTTGGTTGATGCAGTGCAGCCACCAACATGGTTTCCAAATAATTAATTCAACCGCGGAAGCAACAGTTGAAAACAAAAAACACAAAGAGAACGGTCAACGCCAAACTGAAGCATATGGAGGCACAGGATAATGCCACAGCCATCTTTGATGTGCACTCAGCCTTATCCGGATGCATTTCAGTAATAGCCCAGCGATGGATGAGATCTGACCCCTGCTGCCACCCAGGCTCCAATCCATTAAAACGGCACCGAGGTTGAAGCGTGATTTTCCAGGTCTCGGAATAAAGAAAGTCCTGGTTCCAGAGACAGAAAGAACCAACGCGGGGGAGATGGATTGCTTCCACAGGCCCCGATCCTCTTTTCCTTCACCAAAACCAATTTCAGTCGCCTTGTTGCCCGAGCAGAATCAACAAGCCATTTCTCTGTATCATGGCTAGTGTGATTGATCTACTGGTAAAACATAATAGCCAAATAATTAAAAGGAGGATTCAATATTCCTCAACCCTGAGGCAATGAAGAATATAATTATTTGCTGGTGATTTCTATTATCAATCACAGCGAGTGTACAGCACATCACACTCATATACAGTATATATGTATATGTCCTAGGCAGAGGCAGCCATCCTTGAGGTTGCACAAGGATATCCTGCACTTATCTGAAAACAGACATCGGAAATAAAATGTAAGGAAGACAAAATGTTCAAGACTAACTCCAAACACCAGAACTGCCTCAGGACGAAGCAGAACATTCTGTAATTTCACCCACTCATAGAGTTGTCTCTCTCATTGATCCAATTTTAGTGGCCCCTTCTTTTTGCCTGAGAACTGCCTCAGAGCACAAAAGAAAAATTTATTGAGCTTCTGAGGCCTCCTGTGGTTGCCAGGAGGGCTTCCTCCAGAGCGTCACAGATGGTCTTCTTGGCAACCTTGCAGCAGTCTCCAAAGCCAGCCTTCAGTGGCTATTGTGAAGCCGGCCTCCCAGGGGCGTGCTTTCGAGTGGCGTGGTGCTTCTCGTCATACCCCACAGAACCCACTGTGTGCTCGAGGCAAACCGCGGCACACACGTCTCACGCACACACACACACACACACCTGAACCTGTGTAAGAGATGCCTCTGTGGTGGTGACACGGTGTGGATCAACCCAACACTCGACTCTCAATATCAAAGAAAATGGGGATGAAGGGGGAAAAAAGAAAAGATTTAGGACTGTCAAATGTAACAAAAGACAGGAACAGATGTCTATTCCCCAGACGGAATCCCTTCTGCCCAGGAGCACCAGTGCATTGTGGGTGTTCAGTCCCCTCCTCCAGGAGCCTGGAGTGGCAGCCACCCTCCCATAAGGCCAGAAGTTCCCAGACAATTTATTTTACCCACTGCTGGGAATTAGAGCTCCTCCTGCCTGTAGGGCAGGCAGCAATGCTATGAGAAGCGATGACTGAAATTAATTGAATGCTTCTGAAGGGTAACAACTTAATTACTTTAACATTATCAGCTGGGGACAATGTTAGAGACCAACATATTACTTTTTAATACATTTTTTTAAAGTTGTTAACCAATAATCAAATAATCCTTAAGTGAGATCTCAGTCCTTAAGTGAGTTTTTCAGTTCAGCTAGGATCAGTTTTTTTTTTTTTTCGCACCTTGGGGACAAAGTAATAACGACAAAGAAGTAGGCTACTGTGCTGTTGTAAACTGTTTTGGGGAAAAAACAACTTTTGAAACGTCATGAATAACATGAATTCATGTTTTAATTATATTACTTTTTATAATTAACTATTCAAAAATAAAATATTCAGAATTCTTTGCACATCGTTTCAAGGCAGGAGCAAACCAGCACAGCCTGTGGTTTTAATTCTTACTACAAATATGTAAATATTTTTTATGGAGCAACAGTAGAATAAAACATGTATAATAATTGTTAAATGGTGTACTTTGAACAAACATTGCTAAACTAAGTCAATAAACATTTTTAATGTAATCCCCATATGTGCCTATAGACTGTGAGGAGTCCAATTCATGTTATTACCACAACACTGTAGCTTTCTTCTTCGTCGTTGTCATCGCCTTGTCCCCAAGGTGCGTCAGAGCTGATTACGCTACAGCGCCACTCTGGAGTAGTGGCGCCGTTGCATGTTCATATGATAGCAATCCACTGAGCGCAACACCTTTGAAATATTATTGCCAACCCCAGTCACATTTTTGTCAAGGCAGCCACCTTGGAATTCTCTATGTAGGAAAAACCCTGAATAAAGAATGTACTTGTGTTGATAACCAAAAATTGTTCACCAAGACAATAAGACATGCACATGTTAGAAGAATACACGGACTGAGTTCAAAGAAAACTCATTCATCGTATCATGAAAGACAGGACATCCATGAGGTAAATAAACTAGTTAATTTATGTGAGAAGGTACCATTGTTTTTGTTTTAGTAAGCTGCTCCCTCTGAAAATTTCTCCCAACTTCTAAGAGCAAGGGGTGAATTTCCAGTTTCTGTCATCAATGCAAGGTGTAAGTAGCTTCTGTTTAATTAACAGTACTGACATTAGCAAAGAGAATCTATGCATTGTATAAGGAGATTGAAAATGCACGATTGCTTATGCTACTTGAAAGTTGTCACCACCCTGAACATGATGCATTTAAAATTCGCTTTTCAGAAATTAAATTTCATTGTATAGGAAAAAATATTCACTTTTCTGTAGTACTTAAACATGCTGGAACATCTATTCATATATTTTTCCTCATTTTGGATTTGTTTAATATGATACCATTCAAATTACCCATTCCAAGAAGACTCAATTTTGGCTCCATTCACTTACTGTATATAGAGCATACCCAGTTTGTAGAATAAATCTACATTTTACATATTTGGATCTGATGATTTGGCACATGTTAAATTCCCCAAATGTGTTTGATGTTATAATGGGCTATAGAACCACTCAATCACTTTGTACTGTTCTGAACAAAACCAGTAGCTTTTAAGGAAAGCATAAAAATACAATCTTTGACCCAATCAGTAAAGGTTTTTTTTCTACGCTTGGGCCACGTGTCTTTCCAAAATATTTAACAAAAACGGTAAGTCAATGAATCAAAGAGAAAAAAACACAATGATCTACTGCAAAATGTATCAATAGGCTAAACTTTAAAGGTGCTTTTCAAAATCCTGTGAAAGCTTTTCATCTGCAATAGCGCTGTCGGTGAGATAAGACCGGAATAAGCAGTCGCCTTCTCCAGGTTCCAATCGGCCACAAAAGACAGCAAGCTGAGATCACAGCACGCCGTCTTTATCTGTCCACATGGGGCTAGGCACTGTGTATGACCCTTAATGACTTCCCTGGATTTGAGTCCTCCCTGACAAAAGGGGTCACATGTGCAACTATCACCGCCTGTATTAAACAGCACTGCACACCAATTAGAAGCCAGACTCGTAGGTCATCACAGGTCTCAATTAATAAAACAGTACGGAACATTAAGTAATGGTGCCCCACGGCAACACCTGGTTTACAAGGACCCTTCTGCTTTCTTTCATTTGCGGAGCTCAGATTTAGAAATAAATTCACCATAAATAAATCCTGTATTTGTTTTAATAAAATTAAACACAGTCAAGCACAGTGTCTTTGTCAACTATGTTTTAATATGGTAGACCAGTATTCAAACCATATGCCTGGTCTCGTATTGTAGTTTTATTCCACGTTGCATTTCCGCTCTCTTCTTAACAGCACTGCCACTTTTCACTTTTTGGATCAAGCTGTCGAAATACTTAGATTAAACTGCTAAAATGGGTTCGGTTTAAATGTGCATTCGTTTTATAAAATTGAGAGAATGCTAGTTACAATTCAATCAAATAAGCCTTTATGCATTTGAACGAAATGGAAAATATCAAAATGGAAGCAGCAGTGTTAATTAAATTGAAAACTTATCACAAAACAGCTAATTAGAACTAAATGTAACAGCCAGGAAACATACTCAAAACTTTGGCGCATTTTTTAATGCGAGAAATAGTCTTGGATTAAACCAAATGTTTCATAGGTTACCGGATTTAAATGCATTGGCTGGATAAATCCTGCTCAATGCCTTACATTTCCAATAACTGCAAACAGTATTGTGAGTTCAATTATCCATAGGTAATAGTAGAATATCATACATCATGAATATGTGATGGGGCTGTCTTTTAAAAGTGCCTATGAATGTGTGTAATCACAGTATATGCAAACGGAAAGCCATTGCTTTGGAGAAAGAAAATGAAATTGGTAATATACAAATTCCAAGTCGGATCTTGCAAGCGGTTCTGACCAGTTTTAAGATTGGGCGAATGATTTTATGGACGTCAATAGATCAAACATTAATGCCTACTTGCCATTCCCTGCACCCTCCTCTCAGCCAAGCTGCCCCCCACTCTCCCCGCTCTCCACCCCCGTACAAGTGCCGCATGACCAAATCTGATAGCATTAAGTTTCAGTCGCCATCAAATGAACCTCACGCGCTGGGCACTGCCCGTTAATCATCCGCCGGAGAATTAACGCCGCACTTAATGAACACTTTGCCACTAACCCCATCTGAGGAACCCTCCCAGACATCATCACATCACTGGGAGCGGGGCGCTGCCACAGCCCGGTGTGGGTGGGGGTGGGGGGTGGAGGGGGTTGGATGCATGGCAGGGAGGAGCTGGGGGGGGGCCTGGGGTACCTCCCCCCAACTATTATATTAGAGTGATCCAGGCAGGGACAGATGGGGGCTCGAGCGGCAATTCTAATGGAAATGAGAGTCGGGGATTTGACCTCTTTGAACGTGCGCCACTTTTTGTCCCCCTGTCATCAGCTGCCTTTAATGTCGGCGGCCCCCACATGCGCAGGTCTGTTTGTTATTCAATTCCCCTCATCCCCCTCTCACTCTCATCTGTCCATCTCTGCGCTCTCTCTCTCTCACTCACTCACTCACTCACTCACTCACACTCTCTCTCTCTCTCTCTCTCTCTCTCACTCACTCACTCACTCACTCACTCACTCACTCACTCTCTCACTCTCTCACTCTCTCACTCTCTCACACTCTCACACTCTCTCTCTCTCTCTCTCTCTCTCTCTCTCTCTCTCTCTCTCTCTCTCTCTCTCTCTCTCTCTCTCTCTCTCTCTCACTCTCTCTCTCTCCTCACTCACTCACTCACTCACTCACTCACTCACTCACTCACTCACTCACTCACTCTCTCACTCTCTCACTCTCTCACTCTCTCACTCTCTCACTCTCTCACTCCATCCTTTTTACAACACCGTGTTCTCGCCAGTAAACGCAGTGGATAGCGTGGAATTCTCCTTAACTCAACCTGAAATTAAACTGTTGGATTTGAGCTCTGGATCCACTGGGAGAGGAAGACGACTGCGTGCCCTGACCGAGCCAGCTTCTCCAATTTGTTCACTCACAATAGTGACTTTTATTGCATCGCAATTGATAAAACCTTCGATGAGATGTCAAACATATTTTATACAATATTTTTAACAATATTTTATCATACAATGCCTCCCATGAAACTTTTTTTTTCTTGTCAGTTATTCTTACTAAAGCCAGCTTACATTTGACATCCTATCCATAACTACAATTGCTGGATAGCTTATTTACTGACTAAATGTATGCTAAATTCTTTGCTAAATGGTACAACAGTCCAACTGGGAATCAAGCCTGCCTCTTTTAGGCTACAAGCTCAATTATTTAAACACCGTGCTAATCAGTGGCTATAAACAACATGCATGTTGTTAATTAAGCACAATTTACACACCAAGTTTTTGATTTCCTTCTTTCAAGACATATGCTGTCCTCATTATTCGGCAAGATTAAAAAAAAACAGCTTTTGTTGTCATTTAATTCAGACCAAGCACCATTGGGTGGTTTCATAATTTCATGCACATAAATCAAAACATTCCAGGTCCATTAAAGCTAGTCTATAGTACATGCATGCTGTCAATATAAACACATGTATTTTAATGCAGCGTATTTCATCACTTCCTTAAAGTCAATAGACTAAAATACATAGCGAGTGATGATTGAAATGAAATGGAAATAATTTACAAAAACATGTATAGCACATTTTCCAATTCCACATGGCAAAACTGCACATATTATAATGCATAAAGCAGGCTGATAACAAATGGAAATCAAAACTGTTTTCTTTTAAATGGCAAACTGTTCTTATTTTTCTGTTGTTGTCATATAGCTTTAAAAAAATTAAAAAAGGCTTCTCTCATATACATGCGCACATTTCTTCAACGCCATCAAATTAAATCTATTTGTATAGAGCAATTTAGAAAACATTTGTCACAAAACGCTTGACAGTGGACCCCTGGCCTAACCCACCACAAAAGGAAGCCTAGGATGACGGTGGCATGGAAAAACTCCCTGTGTGGGACCGATAGGAGGAAACCTTGGGAGGAATCGGACTCAAAGGGGGAAGCCCGTCCTCCACTGCCGGGCTCAGGGTGTGTGACCACTTTACTAATCGAATCTCATGGGGTTGCTATGTGAAATCTACAATACGGTAAATACAAATAATGTCAAACTGGGCTTCAGCACCACGGGCACGCCGCTGTGACGCAGGGATGAGCTCGGATCGGTTCCAGACGCCGTGGCCGACTGTAGCTGGGAACTCCATACACGATGTGTAACTGCCGTTTTGCATCGGCCAAGGTATGGGAGGGTTAAGAGGTCTGCGTTTCATCGTTCTCTAGCGACCCCTGCTGGTCGATCACGTGCCTGTGGACAGCACGTCATGAAGCTGCACATGAAAGGCCTTCCTCCGACTCCACTCTACGGGTTCATTCCAATGGCTTGTTTTATCCGTCCTCGTCTCCTCGGTGCTCGCCTGACCCGGAAATCAATCGAGGTCCGCCATGTTTAAGGACATTCCAAATCGTCAGATGCAAGGAGGAGCGAGGAACGAGGAGGCGCCCGGTGGACGCTTTGGTGAGGAGACAAGTGTAGCCTTTGCGGAAGTCTTTTCTCGGACAGGCACTTCCTTTCTGTTTATTATAAAGTGTTTTAATCCGTAACGACACTCATTCTTCAGGACAAACAAAACCCACTTTATTCATGGAAAAAGAGGCTCAAAAACATTAGTTATTTGTATTTTTTTTGCCTCTATAGTTAAGTGTGCAAGCATAATATTGCTGATGCTTTTGTTCTCCATATCATTCAATGTTTTTTTATTGCATAGAAAACACAACCTTCAATGCTTAACGTTAAATCGTTCATTTACCGTACAGATTTTGTGTCTGAAATGCAGCATCAAATAAAACAGTGCGTCCTATTTTCGGGGGAAAAACAAGCTCTGAGACAAGAATACGGTACAGGACAATATGGTACAAGCCCACTGACAGGTGATACAGCTGTGCAACACGTCATTACTAATTGACGTCGCTTCAACTGACGCTTGACTGAGCATGAACGTTTCATTTGCCTAATGCATATTGCCTCGATTCCTCCGTCCTCCTTGCATCATGGTGAGAATTGGACATATTTTATATATATATATATATATATATATATATACACAACAAAAAATGTCTTTGAAAGGCACTCCCCTCCCTCAGGCACGTGCACTCACATATGCACGTACAATCCCGCCCATGCCTGTCACTGCAAGCGTCCTGATAGGTAGGCAACCTGTTGCTGCCTTGCAAGACTCCCTCTTCCGGGCGGCTAGCAGTCCATGATAAATTATGGCAGGTCATGACACAAAAAGCTCGCTGTACCGCAGCTTGTCAGCAGCATGCTGTCCGGAACCCTGGCCTAATCACGGCTATCCGAAATCATTACAGAACCCTATGGGAGGGGCCCGGTGCCTCGCCTCGCCTCGCCGACCATACTGTGTTAGTGAATTGCAGCACCCTGAAAGCCTTCAGCAGTCACACCGGGTAGGACATCCATCTGTGTGCGTCCTACTGGGTTCCATTTAGCATTCCGCAAGTGAAGTGGCAAAACACCTCCAATGCAGCCAATTTTGCCACATTCGCTTTGCCAATTTTCACATGTACTATACATAAGTATTAAACATATGATACCCTGCAGATATGCTGAGTAATGCACGTTGGATATTTATTTGTAATGTTTCACAGCAGATTTTGCCAAGCGAACCATTATCTCCTTTCATGTGGTATAATTATAGTTTGAACTAATAGCTATGGCATTGGCTTGAAAGAATGAGTAGGTGTGGATAACGGAGCTTTCCGGCTGGATTCTGGCCATTTTTCTGTCGGTTAGTTTTATATAGTAAAATTGTGATAGGTAGGAATGGGATGAGTGATGCCGCTACACTTGCCCATTTATATCTATGAAAATGCTCCTGGCCAAGGCGGGACAGGGCCGGTAAATAACCTTAGTAAAGTATGCAGTTTATGATCGTATCAGTACACTAAATAAAGAAGACCGTGGTTAGGATTGAATGGATACTTTACTTTCTGGGTATTTAAATATATTATTTTGGTTTTATAGTATGTTCATGATTAGCCCTGACCATTTTTGTATGCACTGAAGGATATTTTATGCATTTAGCGAAGCTTACGGTGACCTGTCAGCTATACAGTGTCAGGTATAGTGCATTTAGGGATGTGTAGTCTACAGCAAGAAAATACACATCAAGTAACTTCAGATGCAGCCTGTAGATCAAGGTTATGTTTACTGAGATTATAGCCTGTATTCACAATTATGAACATAATGTCATGTTAAGCTAGTACTTCTTTCTATGTGTGCAGTCTCAGGTTGTGCGTGCCGTAGGAAATCGTTTTACTGAAATTAAAATAACTGAAGGCATAACGATAAGCTGCTTTGGCGTTACTTCACAAAACTTTATCAATACATGATTTGTGTAGTTTCCTTTCCTTTCCCCTTTGGCCCAACAATGTTGTGCTTTCATCTTTACGTTAAAATATCCAATAGTTAATGTTTGGAGCAGTTACACTTCGGGATCCTTCATGGCTCTCTCAATCACAAAAAAAAAAAGAAAACTCTGTTCTTAAGCTGTGTATTAAGATTTGTGAGAGGCAGAAGGAGATCCAAAAATTATACATAGATCTTAATTATTCAAAAAAATAAAAAACGATGGTCACAATTTAAGTCCCTCATAAAAAGGCTTTATATAGCATAATAAGGTGTTGTCACCCTTTATGAAGCATGACATTTGCTTATGTATGATTTATGAAGCCATTATGTCACATTTATATACAGTATGCTATATAAGGCCTTTACATGAGACTTCATTTAAAATGTGACCAAAATTATAAATTGACCACAGGCAGTTCACTGCAGAGAATGTGGTCCTCAGTCCACACCGGTTCCTCTTAGATTCAATCAAATGTATGGCAGCCCTTTGCTTAAGTTCACTGGCCTGGGAAAAGGCCATTTATCATGTGTGGTCAAGCTGCAGTTCTAATACACAGAAATAATAAGTGCAGTTTAATAGATAACAGAGGAAGACAGGGAGAAAGATGAAGGTGATACCACAGTCATGCCTGGTGAAGCCACCCTGCTAAGATAAGGCAGGAAAGCCATGGTGGTGTTTTCAGCTGAAAACAATGAGATTGCTGGCTGTATGTCATGCGTCAAGAGCATTTCATGCATACCTGTGCATAAGAATGGATCAAAAGGGCCGGTGGCCTCGTGGGTGCGTGTGCTTGTACAATTCTCCATCTTGGCAGCCGTCATGGATTTTGTGGATGATTGAGTTTTCAGATAAATGTACTCACAAAAAAACTGCACACCAATGGAGCTCCCTGTTCTGTACAGTGGCAAGTTTTGATGGAAACAACTGCCGTGTTCACTGCTGTACATTGACATAAAGACTTTTCAGGAGGAAAAGTTTTCTGAAAAAAGTCTAAACAATCTGAAAGTAAATCACAGTAGATAACATTTACTTGGATAAATATACTAACATTTTCTTAAATATTTTATTGGACAGAAATATATTGAAATTGGGCAACCTGCCCTCAATAATGATACTGTCAAATTGACTGGGTCTGATTCATACAGATTTCCATCTCAGGATAAATTGATACATACACTGAAGTTGTCAAAGTCAGACGAATATCAGTCAAACATCGCTCAGTAGCTGGCTAGCTTGTCTTACGCCTATCTGAAGGTGTGTCAGTATCTAGATAACTGGATAATGTTACCAACAAGACAGCTAACTAGTTATATTCATGGAATCATGAATTTAGAAATATTTACCAAAATATTTGCTGACTGGTGCTTTGCAAACAGCATATAAGCTTGCTAGCTATTTAGCGTTCAGCCTTTCTACAGTATTCACATAGAAGCAGAAAAAGGTTCTGTCCAGCAAGCTTGCATACTACCTACCTACTGTATTATTTTCATTATACGTAGCTAATACTAGCAACCAATCGGTACCAAAATTATACTGGTATATTTCTGAAGACCTTGTTAAAATACCTTTCTGTCCAACTCCTGGCAAATAACAAATAGGATCTATGCCATGTTTGTTGATGCCACCAGCTCAGAATGAGGAATGTTCATCTCACTAATCTTTATCTCACTTTGACACATCTTCTGTCCATATAAGATGTCCTAAAATGTGCACATCTAGATGCCTTGCCTTATTTTTGTGTCAATGTAAAATAAGAATTTATTTCCTATAGCATAGTCTTTATTAGAATGCATTTTTGCAGATGAAAATCAATGTGATGGCAGCTTGGAAAGTGGGGAATCACTTTAACTGAGATCTGCTTGGCACTCATCCCCCGCGGCTCCTCGAACCATTCTACATTGAACACTCAAAGCCTGACATGGTGTTCAGTCTTCAGTAATTACTGGGGCTTCACAATTGGCTGTCTGCATAGTCAAAAAGACATCGTGCGTCTTCCCCTCTCTTGCTGAAACCAATGACAGAATACTGTTAGCCAGGAGCACTATATTTTCAATGAATCATCACAAGCGTCCTGACTATCATCTCGGTTTCCCATTAACCTGCTCCCTGAGAGATCCCTTAGATCTGTCACTACCCACTGGATCACTGGAAGATGCTTATTAGATGTGTAATTGATGCCATCCCATTTTTCACAGTACCTCTGTCCTGCATTATTTATTTTTACGCGTGTACGTTTTCCTCTTTTTTCACAAAATAATTCTTTATCACTTCTGCTTGTGCAAATGAGTAATAGGTCAAAGAAGTAAGTAATACACAAATTTTGGGCAGCTCAAACAAGCTCCTGTTTATTCTGTTCCGGTCACGATAATGAATTTCAATCGCTCCACAGTTCTGGGTCCAGGTGAATGTAACAGAGAAAACCATTCAGCGTATTGCTTACAAATCAAAATAAATGAATTAATTTTAGTCATGCTCTTTCCGAGCCACGCACTCACACTTCCCACGTGAGAGCAGGACTGACTCCAGCAGTTAGAGCCAAAAATAGCATATGCTTAATGAAACCAAGCCCACTGCAGTCCAATTGTGTTCATTATATTCAACAAGGCGAAGATCGTCACAATCCTCTCAGTCAGAGAAATGTGTCCTTCTAGTGGGAATCACTGACACGCCAAACACACAGGGACTTGCATGTTACATTTGAAGCACTTTTCAATATTGAATGGAAATCAGTAGTGCTGTGTGAGCGTGCGAGGGAGCCTTCATTAACCCTAAAATGGGTGAACATATTATGCACCCTATTTTAACCAATCACAATGCTTTGCAGTGTAGATCTAGGTCATTGGAATCCCTCATAAAAGGCAGTTACTGATGGTACATGGCAGTTCCAGCCAAATTGAAGCTCATGAATCCATCACAATACCCAGCTTCATTCCAGATGAGAAATAAAAAAACAATAGTTCAAACCGTTTCATAAACTTAAACGCTGCTGCATTGAAGGTTCAGTTTCATAGCACTGTTATTATGGCTGGTGAAAGGGAGATTGTGCATGGCAGGGATATTCAAATCTGGCCCTCTGGACTGGTTTTCATTTACACCCGATAGTTGATTGGTTGAAGCAACTGATTGGCCAGAGATTTAACTCACCTGATGTTCCAGGTTTAAGTCAGTCCTGATTAGAAGAATGAAAACCAGCAGTACTATTGGCCTTGAGGGACATATTTGAGTATCCCTGGTGTACAGTGTGACACTGATACTTAAACATGTCAGGCACTGCTCCTGGGTACACTTACGGTTACACCAGAGCACCCCTGTCTTGCTAAATAAAATATCTCAAAGATTATTTCAGATATTTGCAAAACATCTAGAGTGAGCAGCATCCATTGTGAACATTGTGAACTGTTTTGCATTATCGGAGGCCTGAGCAAAAGAACACGGTTTATGTAACGCACAAGAAAGACTGCATGGGAAATAATTAGATTTCCACAAGTGAGTGAAGAGGAAATGCATCCTGTCTGTACATTTTCAAGAGATGCTGCTCCATCGTGTTCATCTAAGAGTGGACTGTAGGGTGTTTAGGGCTTGCTGGTTAGTTTGTGCTTCTGTGTTCAGAGGCCTTGAACTTAACACTTGATTGACAGGGACCAACCCCCCCCCCCCCCCCCCCCCCCACCCCCGTATTTCTTTCGCAAATGAAGATTAACCCATCTCAGTGTTTATGCATTCAAATTCCAGGCTCACATGCTGATTCAATGCGCACAGCAAAGAAATGGAGAAAGCACGACTCCTCCCTGATGGCACAGTGTGAAAAACAAAATCTTAGCCGCCCAAGTCTCAGCTATTTCCTTCCAGCATTTTCACAGGTAATGATCCAAAGAGAGAATTCAGCAGTGACCCACAGTAGCGATATTACATGGTATTATCATCCATTTGGTTTTCACTTGGGAATCTAAAATCGGAAAAAGTTAGCAAATCTCAAGGAAACATTTGTACCATTTAATTATTCAAAGATCTGCTCTCAAAATGACAGAATCTTCTTTTGTGAAGCTTAATCAACTTTTTCAAAGTTCAGCTTTCCAGTAAATCATATTACTGAAGCAGCTGTTAAATATGAATCTGAGCCATCTGTTGATCGTCACAAATCTCATGCATATTTGCACGCAGTCTTCAATAAGTTCTAAAGCTGTTGGGAGTGACAAAATATGACAAAGGCAACATTCAGAATATACAGCAAATAAAACAACATCTTTGCTTACAAACAGCCACCAAGAAACTAAAGAAAAGGCCTCTTCCCTGTGGTATACAACCCTCTGTCCTCCCTCATATTCCACAAATGCACAAAACTCTGCATGTCATCTTCAATCATCTTCTCTGCCCGTTATTCTGTTATAGTGGAGACTGCCTCTAATTTGAGCTAATAGGAAGGAAAATGGCATATCCTGTGGCCATAACTCCACAGATGTGATCTTCGGTTTATTGGAGCCCTGCGGCTCATGACGGCATATGTCAAAGAAGGTCAGCTGCAGAACTAAGTTTCTCTGTAATAGGCCTACAGAGGAACAACTTCAGCACTGACAAGCACAAAAACAAAGAAAGCTTACACGACTAAAATGCTAAAATGCTACGGAAGAAAGCCTGGTGCAACACGGAACCAAAAAAAACTTCAATCTACCAAGGGGAAAATAATGGAATTTAAGGGAATGTCTCCTCAAAAGATCTTGATCCTGTTACATCCACCATTTCCCTCCAGTCCACCTTCCTTACGTTTCCTTTGTGCCCCCATTCCTTGTGTTTCCCCCATTCCTGTCATGTTTTTCGGTTTGCCCTGTACGTCTTACATTCTGTGTTTTCGTTTGCAGGCTGGGCGTGGTTCCCCGTCAGTTCCCTGTTTCTCCCTGGATTTGCCCCAGCCTATCGTTCTCCAGCTCACACATTCCGCACTCCTTTTAGTTAATCACTTAGTTCCCTCGTCTGTTTTTCACACTTAGTTTCTGCTCACACGTTCCCCTTAGCCAGATCGGTTTCTCTGTTCCGTTTGAGATAACCCCAGGCCTTCCTCCCTGTTTGTTTGTTTTTTTATTCAGGCCGTCCAGCCTGTTCCCTGCCTGCCCTAGCCAGTCCTGCCCAGTCTCCAGCCCCGTTTATTTTGCCCAGCCCCGATTCCGGCCTTCCCTTGCTTTTGCCTTTTTCCCTGCCTGCTACTCTGTGTAGCCTAATAAACATCTCCCGAGTGGAGTTTGAACCTATCATCTGTCTCTGAGTTCTGCATTTGGGCCCAATCCTGCACACTGCCATAACAGAACCTCTAGATGCAATGAGAATATATGTGCTACATAGTCAAGTATTAGTCATCGCGAGCAACGTTAAATCTTGCAATATTACCATGTTTCCCTTCTAGACAGTTTGGCATCTTTAGACTTAATGCACACATGCAACAATGGTGAGTAAAAAAAGGTTTGTGGCACACAAAAGAAAAACATACAAAAGAAAGACGCATAATATAAACCATTAAATAGAAGACAATTTAAGATTTTCTTCAGTGAGGGAGGAGAGGATTGAGAGTGTAAGTATCATAAATTTGCACTGCTTATTGTGTCAGCTTCCAAAAAGCACTGACCCCAAGCAATCTGTTCTGCTTCATATTTCTGCCAAGTATTTGGTGAAATTTATGGGTACTTAAAAAGATTAGTGATGCACAACGCTCAAGGATTCAGGTGCCACCTTTTCACTGCATTGCTAAAATTTCAGGAAATAAAATGCTGGAAAGTCCCACTGACAGTTGAGACAATGGGCGAGGGCACTAATAAAGGCTTTTTCATAATCGTCTTCAACAGCTTAATCTATTCTTCATGATGATCATCATTTCCAAATTGTCTAAAGCCAGAAGCTCATAACACAAAGACTCAATTAACAAGGGTTTTAGGTGCAGCGTGAGACAACAATACACCTTTAACAAATTGTTCCAAAAAGTTCCTCTAATTGAATCGTCCAAGGAAATAAAAAAATGTTTGAAATGGTCATCTTCTCTGTTATGAATGTTTCACAGCTAAACGGAAAGCACACAAAGAAAACAATAGCGATGTGGCTTGACACTCCTGTATTTCCTGAGCTCGGCTCTTTTAGACAGATAAGAAGCAGAAACATTTCAGCAGTATCCACCAGTTTTTAAATTCTACATGTGGACTAAGTGGAGCGCAAAAGCCACTTACATTTCTGAAATCATAAAGATTCTTTTTAAAAACCCTGTAAAAAGCTTTTCTAAATGGTGGCCGTTCAAAAGATGCTAATTAAAGTAAAGATCTAGAAGTCCAAAGTTAAAGACGGAATGTATTGTCCCCCATTTTCTTTGCTTAATTTGTTCTGTCCTTGCCTGGCTTTTCTCAGTCCTGAACATAATGCTCCTCCATATTGCTTGCATTTATACACTCACACATTGTGCAATATTCAATTTACAATCGAATAGAAAAGAATAACTTTTATTTTCCTGTAGTGCATGTCCATTGGGAATCAACTCACATTCATGTGACCCTGGACCGCATTTCCAAAAGACTACATATACCGGCATGTGAGTCATGTGATCCCAGGCAGGACTTGACCAATCAGGACTGAGTCCCCCGGTTCTATAAAACTTCGAGCAAACTTCCTGTTTCTCCCTTCTTACCACATGCTCATACTCACTTGACGTTAATTCCAAGAGAAGGACACGTATAGGCCGAGAGAATCGTTCCGTCTCTCCGGTCATATCTGTTAGTGTGTCCGAGCGAAGCTAGACTGAATCCACAACTAGGGTCAGTTTATTTAAGTTAACATATAGCCGTTAACGTCATACGACGTAGCCTTAAAGTGACAGCCAGAGAAACGTGTGTTGCCTACGTTACCACGAACCGTAACCCTCAAAGATCTTGTGAAACATCTCGCCGAAGGACAAAGGACCAGAAAATCTTCTTCAAAAATCTTCCAGCAACACTCACCAAAGAACGGAGAAAAAGCACAATCCAATCCAGAGACGCTGCCAAAAGACAGAACTTTCTGGGCCCGTCAGAGCCACGGAACCAGTAAGACTGCACACATCCAGGCAATAGTTTAGGAAAACTTTTGTTTAATGTTGTGTTATCAATGTAATTACACGTTTGATTGTAACCACTGTGTGTATAGTGTAACGTTAATTTATACCTCAACACATGGCTTGCAGGCGAATGACAGCCAATTAGCCTCGCATAAGCTAAAGTTACAGAGCCTACTCTAACTGACAATCTGCCTCCTTTTTAAATCGAGATCTGTGCATGCAATCTCCCTTTGTACTAATACATAATCCATTAAATATAGGATCCCGTGCCTGTAAACGGATAGGGGCCTGGAGTTTAGCTAGACGTAGCTAAATTTCTATAGCCTCAATACACGCCATGTTTCAGGCCATGTTAGCTTCATGCTAAAGCTAGATTTGTATTTCCCCCTCGAGATTGTCTTGTGATCTATGAACACCACGTGTTCTGAGCATATCCAGAAATAGAACTGTGAATTCTGTATACCTCATTCTTTGTCTACACTTCATTTTCTTTTCCATATCATTCGCCGCTTTTAGGATGTTAATTTTAGACGTGTTTGTTATTTAATAAATATTTAATAAATTGTATGTCGTTAAACCTGGTCGTCGGTCTGATTGTTGTTTGGATAAACATTTGAGCCTATCCTCCAAAAGAACTTACACCTTCAGATTAAGTTATTGATTATTATTTTAATAGTTAACATTGAAATTCATAATCATGATTTAATAATTAATTTTATGAAACTGATTAATTTTACTTTTGCACCTAGTGTGAAGCAATATATATATATATATATTCTGCACATTCATTGGTGCCTCCATGGGATGATCGTTAAAACGTTTTAACTATCTGTCTTCACTGCCAAATTCTTAATGTACCTAACGACACTACATTCCTGTGAGGGAACTTATACTGACAAACACAGTGGGGCAGACCCATAAAACACAAACAAACATGTTAAATAAAGACATTCAATTGAATCAGGTGTCACCTTGAGAAATGCTATTCAGGATTATTAGTCTGAACAAAAAGGGGTATTTGTAAAATAGAACAAATTAACATTAGAATGACCGCAGTACATAATTTTGTGCTGTGGCAATTTCACATTTATAATACCTCTGCCATCATTAAAACTGTGTTTCCCCATTGGTGCTTGGTCCTAAATATATGACTGTTCTGATGAGGGACTTGGGGTCTTTTGACAATGTGTGAAATGAAGCCATAAACAATAACTGCATTGCAAGCAATGTAGGCTACTGTTGATTCCTGTATACTGTCTCTTCCTCTCTCCCAGTTCTGGGGATGGGCTTAGGGTATTAATAACAATAAAAAATTGTTCACCAAAAAAAAAAAACAATAACTGCTAATTACAAAATAATTTTTTAATTAATAAAATGTGATAATTCAAGACTTATAATAAACAGCCATCCTACTGTAAACAGTGTCAGCTGTGTAGAAATTGTAGTTGAGAGCTACTTGGCTACAGTTCAGACAAAAAAGTTGTACACATGTAGGCTACAGAAACGTATTGGAATTTATTTTTAAAAGTTGCGTTATTTTAAATATAAAATCTTTGTTTATCAATGCGTCTAAACACAACAAAACGCATAATTTTAGTGACGGTTGGAATTCCAAAGAGTAATTACACCATTTAAAATGTAAAGATTTAAATGCATCACATCGTAATTGTGTTTTTAAATCACATCATGGTTCTCATTTTAAACAAAACAGAACAGCGAGAGCTTCATACAAAAACAAAGTTCACACTTGACATTCTCCATTAGCTGTTAGGAAGAATCTGTTTTCATTAATGCTCTCCTATAATTGCCAACAAGGTTACAGCAACCTGCTGTTAAATCTGTTTAAACTCTTCAGCTGTTCCACAAAGCAGTCATGACAGACAGTGATTTTGATGTAGTTTTTATAGGCTTATAAAAACCGTTTTGAAATTATCTAACCTTTTGTACATAGTCCCCCCCATTTTCAGGTATCAAAAAATATTGGACAGTTTAACATAATGTAGAATAAAATAATCATTTTTAATATTTGGTCACATATCCTTTGCATACCATGACTTCCTGATGTCTGTGACCCAACAATATCAAAAGACTCTTGATATCTTATTTCTGTTACTCCTACAAGCGATACTATAACCTCTCTACATTTGAATGGATATCTATGGGAATTGGGGGTGGGACTAGATTTAGCTGTAAATTACACTGGAACAGTATGGAACACATGGTTGACTAAATGGCTTTAAGTCATCAAGGGTCTGACATATCAAACAAGCCTTAAAGCATCACTCTGCTGCCAGATATGCAGTAGATATGGATGGATAACTTGAAGGTTTTCTTCTCCTGACTTATTTTTCCATTGAGTTCAATAGGAAAATTTGTCAGGAGAGACAACCCTTAAAGTGATCCATCCATATCTACTGCATATCTGGCAGCAGAGTAGTGTTGCACGGTACATCGAAACTTCGGTACTTTTTCGATACTTTAAAAAAAAAAACGGTTCGGTATTAGAATTTTCCGACGTTCGGTACTTTTATGTCAAATGTGTGCTCTGCTGATATGTGTCTGCATTACTGATTGAGAGGATGAAAGGTGAACGTTAGCTAACAATACTACGAGTCTGATTCTCTCACACGCGCGATATTGTTTTTGGCCGGCAGAGCTAGAGGCTACTTTACGTTACCTACTAAACTAACGCCTTACTTCCACGGAGAATTTAGGTGAGCACAAAGTAAAGGATTTAACGATAGTTTGACTTGAAAAATGATGGTATAATCACTGAAAATAACCCCGATAGACTGTCGTCGTATTTTATCATGTCGTATAGAAACAATAATATTTTTTTAAAACGTTGTACAAATGAGTATTCGCCGTTTTCCACAGTAGGCTACCTGATGCACTTTCGGTTTAGAAGACACCTCATTTTTTTTTCTCCAAAATCTCTCGTATAAATATGTTTAAGAAACCAAGTACTTACCAGTATATTCAGCTACAGCTGTTTTCTGATGAACCCTGAAGAGTTTATCTTGTTATATTTCGCCAAAGTCCCGTACAGTCGACATTTCCGCAGTGACCACCCCTCTCACTTAGGGCTGAAATACGTTGCTGTACCTACTTGTGTGAATACACACGCGCTTTCGTACGTTCTTTTTTAAACGTATTTAAATACATTAGGCGACGTATGTTATGGTTATTATATATATACTGTATGTGACTATTCTGAAATAAATGTATTCTGTAGCACATTTCTGAATGATACAGCTTCTTCTTCAGTTCGAACTTAAAACCATGGATGTGCAGGGAATATTTTTTTAGATATTGACATTTAAATAAAACTAGTAGAAACCAGGAGGAAATTGCCTCTGAAGGGCAAAAGTAAATAGGGTTAAGGTCATTTCAGTAGAGGTACCGAGTATCGAATCAGTATCGTTTCAGTTTCAAGTACCGTTTCAGTATCGAGTATCATGATACTAAACTTGGTATCGGTATCGAAGTCAAAATTTTGGTATCGTGACAACACTACAGCAGAGTGATGGTTTGAGGCTCGTTTGATACCTCAGACCCTTGATGACTTACAGCCTTTTCGCCAACCATGTATTCCATACTGTTCCAGCAGATAAATATTTAACTTCCATAACAAAAACTCTAATAATTATTGTCATAATGTCACAAAGTCATAAATACATGCACATGTAATCTCACTACATTAAAATACTTTCCTTCCATAACAGGCTTATTTCAAATGGATGTACAATTCTCTACTGATTTACTCCCTCCTCTCTGTCTTTTTTTACTGCTTTTTTATAATGACATCCATGTTCTAGTGGGAAGAATTTTCAACAAAGAACAGCAGCAATGTTCATAAGGATTGCAATCCGGATCTAAGGATCATAATTTTCTCCTCCAAATTCTGCCGCATGTATAGGCCTATGTTTGAAATTAAGCAGATGCATGAAGTGAACTACAAACATTGAAACAAAAAAAAAATGTTCATCAAATTAGGACTACAGTGGGAATAGCCTGCATGGTTAACATTACCTGTTCTGTGCCTGATATGAAAATAACAGGACATGCATCAAAGTGTTTGATAATTAATGGCTGTGAAGAACTCCATTAACACAGTTTTTCCCTGTCATGGACTGTGACAGCAGATGATTTATTTTTCCTGTACATTTTAACAATGTGAGTTCAAAAGCAGAAAAACGCAAGGGGAAGAAAAGAAGTGTATTATATGCTCAGTTGCATTCAAATTACCTTGCAGTCACTTTGATGCAAGAGCAGATGAAGAGCCTGGTTGTAAGTGGTTTGTAATGGGTGGCATGGGGCATTCTTTTCCTTGTTATACTCAGAGAAACATAACTAGTGAAAAGACTTTTGGATTTTTGTTGACAAAGCTCTTCTAATGTAAATCCTTTATCCAAGTAGCATCTCAGTCTCCATGCCGCACCCTATCCCACCCATGTTAGAACTGAATTCAATTTAGGCCTAATAGACAGGAAAAAAATACAGCTGTCATTTTTACAAAAGGTGGATGTTTGATTGGACTGATGAGCTTTAAATGGAAAAGCGTCATTAGAAAGCAGGTCAGGTTCTGGAGAGCATCTAGGATGATATGCTGTGCATGTCAGTGTTGAGCATTGCCGCGTGCAAAGTGCAAAGTGCAAAGTTTAAGCTTAAGCACTGACAATCAAAGACCTGAACCCTACTCTCTTCAGTGAACCAGGGGAGTATTTCACAAAGAAGGATTACCGAGTCAGCTGGATAACTTCACTGAGTAAAACCCGAAACCCTGCCAAATCTGGAACATGGACTGAAGTAAAAAGAGCTGTTCCGGGATTTACTCAGTGCAGTTATCCAGCTACCTCAGTAATCTTGCTTAGTGACCCCGCTGGTCTCAGTTGCCATTAGAAACAATTTACTCAAGCTCAGTAAGAGAGGATGTTTTACACAAAGGGTGATACAGGAAGTGGATGAATAACACAGTAAATGCCTGTATTGTGCATTAACAGCAACACACAAAACATTAAAGGTTGTATCAGCGATTTTGGGTGACGTCACTTCTGAAGCGAAATCCCAAACAAACATACTCATGAATAATTATGTTATGTTTTAAAAAATAGTGTTCAAGCATCCAGAATTATAACCACGTTAATAACGTTTGTAAGAAACCAAACCGTTTGTAAATCCGTCAAGATTTCAGCGAGATAAGAGTATTAGCGTTTGTGCAGATCATTGTGATTGGTTGGAATACTGTTTATTTTGGTTTTGAGTGGTTGGTAGTACCATTTGTTTTTGTGTACGATCTCGGAGCATAGGCTGCCTACAGAGACGCGGTTTTTTGACGGCCTGCTTATGGGGCGGGCAGCTAGCGGATCGTGAGGAAAAATCAGATGAATGTGATCATTTATGTTTCCACCCAAAATCGCTGATACAACCTTTAATCTCAACTTATATTTCAAGGTGCCTCTTTCAACACCATTTAAAACCTCTGGTTCCTGCTCTCAAACAATATTTTAAAAAAACATAACATATAAACAACATAAATGAACTACATTTCACCAACAACGGCGAGAAATACAAACAAACTGCACTCACGGTTGGTGCACGGTCTGTCATGGTCTTACCCGACACATTGGCTTGAGGTATTTCCAACGTTGTCCAAAACATTAAAATGTCATCTTGTCACTCTGTTACTGTCAATAACAATTTAAATTGCTTGTTTATTTATCAAAACAACAACGCCGCCACTTAACTTGCGGTGTACAGAGACACCGGTGCACAGAGAGACACCGGGGCTATCTATTCAAGCACTGTAGCCTTTTATCTGTTTTTATTGTTTTTATCTTATTTCTTTTAAATGTTCTTATTTTAATTCTTCCCTCTGTTAATATATGTAAAGCACATTGAATTGTACATGTGTATGAAATGCCTTCTATAAATAGAGCCGCCTTGCCTTGCCTTGTCACTTTATGAATTTTCATCATCCTCCCTCCACAACAAACAGAGCAAAAATAAAAAGTAATGCGCTTTAAATATATTTATAGTAATGGAATGACATCTAATTAAATTCTTTTTCAAAAGAGATTTGAGGCTAAACATATGGCAGTATGTTTACATTCATTTATCTGGGCATACATGCATGCACGTTCAACCATCATTAAATGCCTTTGCTGGAACATTTCTCCACAGATATATTTTACATTTTTGAGGCAAAATACATAGGGTTAGGGTTAGGAAAATGCTAACATATGGTATAGGCTAAAACTTCTAATACCCATTATGTTCATTTTGTAGACCATCTTATCCAGAGCAAATTACAGCGTAGCTGAAAATAAGTGCATTTACCTGATTTTACATGAGTATTAGTGCCAGACCAGAGCATATATTAAAGCACTTATGCAAAATAACTAGCCAATATTCAGCAAGACTACAATACACACCCTGGATAGATATAGATTACATCCATAAGAAGCCCAAGAATATAGACCCCAAACCCATAAAAAAATACCATAATCTGAACTAGTACAAAAGGAAAAAAGGTATGATTTCTTAGGGGTGGAGATGAGAGGGGAAACAAAATGGAGTCTGAAGAGGCGGGTCTTTAGTTTGCATCTGAAGATGGACAATGGTTCTGCTGTCCTGACCACAGTGGGAAGTTTGAAGTTTGTTCAACCATTGGGGGGGGGGCATTACAAATAGGTATCATAACTGGGAGGAGCAACTACACAGGGGGGGTAGTCACTTGTCCCTAGGTTTCAGAAGAAAACACCTGGCAGAAGAGTGCAGGGTTTGAAGATTGACTGAAGTTGTGCTGAGGTGGTTCCATTAACTGCTCTGCAGGCAGTTTCATGGAACGTGTCGGCAATATACACTTTTAGCTTTCATTTGACACCACATGTGATGCAACACTGTGATTGTCAAATCTGGGTCATCGGGACCACTTTTGCTTGGAACTGTCTGTGTACAAAGAGGATATTGAGCTTGCACTGACCCTCCCTCCCTTCAAAAATACAAAGTGATGATTTCAAGACAAGATCCTTCACTTGAGGTTATTAATGAAAGATTGCACATTACTAAATAAAAATGGGTTGCACCACACAAACTAGTTTGCACGTTGAGCTTAGTAGCTACTAAATATTTACACCTACCCCTAAGGAGGTGTAAATTGTGGCGTAACCATAACCAACAAAAAACAAAACGAAAACATGGCCCGTTTCGAGCGTTTCGAGGAGGCTGTTCTTACCATTACTACAAAACCGTTGTTTTGAAATCTTGTTGCCATTCGGTTGTCGCAAGAAAATAACAAAAAATAAACTATAGTCTGTTCGTCTAATTGCCTACCTCCGCCGTTTCTTCAGAAAACACTGTAAAAATAGTTGATGTGTGGAAAAGGTTCAGTTTGAAAACAACGTTCTTTATCGTTCAAAAGAGAGACAAACAAAACATTCACGTAGCCTACTTAGGCTACTTTCCATATATATTTCCATGCATCAGTCTAACATTTTCAAAGCAGGTAAAAAAAAAAGCATGATAATCAACGGCTAACGTTATATTACAACCATAATGGCTCTAACAAATAAATAGGCTAAACAAATAAGGATATTTTGAATCGTAAAAAACATAAACATGCACGCATTGTAGCTAATTCTGTTCAATGTTCATGGAATGCAAAATAGACGTAGCCTGTTAAGCCTGCAAGTTGATTTCCGTGTTTACATTGTAGCTTATTGATTGATTGGTTACGGATTTGTTATCGTCATGATAAAGCGACAGTGTTTACCTTAGTATTTAACTACGCATTACTTAGTTTTCACTAGCTAAGACATTACTTACGTATTGGTGGTGCAACTGAATTTAGTAAAGTGATCGTTTGAAACTAACTAGTGGCAACTAAGGACCTAGTAAAGACTTTACACACAAACTTAGTCACCAACTTACCGGTGCAACCCAGCCCTGCGCAACACAAGTTAGAATACGGCGTAGTCAGCTCGCGTTAAATCCGCGCGTGACTTAAATTGGCCATCTCTGAATCCGGCCCTTGGAGTAGCCTAGGCTACTTCTAAAGTAATTAAAATGTAGGCTACACTTTTGAACTGTAATCCTGTGTGTGACTATAAAAAATTAATAAAAGCACTAGCCTACTACACTTGTGTTTTGTCAAAATAGTATAAATTGAAAGCATATTAAAGTTACGAAGAAATTACTCATTTACATATTCGTTCAAGAAATAGCTGCGAATTAATTATGGGTATCCTATACCTGGGAAAACGTATTCTGATTGAAGGGGCTCCTTCCTAGCATCTTAATTCCAAAACATGACTAGCCTATATTGCGAGGGGGAAATAGACCAGTACATTCCTCCAATATCACTGGATGTAAGAAATCCCTGCCAGCTTCTTGTTGCCACTACTGTAGCTAGCCAGGCCTGTATGGTCAAATCATTCATAGGACATAACAACATGCATAAAATTTGGCTTTTCATCTTAATGTAGCACTCGGGAGCAATATAATTGCTCCTGCTTTTATTGGATTCGATTTGAAGCCGCATGCAAAAGCCAGCCTTATCGACTAACCCTAACGACAGTTTTTTTTTTCTTTCTTCAAAAATAAAAGCGCGCAGTCTGTACAGAATGACATTTGCCAAAATAATTAGCATTACACTCGTTTGAAATGTGGGGTTGTTTTTAATAGTTCACATAATGTTGATTTATGAACGATAAAAACAAATCGATCTGATTGGTGTTGTAGAGGCTCACGTCTGTGAGGAAAATCCGCGTTCTGTTGCTTCTGGCCGATGGACCTAATCAAGCTTTCCACGTAATATTGGTTGCCGCCTCTTGTGAATGTAGCTGATGAGTCATTGATGAATGTCATTTGTAAAACCTTTGTCCACAGGGACTTACAATGCCACAAAACGGAATCCAAGACGAATCCAAGGCTACTCATATAACAACAATTGTGTACCATAGCTCATCTCAGCGCAATTTACTGATATTTTAAAATCTTAGAAGCAACTTAATTCGATGTCAAATGTTACCCTGTCGGATAGCCTATAATTGATGTTCTGATATGGAAAACACTGCGCAAAAAATCATTTTAAGAAATAGGTCTAGCCTACGTTCAATAAGTCCTTACATTACGGAATGACTAAAAAAACAACCCTCCTTTCAATAGTAGCCTACCAGTTGATTTTAATTTTACTTCACTCTCCTGCATGGCGTGGTTAAATTTACGTTTGTTTAAGTAGACATGTATGCATTTACAATAACTAGCCTACTCACAAAATGTCACATATTAGGCTAACGGTTGCATGTCCTTATTTTAGGTGATTAGTGTATCATCGGCGTTCATATACATGGGAGTAGAGTGCTCCTCTTGTGGTAACTTGCATTAAATACACGGTATGAGTGTACAGATTTGGGCAACATGCCGCAAGTAGCCTACCAAAAATGTTTTGATATCAACAAATAACAAATAAGTAAATGCTTGCTCATGAAATCATGTAGTGAACTTGAAAACGTAAGAATAGAAAAATATATATAAATAGTCGACAGCGCCACTTCGCTGCCGCACTCCGTTTAGGCATAAATTAGTCTAGATGTGCCCAGCAATAAACTGCAAACGCGGCTTAAGGTGGTGACAGCAAAAAGGACATGATTTATACTGCACCACTCCGTCCGTTTGGCATAGCATCTTTTCCAAAGGCGCTATTCTTTTCGTCTTCAGTGTGATTAAATATAGGCTACTTCCACCATAAGCATTTTAAATTTGGTAAGCTGTGTCACTTGTAAGAGTTATGAATTATGCGTCTTATTTCTCCCCTTTTTCACACACAATACACTTGTGCTATAAAAGTTGCCCTAAAAATGACCTCGGCGTCCATCAAGCTGCATTTGAGATTGCATTGCACGAAAGCCCCTCACCTGTTAAGGAATAATAGTCTTAATAATTTAATACATTAATGTAGGAGAATCATGCACCATTTTTCGTTCGCTCAGCGTGCCTCCCTCCCCCATTTCTAAAGTAACCATTCCATGCATTGGGTCAACAGTGTCTGCGGCGCGCACGCATCAGATCAGAATACTAATGTACCGCACGGTGACAGCCTGAGTATTTTATCCCAATGGTTTTAATACAACAGAGGCAGCACACGTACGTCCGCGAGCTGCATTGAGGTGCTATACAAGAAGTGAATATTGATGCATCACAAACCGAAAACCAGCCAAATCGTGGCAGCCAAAATTACGGTTAACATGGGCATTAGCTTACATACAAGTATTTTTCATTCACTAATTAGAGTAGGGTATTGCCTGCCCCTTCAGGAAAACAATACCATCATACCAAGCTAAGCATATGCCAATGGACACCTGCATTACTGATGACTGCATGGTTGATAACTGCTGTTGCCACGACCATTGGGATAATAGGCTACAACACGCCTTTACAAAGGCGAAGAATCTGAATTCCCTTCTAACAAAAATCCTTCTGAACAGTGACCAGTGCAAACATAGATCGTTATTTAACATTCAAAACCACTTCGCATTGGAATGCATGCAGTGTATTCCACCCTCAAACCATTTAATAGCATATTCGCCTTAATCAATACTATCAATTCGCTTTAATCAAACTATAGCCTACACAGGAACAGGTAATTTGTTCACCAGTTAATTGTTTGGATTTCAAAAAATCTTCAAATTAGTTTTTTTTTAAAGGGCCATTAACTAAACAATAAGCAGACATCTACGGAGTAGACTTAAAAGCCTGACCCATTGACACACAAACACATCGTAGGCGAGTAGCCTATGTCTTCAGTAGTTCACACATTCAAAATACGCAACAAAAATTATAGCAGTACACCTTGCCTAACTTCAACGAACATTTGAGTCCATTATAACCTAACCAGTGGCTTTTCTAAAAAGCTACACCAAATGTTGTAGCTACCAACGTTCATACGGCGATAGTCTGCCTCTTTCACCCACTCGGAAAACTTGTTAATGCCCTATTGTCATTTTTTTCGACTCACGCTTAAACGAAAGGTTATCAATTAAAATCAAGGCAGAGTCGGCTTAACAATTGTCAAACCGTTGATCATTTCTGGATAAAAAGAAATGTTTTGCTTATGGGAATGGAACCTGCGGTCACATAAGTAAAATTGACTGCATTTACGCCCTAGTTCTGTCTCTGCAACCATATTTACAGTGAGGCACTTGTGTATTTAGTGATCGACAATGGGACATCAGTATTTTGCCAAACTAGTACAATTTTATGTTTGCAACTAGGCACTAGCCTACAATAACCTCCTAAAGCGCATCACATTGGTTAGTTCCTCTCAATGCTGAAATGTGCGTTTTAATCACCGGCATACTTCCAATAAAGAATAAATCAAATTCCATCTACTTACCGTATAGTTTAGCATCACTGTGGATTAAAGATACCCACACAAATACAAAAAGTAGCCGTTTCAGCAAAATATATCCAGTTCTTCTCTCCATGTTGTTGCTTCACCGTTAAGCGCCTGTCCAAAAATCACACAAATCCTTGTTTCAAACACAAAATGTAATTCTATTCATGAGCGCCGAAAAAGATGTAGTGCGAACCAAAACTACGGGAAAAATCAGTAAGTGTGCACATGAAACACAAATGTGTTTGTACTTTCCAAGTTCACGAGGCAACTTCGATTCAAATACGTTGATTCTCCATCCTTCCGAGGTTCCAAGTCTAGAGTAATAGAGTACCCCAGATAGACTTTGGAAAGGACATGCGAGGCTCACTTGTTACGGGAGCTGTCCACTGGCACCGTTTGTGCAGGGAGGTGGGATATGTGAATTCATTGATCTAAAGAGGCTGCAGGTAAAGAGCGGTGTGAGATCCAGTGGAACGGAGTCGAAAAGCAATCTATATTTCAGAGGAATCAGCAGCGTGTTCTGGCACTCAGCCAAATTGAGTGGAATGACTGAGCTTGTCTGCCACCTCTGGTCAGAATGTGAACTGTGACTATGAGTCACACACGATTCAGGATACAGGAAATGGTTCCAGTTTCCAGTGTGCTGGAATATATTTTGGGCGCTTATAATTGTTATTCATCCATTCATATGCAATAATTGAAATTTAGCATGATTTGCATTGTAATGGGTCCATCTTTTTTTCTTTAAATCATAATTATCACCTTCAAAAATGATGCAGTGCAGGGCGGATCTCAAATTCCAGTCCTGGAGTTCTACAGGACTGCTGGTTTTGATCTTCTAACCAATTTAAGCATTGGAAAGGTCTGTGGAATCTTTATAGCCAGTCAAGGACTTAAATTCAGGACCAAAACACACAAACCACAATAACCAGCAGATACTGCAGTTATGACAAATGTGCAGTGCAGTGATGCCTGCAAAAATGGTAAAATAGTACTAAATTTGTCAGGCAGTTTCACAGTTAAGTTACAAAAAAACAACAACAACAACTAAACACTGCAACACAATGCATTAGAATGCAAATATTTTCCCTGAAAATACCAGGAGCAATATCTTCTAAAGTAATTAAAATACGAATTAAATTAGATTTAATTAACAAACATGTCACTTACTTTCCAGATGAGTTAGGTTTTTTGATACATAATGCCTGTATAGGTCTGAAATTGTGAACATTAATGGCTACACCATAACCAACAATGGAGAACATTAATAAAGTATTTATGATTATGTGGTTGCAGCCCAAGAGGGCAGTAAAGCCTACAGCGTAGGTCGTCTCTGATGAACGTTTGTTGTTTTTCCTTGTCGCCTATTTCAGTTTCAAAAAAATGATTGCGTCATATTTTATTGATCATTTAAGGTTTTAAGTGATCGGAGGTATGTATAATGTTACCAATGTATTCATACACATTTTCCCATGTTTTATGTATTCAATATGTTATACCTAAGCCTGTTAAATATTTCATTTTGATTAAATCAAATCATGACAGGTTGCTGTGATGTGGCCCTGAGGCTCTGCCAAGCCATAATGGTTATTAAATGACCCATGCAGATATTTTAGGTGGAGGTTGCGCTGTAGTTTACCACCTGAACTGTCCAGATTGATTAAGCGTTCCCAGTCTTCGTTGAATAACAGAAAGACCATTTCAAAATTTTTAATTGCTGTCACATGATTGCCTCTGTGCCAAGACTATCTGGTGGATGAATTTTCAGAGCCCTTAAATTTGTTGGAATCCTACTGTGTTGTGTATTGCACCAATCCACACCCCCAAAGGACTGACTCCGCCCCTTTTTACCTACAGAGAGCCAAACAGGGGTGAAAATGCCAACCTTGGTGCAAACATCCTTGCTTTGCTCCCAACTTTGTGGGTGGACACAAATCAATGATGGCAAATAACAGGATCTGGCCCTTTTTTTTTATCAAAGCAGACATAACCATTTAAATTATTGTAACGCTCATTGAGTTTTTTAAGTCAATCCAAACTTAAATTACAAGACATGTCTTCAAATAATTAAATTTTTGTCTTCAGGGCTCTGAAGGACTTTTTTAACAGTTTTTTAACAGTTTTTTTTAACTGATACAAATTTTACAAATAATTACACCCTAAAAAAAAAATTTACCCAAAAAACTCCAAAAGTGAGAAAATAAGAGAGATAATCCGGGTGGTGAGATAATTTAATTACCACACTGAAAACAAATGTTTCTCCACTGTTGCTTCCTGATCAATTAAATTTAAAAAACAAAAACTCAAAAACCTCAAACATCAATCAAGCACATGACAGCCAAGCCCATCTGGGGACAGGAGGGTTATTATTACCGGCAGGAATCTGGTTTGTATGGATTATTTTTCAGTTGAACATTTGCTTTCTGACTCGTTCTCTTGAATTTTTTTTTTTCCTCCATGCATGTTTTACATCTGCAATACAGTTAAGCCCAGCTGTTAGATAACTGAATGTTACATGTAAATAAAATCAAGTGAATTACACATATCACCAGTACAGCATATTATTTAAACAATTGCTGTTTTGTGTGGCTCAGCGTGAGACAGATAAGAGAAGATAGAATGGTGAATTCCAAATTGGTCTAAATTGCTTGGTTATCAGGCTTTGAAAGAGCAGGAATTCAAACCCAAAATTGCAGACACTGTCAAAGGGGTGCCACGCCGCCCACAACTCCATGCAAACATTGATTTAATTTCTGCAATGAGGAACACAAATATAGCAGTTATGGGAATAATAATATACATTTACCTCCATGTCATTTGACTATTAATAAATGGTGTTGCTCCGATATGGCTAGAAATGTCTTCTTTTTTTCTTTTTCTTTTTAAAAGATGCAACATTTACTCACCATTATCAATCATGTCTGATTTAAAATAAATATGATAACATAGTATTTGTCTCAAATCTTTTCAAGAGTTGATGCACATAATGAGGAAAAGGGTCTACCGAGCAACATGTTCATGGTGCGTTATCTCGAGGACTAACTTCACAAGCTTAACAGTTTATGGAAAGCATATATAATTTTGCTTCAGATTTAGCAAAGCTTTGCTAGCTAAGATCAAGTTCCCTGTAATTGTTTTGATTCATTTCAGCAGATCCCTTTGTTAAATACGTTAACTGAATTGTGAAATGTAGACATGTTAAAAAAATAGATAAATAAAAATGAAGTGCTTTTTTTTAGCTTTTCAACTTTTTTGGCATTTTATTACAGTTAAATTATAAGGTGCGCAGATTGCTTTGTGGAAAAGTCTGTCAGGGAACTTGGAGTTGTAGCTGGCGACATCAAACAGAACCACATGGATCAAACATTTCCGAGTGCGTATAGGGAAAGTTGGATGCAAACGCTCTGTCAATCAAACATACCTGACTTATGTTAATGCAATGTTAATGCAATGTTAATGCAATCCCTTTGTCAGTTTTTTCAGCAGTTTCCAAACCGTGATTTCTCACCACAAGAATACTTTGTAATGGAGCTCCCTGACCAAAATAGCTTTCAGTATCAAATTGAATTTCTGTGGTTAACCTTCTTCTGGCCCTATTTTCCTCTGTCAAGTGTAATTTTCACATTAGTCTCAACAAAAAATGTGTGGCGGTGGTCTACTGTAGAAAGAAAAAAAGGCGGGGCAGTGAAGGAAAAATCAATAATACAACCAGTCATATGATTGACACAAGTGCTTGCCACCAAACTATATCTGCAGAAGCACCGAGGCACACAGTAAGTCCAGTCTCTTATGTGCTGGACGGGGAAGTTTAAATGGTTACATCACCAAGGTGCCTGGGGACCTTTATGTTCGTTGTTGCAATTTCACATTATTCCAGTGCGCCGTTTTCGGTAATCTGTCCCGCCTGTTTTTTCTTCCACAGAGATTGCCTAAATCCAGCTGGTGCATTGTGTGTGTTTTTGACACAAGGTCACTTGGCTTGGTCTGACCATTTGAGGATATTCCACCTGCAGTGGTGTCGCAGGTCCATCCCAACTTAATTCAGCTACAAACATTCAGGTACATTATGAAATCCATTTACGCTGCAGTTCAACCATAATGAGTAAACTGAATATTTTTGTCTGGCAAATAATGCATTATAATAGGGTTCAAGTTTTTACCTTTAGTAAGGATTTAATCCGTAGATAAGTCGCCAACAGACATAACTTTAGCTAAAGTACCTTTGTAACAACAAATAAATGGTGTGATAACAGCACAGGAAGAAGAGCAGCAAGGAATTGTTAATTTAGCACAAATAAACTGCTGAAATAACATACCCCAACCATAGCCACAGCACTCATGCACACGCACAATAAACAATAGAATTCCCTTTCATGCCATTTATGGGTTCAGCCTTTACAATTTTCAGACCCTTAAACCACTGGTCACATGCTATGAATGACACCTACAAGTATGTGACCACTTCACTGTACTGATGGTACTTAGGAGTTACTGTACTCTGGTATGTTGTACTCAAGATTTTAAGACAGAATTTCAAGAAATAATAGCTGCTGGTCCTTTCAGTCAGTCCAAATTGTGACTTTCCGAAGTCACACTGATCAATTGTAATCACTATCTGACTCGAATTACAGCCCACTGTCCCTGTTAATGCAGGGTTAAATATGATTTAATCCGATGTTTTGATGATGCTTACATGCTAATCTTTCCATACGCACAATAACCGCAGCTCCGACAGAAGCCTCTTGCCCCTTTAGATAACCATCTAAGGCCTGATTGAAAATGCAAAAACAATTTACTGATGGTTCCCAGCGTGACGCAGTGCATTCCGTGAATGTTTATCCTAAGCTTAGGATAACTGTGCTAATGAACAACATGCTGCTGTTGTGTTCTCAAATGTCTCCTAAATGATTAATAAGTGGGTAAAAGATGGCATGCAACATGGCATTTCAATTATATTTGGTATGCGCGATGTGCTATTGACAACCCAGACTTAACCACCTATTTAATATGACTACAATTACATTTTTCATTAACACAGGGTAACAAATCTCAGCAGGTGCTTTTCGCGCCTGCAGCAG
Organism: Synaphobranchus kaupii; assembly: GCA_029718625.1. Classification (NCBI taxonomy): domain Eukaryota; kingdom Metazoa; phylum Chordata; class Actinopteri; order Anguilliformes; family Synaphobranchidae; genus Synaphobranchus; species Synaphobranchus kaupii. The sequence continues at coordinate 8,687,347 of CM056392.1, forward strand.
TAATAGCAGGGTGTCAGAGCACAACTTTTCATTTACTCTGTCCTCCTCTGTTAATAATATTCACTTTTTATCAGCAGTTAATTGAGTTCATATAATTAAATCATGTCTAATACGTTTCCAAATTGCAATGAACACCGGAGAGAAGGGGCAAAGTGGTAGACTCCCTACTGCTGGTATGGAAAAATGGAGACCATTTTTTGTTGCTACTGCACTACAGAATGTTTTGCGTACATTCTGAAACCGCCAGGGGATTAATATCTGCCGTTTGCTTATATAAAATATTCACCCTGGGTTTTCCACCTTTGCTTTCCCCACGTGAGTTATGTTTCACATTTAGCGCGCAAAAATTCACCTTCATCAGTTCCTGAGAATGCAAACGCTAGAGGACGGCACACCGCCGGGGTGGAAGACCTCCGCCTGCCGATTTCACCGGGAGCGGGCGCGATGACCAACCCCCTCATTCCCTCTTTTTCCTGTGTGAAGATGGATCGCTTCATCACCAGACCGCCATGGAAAGTGACCCTGGTGCCAGGCCAGATAAGGGCGGGTTCAAATCTGGAATATTACACAACAGTTTGCACACCTGTGCATCTAAACTACAGCACTGACACTGACAAAGGTTGTTTTTTTCTTTTCTCTCTTTTAGTCTGCGTGTACAATACAGGGGCACAGACCATTTCTCAATAAAAACTGCATCATTCTTCAAATGGGCACTTCCAAGTAAGGACTGTCGGAGAGATTTTTTTTTCTTCTCCTTGATATGATTCAAACAGGCAGAGTGCAATGCATGTTCTTTGAAGCAATCCAAGATTATCATGGAATCTGAAAAAAGGAATTGGCAGTGATAATGTAGTTATCTATTTGAAATGTCAATATTGAACAAGCAATGAATCAGAATTCCATTTTTGCTTTGAATCAGTGGGTCACCACACCTTTTAACCTTATTAGGATATTATAACAATGGACTTTGGAGGAAACCCATCTTCCAATATGTTTTGTAACAGTATGAAAGCATTTGGAGCTTACCAGCTACTAACTCCCTAGTTAGAGTATTGTAACTAATAAATTATACTACTGCAAAACTTCAATTCGTAGGCATGGTGAAGATCAGCTGTTGCTGGAGACCAATTTCTACAGTGGTTCTTAATATCAGTACAACTATACTACGACTACAACTACTAGTTTTGAAACCAGTGCCAGTTTACAGACTTTCATCCATGCCAAGACATTTTCATATCAGAATATCAATATGTTAAAAGACTAGCGAATGTACATTTTAAAATGTGTTGATCTGTGCACACCGGTAGTACAGGCTGCAATCATGGTAACTGGCATGTCTGGTCTGTTTCATTTGTTCAGGCTGTGCGTTATGACTTTTCATCCGTCGCCTTAGCTTAGCTTGACTAACCACTCGCCTGGCACCAGGGTGATCCATTTCCCAGCCATGACTGGAGACCAGCTTTTATTTTCATGCTTATGTTTTTGGCTATTAAAAAGAGACTGGCTCTTGGTGCCTAATGGAAGTTTTACAGCACATAGGTTAAGCACGTGGGGGGAAAAATGTCCACTTCATCACACGGCAACGGCTCTTCTGCCTGAGCAGGGGCCTGCAGTCTGACTGCGGAGTGGGAGAGAGCAGCGGCTTGCTGATTGGATGCATTTTCCGGGATTTGTGCGCTAGTATACGCCTACCCTTCAATACACAGAGGACATTTCAGCAATGGAACTGGTCTGTGATTGGTCATTCTAAATTAGAACATCAAGAAAGATTGGGATAAAGCATATTACTGCTGTACAGAAACCTTGTCAAATTCATCCACTAAAAGATTTCCCAAATATATGGCAAAAATGTAAATGTGTAAAAGGTCCTTGTTTGTTGTATTGAAGTCTGAAATAAAATGCTGCAAATAACAGTTGTATCTGAAAATACATTACTTTTTTATCAAATTTTACTCCGTTGTGATTGTCAGTGAAAGTGCTATATTTCCTGTACCATGGGTCAGATGGCATTCAGATGAGCATGGATTCTGATGGTACATTTCAAAATATAGCTTTTGACATGTAAGAAATACCCTCAATGGCTTGGTACTTTGAGTGAGAATCAGACTGTAGCTTCAGAAACACATCAGTGCAAAACAGTCTTGAAATTTAACTGAGCTTTTAATTCAGGGTCAAGCATATTTTTGGTTATTTTTGCTTTTGGTTAGGATCAAGCGAGTCACAAATAGATTTCAGTGCTATTACTGTAATCACCTGAACTGGATCATTTTCAAATGAAAAGAAATAGTCCTTTCAAAAATCAGCCCTCGGTTTCCTGCAAAAGAGCCCATCTGAACCAAGCATTATCTGCCTCAATGTTGCATTATCTAAAGTAGCACTGAAGCTTGAGCTAAAGGACTGGGAAAGGTCAGGTAGGCTTCAGCTGAGACAAGAAAAGGATGAAAAGAGATATATTTGATATTCACCTCCACATGAGTATTAGCACTGATTTAAACCAAACAGGGGTGTAACATACAGGAGACAAAGAGGGTTTTGGTATTGAAATGAGTGAGTCTACACAAAGTCTCTCAGTCATCTCATTGTCAGTCTTTATTCCTGCGCTGTCGAACCTGATTTAGAGAAAGGCTTGTCGCCTTTGTGAACACCTGTGTCTCGTGGCCGGGAATAATTACTTTAGCCATGCCATTTTAGTCTCGTAATGGTCGCAATTTGCCACGCCTCCCTTTCCTCGGACAGCTGGTGCTTTTGAAAACCAGGGGAGGCTTAGGCCTCAGACCCCCGAGCGGAATCCTCAGGGCCCCTCAGGTAGCCATGGAGACACTCCAAGACTCCAAATGATCACCTCTAATCAGCACTGCAGAGTCTATATCCTCGTTCACTCTTTCCCCTGTTGTAATTACCTAAACAGGAAGAACTGAAATATCTAGCCATTACATATACAGGGCTGCCAGATGCCCAGGAATAACATTTACATTGCCACAACGTTATATGGTTTAATACATTGAGACATAGATTGCATCACGCGTACTTCCATTTTCAATTTGCCCGTGGAACCTTCCTTCACCCTGAATATGGGGCTTAAAAATAATTGGTCATGCGTTCTCATTTATATACATAAATCAATATGGGATTAGCTCTCATTCTGTAAGTCAGACCGAAATATTGTACAATAGAATTCTATTAGTCTTACTTACTCTTAGTCATCTTTCTTGTGATTGTTTATTACAAAGAACCAGGGCAGTGTGATTTTAATGCAGCTAATGGCAGTGTAATAAGCCATAAATGGAAAAGAACAAACGTATCTGAAGGTGATAGCGAGTATGAACTATTATGAACTATCAGATACGAAAAAAAAAATCCTGCAATTATTTTTACATCATTACAGTCAAACAAAGACACTTTCATCCAAAACGCATTTGCTAGAGGAATTGTATATTCTACAACCTGTATATTCTGCAGTGCCATTGGGGAAACGCTTACAAGCGTAATGTACATGTACTGAAGAAAATCCAGTCTTTGCAAGAGAACCGTTTTGTGAGGCACAGGGGGCTCTGCGTGCTCATAAACTCCTGAGAGAAGCACAGCTAAAAACATAGAGCGGGAAGTAAGCCTTTTGCCACACCCTTGTGAAGCAGCTCTATCACTTCACATCATTATACTTTTTTTTAACGTTAATCAGAGCCTATGTACAGTATCAACTTTTGGTGAACTGCAGCATTGTGTAATCCCATTATTACCAAATTGAAGAAAGCATATTTCATATTTACTGGCATATATGTATATAAAACTACTTGCTGGAAATTAAATGTTTCTCTGTGTGGCCATTCGTTACCCTTTTTAAATTATTTGGCTAGCCGACCACGCATCAGAGCACTGATTTTAAACAATTGAGAAACGGTGCACGTGGGACACTTGTATATACTAACTATACTAACAGAGTCAAAGGAGTGTCATTTATTCCATTTCGGAAAATGCTAACTTTGGACTTGACTCTGTACACAACCAGCTCAACATGTTGACCATCAGTTTTTAGCTACTTTATCTGACTGTGAATGTCATCAATGGTCTAATTTAGCTAGCTTGCAAGCCTTAGCCAGATATAAAGAAATCACACACATCTTGTTTAATGCTACCTCCCTTTGTCAATGGTGCACCAATTGAACAATCCAACTGCATCGGCAATTGGGATGAAACTGCCACTAGATAGATAACAGATAACAGAAGGTAAGGAAAACAGCAGCAATATTAATAATGCCATTTAACCACAATGTCTCTGAAAGTCTGATAAACAATTTATTTTCTGAGCTGAATTTGATCGATGATAAAGCTCTACATTTGTATGTTTCCAATGGAAAGTTGGTCTTGGAAACAAAAGCTTGACAAATAGTAACAGTAACTTAGCAACAGTAACTAAGGACAGCAGGACTGGGTGGGGCTTGACGAGGGGCAGTTATTCATTATCTTACCTTGTCTTTATTGTGCTAATTATGAGACATTTTCTGTGTTATTCATTATTAAAAACCAAGATGAAGTAAATGTACTGTACATGCCTATAATTTTAATAATGGATTTGAATGGAAGAAGGTTTACTTGAACTGGAATGTTTGTCTTCTGGGAGTTGAATATTTTAATATCAATTCCTAATAGCAATGAACTATTCAATTATGATTTTATCCTGTCATGCGCATCCCTCCTTGAAACAAAAAATCATTATGTTCCTGTGTGGCGAACGTGAACTTGCCTCTCAACTGATACTTAAAATGGGAGAGATTTTTCCTAAGGCCAGGAAGGGTATGCGCTTCCCTTGTGAAATATTACTAATTAAAACTTCATCATAAAAACTTCATGATGTGTCTATTGGCTGCTTTAATCTCCTTTTAATATGGCAGCAGTCATGTTGCTACAGATGAGTGTCCCTTTGAATGTCATCACTGCAGTTTACAACTGTACTCAGAACTAAATGTAACAATCTGCATGGCAAAGGGCAGTGTGCATACGGATTTTTATATTCAGATAAAATTAGTCTCTATACATTTGCTCCAAGTATCTTTAGCGTTATCTGTAGTGCAGATATCTCGTGTTCTAAAAATATACTGATTTTTTTTATACTTATGTAAGGCATAATTTTAATTTAAAAAAATTAATCCACTGAACCATCATGTAACATTTAGTGCTTAAAGATTTTTTTTTCCCCCACACTGAGTTTCATTGTAAAATCCCCTTTTACATGAAACACTGTTATTCTCTGTTCAAGCACATATAAGGGAATGAAACAATAGTCTTCTGTGAAGTAAATGGCCTCTCCATGCACAACAAACTGATATCTGAGATCTCATTTTGAAAATGAGCATCCATGTTAAATTAACTGTTTGTGTTGATTCTGTATCTGTGTTGCCTTGGCGATGTGGCACCAGTTACAGGCTTAATGCATAACACAGTGCTAATTGAACAGTCAGTAAAGACATTGAACTCTTTGTCAAGCCGATCCAAAAGATCACATCTCTGTTATAACCTTGTGATTGAATTCTCTCCCCCATAAATCCTCACCCTGGCATACTAAGCTGCAAATGGTGTTGCCCGTTCCAATCTTCAGACAATTACACCATACCAACCAGACCTCTCTGTTCAGCATGCTCTCGCCAGCTGGCGGTCCCATCTCTTTGAGCACATGGCAACCACTCCCTACGGCCCTGGCTCTTCTCTGCCCTGGTCCCCCCCGATGATGGAATGACCTTCCCCAATCAGCCCTGGCCGTCTTCTCCAAATATCTAAAAAACCCAACTGTAGAAAACTACATCTCAACATTTCTATTAAATAAAAAAACAAAAAAACGAATCATTCTCTCTCATTATCTCAAAGGTCTTGAAGCATGCACCCTGATGGATGACAGATGCACTTGTTTACATTTTAACGCAGGAACTTAGACGGATCTTCGTCGCCCATGGACTTCCATTAATTTTGAAATGAGACCTTGCGGAGCCTTTTGATGGACGAATGAAATCTTCAGAAAGATGCTGTGGAGAGTTGTCGTTGCCAGACATTGTGAGAAAATTAATGAATAACATACATTTTTTGGGTGAACTGTCAATTTATTTAATGAGCCAGAGTAACTGAGATGAAAAATAAAACAGTAGAACATGAGGATAAGTACACATGCTTGGACAAGTGGCCGTGATCCAAGCACTTTTCCCCTCTTATATTCTTTCCATTGGTCACATTCTTTATGCTCAAAAAGCATCATATTTTTCTTTCCAGAATGATTGTATCTTTAAGGCCCATGAACAGTGAAGGATTTAATGAGTGACTTCGCCTGCAGCTCCTGGAATACCTCCTTATAAGCAAAGCCCAACTTGGCAAAGACGCCTTTGAAAACCATACAATTGGTGACACTTCCTGGATTTATTTAACTACTGACTAGGACCTCCCATGAGCATCAACAATGAAAAGCTCCATTAAGTCATATTTATATGTAGCAGGAATTATCTTTAGAATATCTAAATTGCTGTGTTACGGGAATAAATTGAGTGGCATAATTGTTTTAATCAGACCTGAATTATGCTTTGATTAAGATGAAACGACTCATTCAAGTTCCCGCCATTCATTACATCCAATTACATCTCTCTCATCCAGAGCTTTGGGCCACGTCTATCTGCAGGGGTATTTTTTAATTCCAGATGTAGGAGATGTAGGGAGTCTGTAAGGATAAGGCTTCCAATAATGGTTAGAAGGAACAACTTAGATAATTCCTACTTGTCTCCAAAATGGGGGCGGAAAATTGCGCCGAGTGAATTAATGTTCTTAACATTCTTAAGAGTAATTTGTCCTTTCCCTCCTGCATGTGCAATTACATTGCCATTTGGCATCCATTCAAATACAAAATACCTCTGAACTTCAGAGGGGAGATAAACCATGTTCAATTGACTACTGTAACGATGAAGACAACAGCGCCAGCAGGAATCCGCCACAGGATTCTGCACTGGTCTTCTCAAGCCTTTCACAACAAACAAAAAAGGCTTATGCTTCCTAGGAGACACGCAAGTTTGTAGAGGTCATCAGACGTGACCTTGCATACCACTGTTTTATTAAACTCAAAAAATTACATTTATTTATTCAGTTATTAAAGTAGATACTGTACACTTTTGCAGACATGGAAGACACAATATACCATGGTATCCATTATCAATCCAGCTAGTTAGGAGTCATGCATAGGGTGACAATGGCAAAAAAAAAAAGCACCAAAGTCACACGGATAATATCATATTATCATGTAAACAAGCACAAACTTCAAAGTATCGCACAAACTTGTAGTTTGCATCATTCATAAACCACTTGCAAAAAGACTAATCACTTTACTGGAGCTTGAGGTGCACCCCTAAAATCATAAATATCTAATAGCCGCCTTATCAGATGAGAGCTCAAAACCTAAAATGAATTTACGAGAATATCTAGAATTTAGATTCTGGAATGAAACTGATGTGTGATATCATCTTAAATCCTCTGATGGTAGTTATCCATAATAATTTCAATGTCATCCGAGTCATTTCTAAACAGAGAGAGGAAACAGCTACACAACTAAGGCCTTGCATTACCTTATAGCAAGCTTTAGATTGGTTTTCTTGTCTTTCTTTTGATTTGGTTGGTGCATGAGCCTGGGTTTTGAAGACATTCGATTTGGGACAAAATTATGTGTAATCCCGCAATGCTAGATAATTTCAACAGGGTTTTGAAAATACAACGAGACGGGACGATCAGGGTTAAAATCTGGATTTGTTAAAATAATAAAGAAAAAAAACATTTACAGTGGTATTCAAGCCAACATAAATGGAAAGGTCTCATCAAGAACAAATTCATTTTAAATAAAGGAGAAACATAATGCATTTTACTTCATATTTAAGCTTTATTATGTGATCAAGGCCTAACCTTTCTCTTGAACTTGATTTTCTTTCTTTCTTTTTTTTGGTCTTTGGTGCAAATGAGCTATATTGCTGTCATTGTAAATAAAATAAACCATGCAGTGCTACAATGAATAATCTTCATTAAAATTTTAAATATATTTTCCTCAGCATGCCCACTCTTAAAGCTTTAATCTGTCATTTTTTCACGTAAAAGAAAATGCCATATTTGACACCGTTTCATGCTGGAATTTTTGTAGCAATATCCATTCAATCCATTTGCATTCTGTAATTGCTCCTCTGTATGCTATTTTCCATTGGTGATGTTGGTGCGGCAATCCAGCCAAGTATTCAAATGTGATGACGCACGCACAGGAACTTGCATGTCAAATACATCAGAGCAATATGCCACTTTGTTTGGGATTGTAGCTTTGTTTTGAGTGGAACTCTGACATTTGGAGTATAAAAAATAAATGTTGTGACCACCAGTCAAATCCACTAAAACTGAAAAATTACAGATTACATATTTAAATACATTAAGAACTGCCAGTTTGCCTTTAAACTTTGCAAATCCACCCTCCTAATAGGGTCAGCTTGTCAAAATATTGTCCATAAAATATATGTTCATCTCTAACTTTAAATGCTGAAAAATTGGCTGCCACATTTAATCATGAGAGAATCTGGATCAGAGTGCTGGTGGTTTTCATCCATTTGAAGTCCAATCAGAAAGAGTTCACACTGTTCAGTATTCAACAGTTCTTGTCCCCATGTTAAAATTTTAATATGGACTTCAGGCATGTTATTTTTGCTTACTGATGGCATTTCTTGCTGACAGGTTAAATTTATGAATATTTTCATGGAGAGATGTCACGTGTGCCTTTAAATGTCGTGAGCCAAATAAATCAGACTGGACCTTCTCAAATGTTTTTCAGACGTCTGCCTGGGCAGAGAACTAAGACTGTATTGTATGGTCTATAATATTTGTAGGTTTGCGTGTATTACTTGTAGAATTGACTGTGTTAGCTTATAAAAGAATGCTGTGGATTTTGAACTTCCGTCTAACGGAAAGGGGACGTTTTAGTTAATCGTTACACTGAACTACATGAATTCTGCTCTGTGCTCTAGACAAATTTTTGTTTTAATCTGATGAGATTTTGATGCAGTCAGATGAGTTCACGCAAACAAGGTCAGGTAGGTTTTTGATGAAGTCAGATGAGTTTATGCAAACAGATGATTTTTTTTTACAAGCTCATGTAAATTAAACCTCGAATGTAAACAGATCTTTGAACAATGATTTAGCAGATTTAACGGTATAAATAATTGAGTTAATGTGATAGATATATAGAATGCATCAAAAATCAGTCTCTGCAGTGTCTCTGCAAAAGGCAAGGCAAAAGGCCTCAAAGTACACCTCATCAGCCAACAATCGATTAGAGGCCTTCCTGTGCAACCTGTTGAGATCATCACAGTGTGCGTTACATTCAATCAACTTCCTGACAACATACTGCTAGACTCATCTTCCGATGTGCAAGCGTGTTAGTTTTCTGAGTGTGGCCTTATTTCAGTAGCATATTGGCATTCCCAAAGCTAGTAAACTGAGCAAGCATAAGCATTCCCATTCCAATACTGGAACTTCCCTTATGGAAAACGAATATGCTGCAGTATATTGTAAATATATCAAAATTATCTTCACAATATATTTCAAACATACTGAAGTATATTACATTTCCATAAGGGTTCTGCTCAGAGGAACATGGGCAAAAGACCTATGTACTTTCACCACATTTTATTTTAGGGAGACTTTATTTTATGGTTAAGAGGCTCTAATAGAAAGGCTAAAAAAGCTCTAATACTAATGAATAGCCTTAAATTTGGGTCCACTCATCAGCAGAGAAAAGAATGAAGCTTTTAATAACATTTTTAGTGCATCTATAAAGATGTGGGATGTTGAGGAGGCAATTTTTATTGTCCATTTTGCCCTTGGATACAAAAATAACTTTCAAGTGTTTCTGGTGATGAATTACAGATAAAGCTTGCTAATTTTACTTATTAAATTTATGCAGAATTTCATTGATGTTGTATAATGATAAGTCTGCTGATTATAAATAAAATATATAATGGTACATTCTTGTAAAAGTAAACAGTCTTGTAACCATTTGTGCTTAAAATGTCCTTAAAATGTTTTTTTTTCCTGTCACGTACACATAAGCAATTATGCTTAAATGGAAGATTGTTATTCTAGTATATCACCCAAACTGTCTAAAACATCCAAAAATAAAATGATTTCATAAAAGAAAATAAGTTCAATGAGGCAATGCGCCACTGACAGCCGCTAATTGAAAGGTGCAGTGTAAAATGCACTGCCATTTACAGTGCCACTCTTGAACGGGTTACGATTGTGATTCATTCTGGTTATTGTCACGTTGTGAAGTTCTGTATTAAGGCAGGAGTCGATGAGAAAGAGTTTTTCAGTAATGCATTGCACCCGATCTGTGCTTTGATAGAAAGGAACCCTTTACAGTGCACATAAATGGCATCGCCGGGCAACGCCATTTCTCTCCCCCATATGAGTGGGGAAAGAGGCTATTTCGAAATGTCTCAAAAACCAGTTGTTGAGGGCGGTGGAGCTTTTATGGGCTCAGTTAAATTGAAGCGTGATGATATTTGGATCATAGTTTCGTAACTTGCTGCTCGGACGTCGTCTGTGAAATCTTTGGTTTATATAAAGCCAGCGCGTATTCCACATGGTATTTGTATACATTATTGGCAAACATACCTGTATGAACTACACCACACTACACTCATGCATTTGTCAGTGTGGGATGGGAATTACTTAGGTGAAAGCATGGCAGTCACTTTATTACCTGTTGATAGTGTGATCCATGTTCATTATTTATACATTTTCTTTATAAATATACAATACAAATAGTTAAATATATACATGTACGTATGTATGTATAAAGAATAGATTGTCATTCCAGTAAAAATATAAAAACTTGCTTGCCATATATCTCTACAACCTCCAGTGCCATGTCCCGATGTAGTAGAAATATGGAAATATTATCTCTTATAAGAATATATCTAAGGTTATTCTATAATCATCTCTCTTGACCAAAAAGCAGTTTGGTACCAACCACTAAAATAGTCTGGTAAAAAAAAAAGTTAATAAAGATAAAAGGCTGTAGCTACAAAGACAGAGATACATACAAAAACCTGTACTCTGCTCTGCTCACATTCTCCCCTACACAAAAATAAACATGGTGTCCAGCCATCCCCAGATTTGGCTTTCACACGCGGAGAAGTCCGTGGAAACATGGCCCATTAACCAAAGAGCCGGTCTTCCTCAAAGGCAAAGCTCAGCCCGGAGCTTTTGATGTGCACATAACAGGCCTAATTCCAGCGCACGCCCGGTCCGCTGCCCGAGCGTACCAAGGCAGCAGTGTACGAGCCGTGATTGCGGCGGGCTCTAGACGGTCCGGCAGACCCCGTGCGTGCAGACAATCACTGGGCCGAGATGAAAATCCTCCTCTTCAACGGAACGGCTCAGCGACGACCAATTACCACGAGTGAGGAGGACAGGGCGAGACGAGCAGATCAATCACCACCCCGGCCCGCTGCGGCGTGGGCTGCGGCGGTGGGCTGAGGAGGTGGGCTGCTACTGGAATTAGCTCTGTGGGATTCGGCGTTAGGGATCGAATGGCCGCACAGCAACACACGGCTTTTCGGTTTACTGTCATTTTTCAGACTGTCAACATCAGCATTGCAGAAGCCAGTCAGTGCTATAGAAAATACAGTATGTCCCTTAAAATAGAGTACAGACACCTAGATCAGATACAAGCTCCTCATTTTGCTACAAAATTGAAACGGGTGAATATGTTTATATATATATATATATATATATATATATCTACAGTCGCTATTATACAGCAATGCGAGGATCATTTCCAATAAGGAGAGTTCTAAAATGAGCCACTCCTTTAAGCTAAAAGAAAACATAAAACGGTAAAAAAAGACCAGATACATAACGACTTTAGCCACATTTCCCCCATCTAGTCATCTGGATGCTTCTGTACGTGTCGCTAGCCATGCAAATGAAGAGATGTGGTGTTCGGGGGGGGGGGGGGGGGGGGGGAGGCGATAAATCACGGACGTGTCCTTATATCCCGCGCGCGTCCTCTTACGAGACCTGCCTGCTAACACACAAAGGCTGGATTTCCCCAGGGACGGGGAAAACCATTAGAGCGTGATCTGTGTTCGGGGCGGGGCGGGGCGAGATGACACCCCGCGCACGTGCTGTAGCCCGGAGAGGCTTGACCCTGATTAAGAGCCGCTGATGCCCTCGCCATCAGCAACGCACTGAAAAATGCATGAGTCATACCCCCCCCCCCACCTCCCCACCCCCCTTCCCCACTCAAAAGCACAGTAAACATTGTTAGCAAGACAAACAGCAGAGAGCCGTGACTGCGTTCAAGCTGGGTGACCCGCTAGTGCTCCTTTGCCCTCCCGCCAAGCAAATCTTTTCTTCTGTCACGTGTAATAAGGCCGGTAGAACGGCGTCAATAAGGACAATACAAGCAGCTAGGCTGCTGCTACAAAGCACAACAAAAATAGACAAAATAAAACGTTTGTACAAACACAGAGAGCTGTGTTAAGGTGGAAAATATAAGGAATGATGTGATGACCTGGGCCATACCTGGCCTACCATACCTGGTCGTTAATGCTCAACGTTCCCATTTTAAGTTCCTGTTTGTGCGCTTCAACTCCAGCAGTACAGGACAGCAGAATGTATTCAATTTCAGTCACAAGTGTTCAGTTAATCCTTGGTTTAATATGCTGGGGATATCTAAGGTCAGCTGACGTCTAGGTGTTAATCCAGAAAGAAGGCAGGTGTGGGGAGTTCATGTAGGTCAAACAATTAGAATCCAATATTTACATTTACCCAACAATTTTCTTGCCAGGGGGCAGGAATCCCTGATCTATATGGGATAATACCTGCAAAATTATCAAGTACAGTATAAACTACTGTCCATTAAATTAACTGCAGCAAGGGAATGTATTTACTCGTAAATGTGTGCACTGAGTATGTTGCGTTATTCCATGATACAGAGTTTTTTGTTTCAGTCGTTTACCAGGGGAAACGTGTCACTGACATGTCCTGAGGTGTGGACTTAAAGGGCTTTGTTATTATAACCTGCCAAAGGCATTCTCTGACTACCGATTTTTAAACTTCAGAATGTTTATTTCTTTGCTGTTTGGTATTTGCTGTTTCTGTGAGCCATCATCGAGTATATTTTTACTTGTGTGTGATCAAACAGAGTAGGGACTGTGATCAGGGACTCAAATGTTGGTGGTTATTGCCGTATCAAACCAGAACATTGATGCCAAATCAACAAAATGACAGGGGCAGGGTGCCTTATCCTGCATAGACATTGGGTTCTAGTGCATGGATACGCCCCCAAGGTGTAATATCTAATCCTGTCCATGCTAGTGGTGACCATGTCCAGCAACCCCCCAAAGGAGGTGCATAATTGCACAGTGTTTCCCAGACAGGGAGGGCTTCAATCAGCATGATTGTGCTCATCTCATCATGTAAATGGGACTTCAGTGGTCAATTGGGCACCAGCTGCATATGAACTGAACTCTTGCAATGACTGCACAGCTCAGCCGGTGGACTGCGTGGTAAAAAATAAAAGCAGAACGGGTCAGAACTCTACTTTACTGAATGTTTACCACAATTTCCAGAGGATGCTGCAGTGATCCGAAATTCCTAAGAATATAATTACGCATCCCAAAATGGAAGAGAACAGAAAAAATGGTTTTAAAAAATTGGACAAATAAACTAAAATGTCAACGACATTTCACCAATGTTCAAATCTGAGCGGAACGTTCTGAATTTTTTATGGTGTGTGATTAAACAAGACCTAGCCAGAAATAGTCTTATGTAGTATAAACAGTAGAAAAGAAATAATGATGCATCAATGAAATTAAACCTGTCTAAAAGGAAAAACCACAAACCCTTATGGAAATGTAATATACTGCAGTATATTTTAAATATATTGTGATGATCATTTTGATATATTTACTATATACTGCAGTATATTACTTTTCCATAAGGGAAGGCTAATTTAAAAAGGAGACACTGAGGACAGCTGATGCTAAAACAAATCGGTCTCAGTATCACTGTCATGGTTTCTGGCAGCCTCCGGTTATTTCTACAGTCGTCCTTTCATTTAGCGGCGTCAGAGCACTCTATCAGATTTTCCGTCTTCCATTCCGGTGTTTTGCTATTGCTCGGCTGTTATTCGTCGCACCTGTTTTGAGTTTCCTGTCGGCTATATAAGCTCAGGGTTTCCGGTGCTTCGATATTGTCTTTGCTATTTGACATCGAAGTCGGTAAGGTATAGGATTTCGGTCACTACGTTTCTGGTTGTTGAAAATAAGAAACGTAGAAAGTCCGGTTAGAATTAGGATAAAGATTTATTTAGTCTTTTTATTTCCTTTTCTCTCTTCATCCTTTATACTCCTCTACCTGTTATCTTTTGGTTCAGCTTGTTCTCACCTAGAGCATAAGGTAACAGGTTCTAGTTTCATTTTCCTGTTTCAAGCTTCCCGTTGTGTCATCCAAGTAAGCTTGTGCAGCTTTTTTGATGAAGAGAAACAACGGCAGTAGCCTGCATATAAGAAAGACATATTTGCGATGCAGCCTATTCTTTATAGTTATGTCATGACACTGATAATTGTGTGTTCTCGCTAGCTAGCGATAGGCTATATCTATTTTCGTCGCGAGCTGGCGATCTCGCCAGCTGACCAACATCATGCTGAACTGTATCTACAAATAAAGAAGCTAGAATTACCGTCTTCAAGACCCGATTCAAGACCCTTTTATTTCTCAAACGTAATTGCAAGTACCGGGAGTTTTATACATAAATCTATCTATCTATCTAGATAGATTTATGTATAAAACTCATCATGTAGTTTGGGCTCAATGTGATATTGGTAGAACACGCCACATATATCCTGGTTATGTTATGACACTGATAATTATACAATGATAACATATAAATTATTCACTGTTGTTACCGCTGCTAAACCTATTTCGCCTAGCTTAGTTTGATAGGCAATATTACGTAGGTTAGGGAACAATTATTCACGAAATGGTTTCGTGTCGGTTGGAGAAATATGAAGCACGGAACTCTGATTGGCTGTTACGGCCGATGGCCGCGAAAAAGTTAAACTGCGGGCAACATTTATCGGCTGATTTTGGTCGCTCAGTTGCCTAGTTGCTCAGGTCGCTGACCATCGCTCAGCTTCATAGAGAATGAATGGACTGCAACTGGGCGACCGAAGTTATCGATGTGAGAACGCAGCGTAAGTGCAACGGGTGGTCGCTGTGGAAATGTTGACTGTACGGGACTTTGGCGAAATATAACAAGATACTCTTCAGGGTTCATCAGAAAACAGCTGTAGCTGAATATACTGGTAAGTACTTGGTTTCTTAAACATATTTATACAAGAGATTTTGGAGAAAAAAATGAGGTGTCTTCTAAACTGAAAATGCATCAGGTACTGTATATAGTACAGTAAGCAAGGGAAAATCTTGTTTCTATACGTGAACATGATTTTCTTAGCGTGTATAAACGGTGCATTTTATGCATTTTACAGTCTGTGGCTGTAGCCAGAGGAGGGTCGTAAGTGCTTCGGGCTATTAATAGCGCCCTCCTAATTTATTGCACTGCAGTGTAACTGGAGAACCTGAGGTTTTCACAAGAGGCTACCCTTTTAAAAAATACTGCGTCAAAATGTACTGGGTTTTCTTAAAGCTGTAGTTTATAATTTCAGACGAACATGAATACTGTAATTGAGACGGATACGTCTCAACCACTAGGGGTGAAGTGTATAGAGTTAAGAACCCAAGGTGGCAGTCGGCCCTCGCTCACTGTGTTCGAGCTGCCCCACAATAACCCCTAGCCTAAGCACCACCGGGTTAGCCTAAGCACCACCGCATTAGCCTAAGCACCACCCCGTTAGCCTAAGCACCACCGCATTAGCCTAAGCACCACCCCGCTAGCCTAAGCTCCACCGCGTTAGCCTCGCGAGCGCTAGAGTTAGTGAGAGGATCCTGATCTGAAGGTACACAGAGTAATGGCGGTAGTGTTGAGGGTTCAAACTAAGAAGGAAACCAGTGTGCACAGTTCAAATAGAGTGCATTCCCCAAAAAGGGTGGAACTATCTGACTGCATTTTATGTCCCACGGCCGGCACTAAAACAAAGAAACTAAATATTACAAAAAGTGCACAAATGGAGTGTGTACCAGGACTCACATCACATCATGAACCAAAAGCATTCTGCCTTCTTATTTTATGTACTTAGAACACATTACTCTGGTTAACCAACTGCACATCCCGGCAATATAAGACAGCATAACTAACATTAGCTATGTGAAAGTAATTGCTAGAGCGATCAGTGCATTTCCATAATGTACCCTTCTGCAAAGGCAAAACAATAAAAATGAGGTAAATTCTATTGAGTGGGTCTATATATGAATTTCCAAGGTTGATTGAAAATGATAATTCGGTCATGTGTGATTAGCTTCTTATTAGAATCGATTCTGCAAATGAAATGTTCTGTATTACGTTTGCTTACCCACCATTTTCCATAGACATCTTGTTTGGAGATATAATCTAGAAATACATTATTCATGTGAATTTTGAATGTGGGTATGATATAATGTGTTCTTTTCAATCAGGTTATGCAGTAAGAGCACTCTGACACAGCCTTGCGCTGTTAAGCTCCACCGCAACTTAATGGGATGGTCAATCATTGATCAAATTATCCTTTCAAATTCGGAAATCACATTGCAGCAAAAGCCATATAAAACAGGCAGACTGCTAAAGACACACATCCAACATTTTTTCTGCTCTCAGCTATATGTTCTATCTTTTCCAGTTAAGAGTTCAAAAAGGTGGTGCTGGACTGGACATCAGTACACAGTGGATGCAATGCCTGGCAAAGCTGCCACTGCTTGTACTAAGCTAAGGAATAAGCCATCAAGCATGACAGGAAGTTAACAGTCTACCCATCCTAGCAGAATTGTACAACTTCAGTAAATCCCTTACCATCAGAATATTACTAATGCACCACAGGGTCCTCCAAGCATCTTGTGTGGTGCGCTGGTGTTCATTGTTAGGTGAGACCCATATTTTATCACTCCCAGTATGGCTGTCCACAGCCCAACGGCCAGGACAGGCAGGAGAATTGTGAGCTGACAGGAACATTCAGTTTGAGATATTAGACGTGCGTAATCCATCTCTGCACAGGCAGAGCAAACATTGCAAAGGCCTGCTTTTTATAGGAGTAAAGCGGGAAGTTTCCACATAGGTCTAAAGGGCAGACGGGTGGGATAAAGGCTGAGATGCTTTCATTATAGGTTTGACCTGCAGGTCAGTCAGTGCTAGTTGCTGAAGAACTACTCATTACCCACATCTCGATCGGAATTCGCCTCTACTTCAGCCGTCCAGAAATGATGAATCTTCTTGTGTTCATGTGACAAGGAGGATCCATCCAGTATTATACTCATCTTAAACAATGAAGATCACGCCTTCACACCTGCCACAAAATAAATCAAGTGATGTCCTTGTTTTCAAAGCCGTTAAGGGGTAGGTATACAGTCTGATCGACTCAAAGAGCTTGGAGAAAAAGTCAATAAAGCCAATACTGTATGCAGGAGTGAAGTGAAACATCATTTTACTCATAGATTTAAATGATTCAAACTCTGCATGTGGCTTTTGCTGCTGGTTTTAGAAAGGTATAAATGTCCTTTTCTTTCAAACTGAATCTACCCTCAGTGGAATCTTTGCTAATTTAAAAACAGAAATCAATAAGACTTTCAATTTAACCCTTAAACCTTTCACGCCGTTGCATGATTCTATTTTCCTTTACGGATAAACGGTTAAAATGTACTCAGAAACGTCAAAGAAAGACTGCAAAGCCAAAGTGATAGAAGAGATAAAACGTTATGAGAAGGTTGTGCTTTCTCTGATCTGCTTTGTCGTCGCTTCAATGACCTTCAGTATGCACTTATTGTGCGTCGCTTTGGATAAAAGCGTCTGCCAAATGATTATAATGTAATGTACAATTAGATGGACTGACAGAACAGTGGATAAAAAGTTAACACAGTAGCTACCCATATGGAAATGTAATATACTGCAGTATATTTTAAATATATTGTGAAGATATATTTCAGCAGTAAGGATTCTAACAAACAAAACTAATAGTGCCACACTGAAAAATCAACAGGCTATATTAATAGAGGACCAAGCCTTGATGTTGTATACACACAAAGTAGTCTTTTTTTTAAGTTTGTGTTTTGCACTGTAACAGTTGTGGTTCTCCCAATTAAACATTTTTAAGTAACTGATTACAATACCACTTGTGTGTTGAATCCGACCTAAGGTTCAAGGTTCTGTGGATTAAAAAAAAAAATCCTAAAATCCTTTTTATCCCTTTTATGTTGGCACAGCAACCATAAATAAGTTGCATTGACTCATATTGTGCTGTTCAGCTAACAAGACTGGTAAGTCCAGTAAAATATTTGCAGTTTTGTGAATTGCATTTTATTACTCTATTGAAATACAAAACCAAAATTATCAAGTTCATCAAGAATTTACACTGGGCCAACGTAAAAAAATAAAGGGTGTTTGTGCAGTAAAAATAAACAAGACAAGGCAAAATTCCATCCATCTATCCATGTTCAGGGTTGTGGGGGAGCTAGAGCCTATCGCAGCGTAAATTAGGTGGGGCTGGACAGGATTCGAAAACGCTTCTTGTTGCAAGGCAACAATTCTTATGCAAAGGTCGAGTTGAACTGCATGGATAATGGTACGTATGTCTCTGCTCTGTACATGGGGGTGTCAAGATAGGATTTGCATGATTTCAAGCATTCCAATAAACCCCTTTTCTTTAATCGCCACCAATGATGGCCCCATAAATGTCCCCCACATTAGGGATTTAGGTAATTAAATTAGATAATAAAGTACCAGCATGTGGCAACCAATCGCAAATTAAAGCAACACAATGAGCGATAAGAACACAGACTCCTTGCCAACCCAGCCATGTGTGGACAATTCAGCTATTGATCAGCACATGCAGGTAAGCAACTAATCAATGGTCACTGGCAGCAGAAGTTAATCACCCTCACGGGACTACGAGACAGACACACCTCTTATCCTCCCAAAGAATGTATATCAACCACTGGGCACGTGATCCCCCCCCCCCCCCCCCCCCCCACTGCCCAAAACTACCTCATCATTTTCTTTTTTTCTTTGAGTATATCTGGTTCCTACATCCAGGCTGTCTCTTTGAGTTTAATCTTTTAATGTTCCGTAAGAGTGTATGCATCAACAGCAATAACAATGCAACAGCCCTGCCTCAGATGGGGTACTATGTTCAACTAAATTTTATACAGTAGTCTTTTCTTAGCCCTCCCAGAGAAAACAGGGTCCACTTACTGAAAAGTGCCTCTTAATTCATAGGGTCTGAAGCCTACAATTCTCTTGGAATACAATCAATCAGGACAAACATATGATTTTGGATAATTCATAGAATTTGTCTATGAATATAATACATCATAAAAAGAATAATTTTACATAATGTGTATTTGTTTATGAATCGTTTTTGGGCTGTGACAATGACATTTTTTCCCAGAGTCAAGCCCAATACTTTTAGTATACATATACTGTTCAGTCTGTAAGTACTTTGACAAAGACACGATTTTAGTTGTTTTGGCTCTGTACACCAGCACATTGGATTTGAAATTAAACAATGAATGTGAGGTTAAAGTGCAGACTGTCTGTAATTAGCTTTAATTTGAGGGCATTTGCATCCACATTGGGTGATGCAAGGTTTAGGAATAATAATTTTATACATGTCTGAATAAATCGACCAGAGACATAGCCAAAACATTAGCAGTGTCAAAATGGACTGTTTGGTACATTGTTAAAAAGCAAGTGTGCATTGATGAGCAAGAATACTTTCGATTGCGAAGAAAAACCTATTTCCAACCTTCAAACAGATCAAGAACACTCTCCAGGATGTAGGCATAGATGTTTCTAAAACTACAATAAAGGGAACACTACACCAGCATAACCTCAGCATAACACCTCATATGAAACATGGTGTTGGTCGTGTTACGGCATGCATGGCTGTCACTGGAACTGGGTCTTTATTGATGATGTAACTGCTGACGGCAGCATCAGGATGAATTCGGAAGTGTACAGAACGTGTACATCTTATCTGTACAGATCCAACCAAATGCCTGGGGTTTTGCTTCTTGGGGGTTCAGGCCTGGTTTTTGCCCAATTTCCCTCCTGTTTCTCTGTAAGGTGTCATTGTGACAGTTCTCTGTAAAAAGCACTACACAAATAAAATTTTATTGAAAATGCCTCAAAACTCATTGGACAGTGCTTTACCTTGCAGCAGGACATTGAACCCAAACATACTGCTAAAGCAACCGAGGCGTTTTCAGGGCCGAAAAGTGGAATTTTCTTGGCTGGCCAAGTCAATCACCCAACCTGAATACAGTTGAACATGCGTTTCACTTGCTGAAGACAAGACTGAAGGCAAAACGCCCCTGAAACAAGCAGGAACTGAAGATGGCTGCAATACAGGCCTGGCAAAGCATCACCAGGGAAGATACCCAGCATCTGGTGATGTCTATGGGTCATAGACTTCAGGCAGTCATTGAATGCAAAGGATTTGCAACCAAGCACTAAATATGCCGACTTCATTTAAAATTATGTTAATTTGTCCAATTACTTATAGCCTACTTACATGTAAGCCATTTGTCCCAAACATTATGGTGCCCTGAAATTGGGTAGGGTATGAAACATGCTGTAATTTATACATGGTGAAGCCAAAAGAAATTAAAAAAATACCCTTTAATAAAAGCTGAGAATCTGCACTCTAACCACATGTGAATTGTTTGATTACAAATATTAAATTGTGGAGTACAGGGCCAAATAGAGAAAAACTGTCTGTTCTCAAACATCATGTATGGCACTTTACATACAAAAACTGATAAAAAAATATATTCCCATAATTTTATTGTTTAAACATGAAAAACCTATTTCGTCCATGCAAAGGTTTGCTTCACACTATAAATGGTGCAATGCGCACGTGCGATCGTGGATGTGACTGTGGAGTTTTTTGCGTTTATGCACCTCCATGGGTGGATTAATGATGCCAAAAATGCCATTACTATCACAGAGAAGAGGCCAGTGGGTTACACAGGGAAGGAATACTAATGCCCAGAGTCACTAGACTTTGGTGTGGATCGGGTGACAACAGCAGGCTTGTACTGTCAAAATACTGACCCACAGAATCACCTCAAGAGGACCAGCACACGTCCACACCCCTGCCCAAGATCAATACAGTATATCTGAGGCATTTCAGGCTTCCACATATTCCTGTATGCCACTGTCACCGGATCATCTTCCATACAATATGATGGCAGCTCTGTGATCAAAGCATCGGAGCCTGCCGATACACATACTGACTTGGCAGAGGCTAAAAGGCGGGCGTAAGCAATACGGCGTAGTCAGGGACAAAGAAACTGGCAACAGAAGCACACCGCGCGCAGACTAGCACAATGCTGACTCCAATTACGATTCGTGGTTTTTTCCAGCACCATAGAAGAAGAAGCGTGTGATGTAGATGTGGGGAGAGGAGCATGTTCTCCCCACATCTCCCCAAATACATGTGCTGGTGTGGGCCCCAATACAGTATGGATGGAGATCGCCATTAGTGTTTATTAATGGCTGAATGACAGCACTATGCGACAGAGTTCTCGTTGACACAACAAAATTATTTGTCTGACATGAAACCAATTGCATACCACAGGGATGTGTGTGTTGGTGACAACGTACACTTGAGCTGCACGTAGCATTCTTCACAGAACGCAATGACAATTTCCTGTCGTGGAAATTTAAGGTTGACGGTGATAATTCATAGCTACAAAATGCAAATGAAGGACAAACAAAATTGAAGACCCATAGTAAAACACTCAGGAATTGTAACTTGTGCTAAGCTGGTGTCCAGTACAGTACAACGGACATCAAGGAGCTACATTTGGCAGATATGTGAGCAATATTTCTGATAGCCTAACAACACAGTGAGTAGTTCAGTGTAAAAACAATACAATTAACCTTCTAGTGTTGCATTAAACTAAATGTCTCAATAAATAATTAACAGAAAGAAACACTGGACAATATGATTCAAACAATAATTGTGACCTAATAAACTTGACTGTACTAACATATGTAACATATTTTAAATCACTGCCAATCAAATGGCAGACCAAACACTAGTATTGCACTAGTACACTACATGCCATGATGCAACCTGGAGGCCTAGATGTGTCGTCTTTCTTCTGAAGGGCCCCCATAGTAATATACACATCTCTGCTTGGACTATGTTTTATTAGCTAGTTTAATACTTCAGGCTATAATCTGCCCAACCACGATTATTTGCTTCGACAGATTGCCCATTATCTTCTCGATTACAGTTAAGCCTTTCTTTAACTATTGATACTGGGTCAGCCACTGGATGGGCTCCCCCTCTATAACAGGGTTCCTCCCTAGATTTATTCATACCAGAAGTTTCTTCTTACCACTGAGTATTTTTGTATATTATTGCCACTTTTTTTGTTGCTGTTTTTTGAGGGGGTTTCCCAACTTCCCTGTTTTTCTGTAAGACTTCTTTGTGACGGTGTCTCTGTAAAAAACACAATCACCTTTCTATACCTGCACATCTATTGCACTGATATTTTGTCCTTTCCCCCACATTATTTCAAAAAGCCCCCCTCATTGCCTCCATTTTACATTATGATTTTAAGTGCACTTTATTTTCCCCCCATTTGAAATCTCATCAATATTGAACAGGACTTGTGTGAAATAAAAATACGTAAAGTATACATACTTTGATGAAGGGGTGACCTCAGAGTCTCAGCCAATGGTATGTTGAATTGTTTTACGAGCAGGATAGTTATGGTGAATAGGCCCTAATAAAAAGACATCTCGCACAAGAGGTCCTTAAAAATGACCACTCGGTTGTGGGCTGATGGACACAGAAAAACTGAAACACAGACACTGACGAAGAAACGTGTGATTTTGGACCATTGTTCTCCTTTATTGTACATCACTGTGCTCCACTTAAATTTACAATAAAAAGGCGGTTAAGAGGCACAGTTTGATGCCTTTCCTTATTAACATAACAATCTTTAATTTTAAAGAGGCCATTCAAAAGATATGTGGACAAAATGCAAGCTGAGCGTTCATAGATGTCATTAACAAAAGCTGCAAGAGGCCATTCTGTCGCAAACTGAGCCGACAGTCTTTCTAGCAGTAAACACAAATTCTGATTACTGTACGGCCATTTATATTTAGGCTATTATCTGAAACTGTGACCGTGAATTAATAAAAACTCTCACAATGTGAGAGTTAGAACAAGAGGCTCATTCCAAGTACTTATGGGAACTCTGAAAAGACCCCTGCCGACGATGGGAGCAATGATTATAGTTATTTGTCAATGTGTGTACGCTTGTAATTGGGTAATTTCAGTGAACTGACAGACAAAATTGATAAAATATAGGACTACACTGCTGGACTTTGAGTTACGTTCATTTAAAACCAGAGAATCAGTTACCAAGACTTCAGTGTGAATACTTCCTGAGTGTCAATCGCCTAATTACTCTATCACATAGCAATTTCCATTTGCATTTCAATAATTTTACCTTTGTCAGACCACAAACAAAGTGAAAGAATGCATTTTGTAGAATTTACAGTCCTGGAGAATCCATTAATGATTGAATGTGTGTTCTTATTAAATAAAGTGGCTGCTGACATTTTTGATTACTCTTTTATAAAATCTTAAAATATTGAAGCAGTTAACATATTTCCTGGCATTTGATCATTTACAGAATTATCGCCTTTTCGTCATTTTTTTTGGCAGCACCAATTACACAGATGCAGCACTAAAACAGAATGAACAAATATTACACAGAGACAGCATACAGCATTCATTTGCTATATATCTTGATTTATAACCATTTCCATTTAAAATTGATTATATTCTCTGTGGCTGAATATTTTACATGAAAATATATGGCTCAGATTCTCTCAGGCACTTCTTCTGTGGCTATCGTGACTTTAAGATCAGTTTTCCCTACAAGCCATTCTAAAGAAGGTCAAAGGCATCATAAAACTGCACCATCAAACTCTTGTGTTTCCTCTGCTATTATGCAGCTATTATGACTGGAAAGAGCTTGCTAAATTTTTAACTCCTTGTAATAGCTGATCTAAACTGCCTGACTACATACAGTGCAAGAGAACTGCAACATAAGGGACATTTAAAATTTAGCTATACAGTTGAAGTCGGAAGTTTACATACACTTTGGTTGAAATCATTAAAACTCATTTTTAACCACTCCACAGATTCCATTTTAGCAAACTATAGTGTTGGCAACTCAGTTAGGACATCTACTTTGTGCATGACACAAGTAATTCTTCCAACAATTGTTTACAGACAGATTATTTCACTTTTAATTCACTATATCACAATTCCAGTGGGTCAGATGTTTACATACACTAAGGTCACTGTGCCTGTGAAAATTCCAGAAAATTATGTAGAAACTTCTAATAGGCCAATTGACATTATTTGAGTCAATTGGAGGTGTATCTGTGGATGTATTTTAAGGCCTACCTTCAAACTCAGTGCCTATTTGCTTGACAGCATGGGAAAATCAGCCAAGACCTCAGAAAGAAAATTGTGGACCTCCACAAGTCTGGTTCATCCTTGGGAGCACAAGTTTGTTTCTGTACAAACAATAGTATGCAAGTATAAACACCATGGGACCACGCAGCCGTCATACCGCTCAGGAAGGAGACGTGTTCTGTCTCCTAGAGATGAACGTGCTTTGGTGCGAAAAGTGCAAATCAATCACAGAACAACAGCAAAGGACCTTGTGAAGATGCTGGAGGGAACAGGTACAAAAGTATCTATATCCACAGTAAAATGAGTCCTATATCGACATAACCTGAAAGGCTGCTCATCAAGGAAGAAGCCACTACTCCAAAACTGCCATAAAAAAGCCAGACTACAGTTTGCAACTGCACATGGAGGCAAAGATCTTACTTTTTGGAGAAATGTCCTCTGGTCTGATGAAACAAATAATGACCATCGTTATGTTTGGAGTAAAAAGGGTGAGGCTTGCAAGCCGAAGAACACCATCCCAACCGTGAAGCACGGGGGGTAGCAGCATCATGTTGTGGGGATGCTTTGCTGCAGGACGAACTGGTGCACTTCATAAAATAGATGGCATCATGAAGAAGGAAAATGATGTTGATATATTGAAGCAATATCTCAAGACATCAGCCAGGAAGTTAAAGCTTGGTCGCAAATGGCTCTTCCAAATGGACAATGACCCAAAGCATACTTCCAAAGTTGTGGCAAAATGGCTTAAGGACAACAAAGTCAAGGTATTGGAGTGGCCATCACAAAGTCCTGACCTCAATCCAATCGAAAATTTGTGGGCAGAACTGACAAAGCGTGTGCGAGCAAGGAGGCCTACAAACCTGACTCAGTTACACCAGTTCTGTCAGGAGGAATGGGCCAGAATTCCAGCAACTCATTGTGAGAAGCGTGTGGAAGGCTACCCTAAATGTTTGACCCAAGTTAAACAATTTAAAGGCAATGCTACCAAATACAAACTTCTGACCCACTGGGAATGTGATGAAAGAAATAAAAGCTGAAATAAATCATTCTCTCTACTATTATTCTGACATTTCACATTCTTAAAATAAAGTTGTGATCCTAACTGACCTAAGACAGGGAATGTTTAATAGGATGAAATGTCAGGAATTGTGAAAAACTGAGTTTAAATGGATTTGGCTAAGGTGTATGTAAACTTTCGACTTCAACTGTATGTAGCAATCCGGAGAGCACATGAGGCAATACAATCTCATCTGAAAGCCAAATTATTCAAGAGAAAGGGGTGAATGCATGATGACTGTGATATGTGCCCGGAATCAATCAACAACCGAAACTTTGAGTTTTTTTATCCTCAAGCAATGATAACCAGGCCATTTGGTCACTGTTGTACTACATGCGTGAATAATAAAATTAATGACGCTTTCATTTATTTCTGAGTCGATGTTAAGTGATTCAGATTGAGGGACAGGTCTGTTAGCAATTTTGTCAGAAATCTGAACAGAATGGGATATCCTCAGCCAATAGGCATCATAACTTAATGATGTGTTATGAATGATAAAGCACATAATACCACTGGGCTATATAAAGTCCTAAAGTCAACAGTTACTGTTTCTTCGGTTACTTCACAAACTCTAATGTTTCCTCCCCATCCCCTATGGGGTTCTACTCACTGTTCCTTCCCCTCTTATTCTCTCAAATTTGGGATCACCAGTTACCCACGACTGCTGTTCCAGGCAAGGACTGCAGTTGAGGTATGAGTGCTCCTACCACGCTCTCACCTGTAAGCCTGTGATTATTTTCCACTGCAGGCCAAACAACGCTACAGGAGACTTGGTGCCAATTTAAAGAGGTACTGTATGTCTCTTACTGGTGACTAGGGTTGTTAAGTGGGCAAAAAAAAAACATTTAAATATGTTTTCTTTCATGAAGTAACAGATTCTATTATATTCAAATATGTCTAGCAATATTTGCATAATTATTGCAGTCATTGCCATAAAATATATGTAATTCGCTCTGGATAAGATGCCTGCTGCCATCTGTTATATGTACAGCATGTGTAAAATGTAAACACAGCTGTAAAAGCTGCACCCTTCAGTTGCCATAGTATCATGGTTGCCACTGTGGCAATACGTCTTTTGAACATCCCATCCCAGTTCTGCAATATTTTGTTTCTTGTGAGTAAAGCATCATTAGCCACAGACTGTTTTCATTGGAGCTTGGTTCAATCAATGCCTGTAAATGAAGTGTTTAGATTTCTCTACTCACCGACAGTATTACTGTCCAACTGCCATCATCCTAACAGTCATAGTGAGTCACCAAATCCCTGTCACCAAAAGGGTGCATGAACAGAACTCAGTGCTCAACAAACAACTTTCAGTGTTCCAGGTGGCCCCTAAGAAATGTTTAAATGTAAAAACACAGCAGGCATATTTCTGTAATTATATGTGAAGTTTGGTGGCTCTATAATGTTCGGAAAATCCCGTAGCTGGACTCAAACCAGGAATCTTGTGAAAGCAAGGATCTTTAAAAAAAAAAAAAAAAATGTATTATTATAATAATGTTGTTACAGGTTGTCCAGGTTGTGTACATGTTAGCTAGTTAGCAAACAGGAATGTCTGGGAATACACATCTGAAAATCAGAATGGATGTAGAGATCTATCCCACAAATCTGTTGATGCTCCCATACTATCCACTGTAAAGCTGGAATCTCATCAGAAGGTTCTCCAAGTATCTAAAATACCTTCTCCGCACAAAAAAAAAAAGACTGACCGAGCCAATCAAAAACATACACTAAAACTAAAACAGTATCAAAGAAATAAAGTGAACTAACCCTTCCCGCCAGGTAGCCAATACTGTATATATGCGGAGCAATGGGTGAACAGTGTCACCTTACTGGAAAGGTATGCCAGTTCAAAAGTACAGGACAGAAAAAAAAAATGTCATCTTTAAAAAATACATAAAATACTATTTTCAGTGCTCAGGAAACGACTGGACGTAAATAAATGAGCCGTGTTATATATCTTTTATCTAAGTATTGTCACACTTCAAGCTAACTGAGCCCATTCAAGCTCCACTTCCCACGGCAACTGGTTCCTGAATTGTGTTGCTCACGGAATTCAAGCTTTGCTTTGTCTTAGCCGTTGGTGTAACGGTGACAGAAATTGCAGCGCTCAACAACGGCGTTCATGTGAACCGTACCTCGACGCTGCCGCTAATTTTGAGGCGATGCTGAAAGTGCCCTTTTGACCAGTACTCGGCCACATCCTTGCCAGACCTTCAGCTCATTATAAACTGAAACACTGGATTAATGTGCTATGTACACTGTTCATTACGGTTTTTAAAATACCAAAACTGATTTCGACACAGTGCATTTTGATCTACACCAGTGCTTGCCCTCTTATTTACCAACTGCCCTTTTGTCCTTAAAATAGACCATAGAGAGTTCTTAATGCATGGAACACCTTTCCAATTCTTGTAATAGAACCTGAAATACTTGCTAATTTCAGTTTGCTCATTTGTATTTATTTATTTATTAGTTCACAAGGACAGGGTTAGATAATAATAATACTAATAATAATAAAAATTAATTACCACCATCCGAGACCTTGTCTATTTAGCTAATCCATGCAATCCTCCCCCAGCTTTCCCCTTAACCCTCTCCAATGACCCCCCCCCCCCCCCCCCCGCCCCCCCCCCCCAAAACATGTAAACACACACATGCACACCAAAGAGAAAAAAAAGCCTTAAGGTTTTCAAACCCCAGTTTTAACCCCTTTCCTTAATTTTAGAGGCTTAATTTTACCCATTTTCGTCTGTTTTGTACCGTTTGTACCGCTTTAGTTTACAGTGAACACCTGAGAGTCAAATATGTGAATAAGGTTAAACTTTACATTTTCTGGTTTACAAACCTCCTGTCTGCATGTGTACAAAATATGAAAGTGATATGTATTACTGCTGAAAACGGTATACCTTGGTGTCCAAAAATCTACCCAAAATGGATAATTGTGCATCACAGTAATTTGGGAAATAATAAAAAATTTTCTAAATATAAACTCTTTTGACTCATTGGAAGTATATTTGCAGATATATCATTAGATAATTTCCAACTTGTGCAAAAACGAGTTTGAATTGTTAATTTCTCCAAAAAGTAAGATCTTTGTCCCCATGTGCAGCTGCAAACTGTAGTCTGGCTTTTTTTATGGCGGTTTTTTTGTGGACCTGTGGAGGTCCACAATTTTCTTGGCTGATTTCTTTTTATTTTCCCATGATGTCAAGCAAAGAGGCACTGAGTTTGAAGCAAGCCTTAAAATACATCCACAGGTACACCTCCAATTGACTGATAATGTCAATTAGCCTATCAGAAGTTTATAAAGCCATGAGATCATTTTCTGGAATTTTCCAAGCGGTTTAAAGTCAACTTAGTGTATGTAAACTTCTGACCTACTGGAATTGTGATATAGTGAATTAAAAGTGAAATAATCTGTCTGTAAACAATTGTTGGAAACATTACTTGTGTCATGCACAAAGTAGATGTCCTAACTCAATTGCCAACACTATAGTTTGCCAACATGAAATCTGTGGAGTGGTTAAAAATTAGTTTTATTGACTTCAACCCAAGTGTATGTAAACTTCCGACTTCAACTGTAGATCACACTGTAGAGTGGTCAATATACCTTTATGAAATACGGAAGAATGGTGGCATGTAGGTACTTCATATTTTGCCCGATAATAGCCCTATCGCACTGATGAAGACGATATGCAGGTTTCCATAGTACCTGACATGGTACAGTACGATGTTTGTGATGTAGACCCCACGGTCTACGCCACTAGGGTCACTGCACAAAGGGGTTAATGGATACTCTAGGCAGTTTAAAAATGATTTTCAACTGGGTCGAAATAGGCCTGTCGCCATTCTCATTTGATTTACACTGATAAATTTTCAGAACTTCAAAGCATAATTCAACACTGCAAGCAAACCTGACCAACACTATTGAATATTTGACCTATTGACTGAGCAGATTGTTCTGCTACCTCCCTTTCATGCCAATACATCACTTTAGTAATGTGTGGTACAGTTTTTGAATAGGAAAGAGAAGCACAATGCATAGTGAAGGCCGTCTGGTGATTTCATAACAGTCTGCAGCGCATTATACCTACTGTACATGGTTTAGGACAGGTGCACTCTGGTAACGCTAAAATCAATCATTCCTGGCTGTTACTGCAAGATTTTGTTAATCCCACAGTAAAGCAAGTATTTCCTGTAGAGAAAGAGAGCTATCATTCTGTGGCATTGGCCCTGTCTATAGAGCTCCCAGTGGTCTTAGGAGAATAATCCCAACGTTATTCATATGTCACAGCCTTCCTCAGTCCGATCTGAACCCAATCAAGCTTTTACGGGATATTGTGTAAGGACAGTTTTGTCAAGAACATTTGTCGATGACTTCAGGGAACATTATTGATGAAATTATAATGGTAATCATAATATGCAACCATTCAAAATGTAGCTTACTCGAAACACATTTAGTTTCATCTAGCAATGAACTTGAATTTAGTTTCATCTAGCAATGTAACATACAGTACATTATCCATTTAAAAAAGTTGACCAATTTTTATTTTTATTTTTTCCCCCACAACTGAAAAACCTGCCTTTTGACACACATATGTCAGGAGATTTCTTGAATCAAGAGAAGATTCAAGCTTCTGGCTCTGAACAAATATAGTAATTGCAAATGCAACCTCCAAATTCTAGTGCCTCATCTGCTACATTATTCTCAAAGTACTTCTTAATGACTTGCAAGACTGTGGTTGGTGATTGATAAGGGAGTGTTATTGCCTGTTGGCAAGGCTGAGAATATGCAGCAAAGGTGCCCTTGCTTCATCTGCAGACCTGAAATCATCCAATCATGAATTATTGAAAGTAGGAGGGAGAAGCATCTACTGATGATAGGCCGGCTTTCAAATGAGATCCCCACCCCTTATCTCATTAGCATATCAGCAACACTCCACATGACCTTTTTTTTCCAAATGAATGTAGGAGCTCAAGGAATGCAGTAAGGATGCAAAGCCAAGCTGTTAAGCCCACACTAGGATGTGTTTTTCACGTGGAGTCCACTCCACATCTAATAGAATGAATTATTACATTATCCCTGAGAGACTAGCGCTTATTTATACACGAGCCTAAAGATCTCCTGGGACGTCAAGCTGTAAGTAATATGAGTTTTATGCAATTTAGCTCTTAACAGCCAGGCCTTCCTCTGCAGCAGGAGACACAGCACAGCACCTGCACAAGCCGGAATACACCATCCATGATGCAAGCATATCCCTACCACGGTACAGACAAGAATGGCACATTTGTTTATGATGGATTTCCAGCTACAAATTTTGCAGAAGATGCCAAGGAGGACAATCAATTAGCGCACTCTCTTCTCCGGTCCACGGGCAATTCTAATTCTGACAGGAGTGATAAATCAGCTGGTTTCTTCCTGTAAGCTGGAAGTCAATGCTGCAGGCCTTCTCAATAACATGGCAAGAAATGCACTATGAATGTGCTGGTAGCCTCACCTCTCTTGAACATGTCAACAGTGAGAGGATGCGATAGCAGAGCTCTGAAATAAAACAACTCAAATAACAATTGCACTAAAATATTATATTAAATTGTAAAGCTAAATTGCAGGATGGTTGTGGAATGTTATATATTTCAACCAAGAATATGATTTTAACAGCGAAAATTATGACTGTGTGAGGATGTATTAGAGTTAAGTGAATATCTTTTAAGTTCTTTAATAACTGACAATTTAATCAGCATAGGCCCTATTTTGACAGTAAGCAAATGATACCAACTGCAGCTAAAGAAGAGGCATGTCTGAATCAGCAAAGCTAACAGCAAATATAAATTTAGCTTTTAAGTCTTTTTTTAAATTTGTGAAGTGTTTCTAGTGTCCCAACCTCCTTTTGTTTGTTTGTCTGTTTTTGCACCCGTTACATACTGTTACAATGATGCCTTTGCCTTGAAATGGTCTCTAACAAAATGCCAAAGCAATGTACATCTGAAGAGATTTGAGGCTGTTTAGCAGTTATTGATGAAGGATCAAGTGTTTAAGTATGCGTGCTAACCCTACTATTTCCAACATTTTCCTGCAAAGAAAAAACCTTTTTTTGAAGAGCATTATCACAAGAACACCATACCGAAATAATATAATCCAGGCCTTCCATAACAGGCCTTCCTGGAAGTGGAAAGAAATGCTTTAATGACCTTTGCCCTGTCTCACAAGAGAGTACCATTTCCAGTATGATAATAAATCATTTGAAATAATGTCTTAGAAGTACAGATAAACAAATAACCAGGCTGGGAAATCCCAGCAGTGCCAGGCAAGTTTGCCCCTCCCGCTAGCTCCCTCAGTAGCTACCGTAATAAAAATGCACAGTTTGTGTAGACGTTATTTAAAGGCTACGTAATGAAACCGCGTAGGAGAATGTGCTTTCGGCTCGTGGCAGCCCCGTCCGTTCTTTCCCCTCTGAGTGGAGAACGTCCAATCTAAATGCGGGCGGATTCCCGAGGGATGATCCCAACCCGAGTCTGGATGGAAGAAGTCATGCAGAAATTCACCACTCGACCAATTTAGGAAAAGACAATTGCTGTACAGGACTGGGTATAAATTATGTATTCTGCCCCTGTTTTTGTTGTGCGTGCATGACAGGTTTGCCCTTTAATATTTCCAGCCTGTTTGCAGGAACACTGATGAGCCTGCCACAGTCCTCCAGGGCAGGGACGGTGGTGGAAAGGGCACCGTGTGCTGGAGACATGGTACATGGTCTCTGATGGCCTTTTACCACTGAAGCCGGGCTCACCAGATAAAGCATCTCTTTTCCCGAGCGAAAGGGAACCGTGAAACCTGAACCTGGGACTTATGCGGTGCTGGTGCGGAGGTTAACAACCTGTGCTGTGGGAGTGGGCTGCAAAAATGCTGAAGAAAATGTAACGTGGGATTTAAGTCAATCATCTGTGAACTTTAGATAAACACTGGAAGAAAAATTTTGAATGTTCAAGTCTCAGTCTGATATGTATTATTTGTTATCAAACATTAATTGTCCACTCTAGTAACGCAAACAGTAATGTTACTATTGCAGCTAATGTACTTCACACACCGGTGGGAAAAAAGGGAGCTTCAGACCTGCAATGTAATCATGTATTTTGTCACGTTTCAGCATACTGCGTGTATATTTACCATTCATGTATTAAAGAAACAAGGTATTATTTTGGAATACCAAACACACATTGCCTGTCAGACTCCAGCAAGTCTTGACCCATCACAGTGGAAATGGAATATTAGCATCTTCCACCTTAGCATTTTACCATTATAATATCAGAATAACCTTGCAGGTATTAGTACTGCCAAAGTCTTTCTCCGTCATGAAGTGAGTCTGAAGATATTTCCAAGGATTTGTTTAAATTAAAGCCCCATGTATATCGTTTGAATAAATAGTTTATTTCTTCTTCTACTTGCACAGAAATAATTATGAAATAAGAATGGTTTTGTCTTCCAGTTCCAGATTATGCAGCATGCTTACACCTATTTGCATGCAGTGCTGTATCCAGGTTACAGTAGTCACAGGTGATATTAATTATTTATGCAAGCGAACGACAATGGGAAAAAATAACAAACCAATGGTATTTTGTCGCATTATATGCTCTGACACATAGGCAGATGCCACACACACTGCATGCGCAAACCCAGAGATGATTGTGTGTATGATCTGAAATTTATATCCATTGCTGGTCAGAGAGTTATGAATCTGAATTATTATTAGCGTCAAGCTGTGAGCTGACTGCTTGAGCCCAAAGTAGCTATATACCGTATATATATATACTGTATATATATATATTTCTGTTTCCACCCCAAGCTACTCCACACAGAATAGAAACATGTGGAGTCAGTGCGGAGCAAATGCTAATGGGGAATTGGCAGTCTGTTGCCTTTGTTTTGTTGCTTAATGCCACCATTCTAGAAAAATTACACAGCCAGATAATAAGTCTGAGTTAGGCCCAATAAACTGCATGTCTATTATTCCCCTAGATTCAATCAAATGCATTTAGCCAGCTTAAGGACACATGTAATTCAATCAAATATA
Organism: Synaphobranchus kaupii; assembly: GCA_029718625.1. Classification (NCBI taxonomy): domain Eukaryota; kingdom Metazoa; phylum Chordata; class Actinopteri; order Anguilliformes; family Synaphobranchidae; genus Synaphobranchus; species Synaphobranchus kaupii. The sequence continues at coordinate 8,721,132 of CM056392.1, forward strand.
TATTGATGCTCTTAAAGACTGAAGATCCACGAAAAAGGAAATGGCATTGCTTGAAAATTGTGGTGCCCAGGGGAGAGGTAGGAGCTGTTTTAAAGGACAAGATTGCCCATTGACTTGAGGAATATCATACACATGAAACACTTTTGGAATAGAGCAGAATATAGTAATTTCCTACTTTTGTCCCAAATATTTGGGGAAACAAACATTGATGATTTTTTTTAGGTTTTTTTTTTTGTAAAATACATTTTTAGCAATAGCTAACAGCAGAATTTTCTATTAAAATGCTCTTGGGTAAGAGTACTCAACATAATGAATTCATAGTTCAGGCTTCTAGTTGTAATCTGTATTCTGGTGTGCATAATGATGATTAAGGAGTTTGAATTTTAGCATATTGTCAGCATTGTGCAAAAACCTTGCATGTGCATTTTTGTAGTTTTTTGATTTTTAAATACATTGAAAGTTCTCATCCAGCTCTATTGTACTGTCAGAGTTTGATAACTCAAGAACTAACGATGCTGGTTCAAAATGCTGGTTCCCAAATAATAAAACTAATGCTCATTGTAAATGGATAAAACAGGTTTGCACACATATGGACAATATGTAATACACACGTATACTGAGCTTGCATCTGGTTAAACAGGTAGCATATCAGTAACAGTTTCCTGAAGAAGGAAATTCCTTAAATGTGTGTGGAGCATGTCCAGCTCACGTATTCTGTGATGCCTTGTGAGAGTTCATACCTAATACTGGTAGCTTGCCCCATTTTATATAGCATTAAAACAAAACCAGGGCATAAATGTCCATTTCTAGAACATTAAAATATAATTTAATGTCAGTTTCCATACCAACTGTAACATCAAGACACCCTCATGATGCAGATTCTTCCTACTGAGTTAACTTTGTATGAGCAAAACGTGACCCTCTGTAACCTTAAATATATAAATCTTTATAAAGATTTTTAAAAATAAAATAAAATTTTAAAAGCTGCCAGCTACTAATACAAGAACAAACTAGCAATAGTGTTTTGGTGTCTATTTATTCAAATTCTTTATTTGTCTCGGCGAACACATTGAGGGTGTGCACCCTCATTTTCAATGGTGCCGAGGTACAATTAAAAGACAATTTTAAAAAAGAAAGAAAGAAAGTGAAAATTAAATAGAAAATAAAAATATATATTTAATAGAAAAAAAAGAAGAAAAAAAAAAGAAACTATATATATATATATATATATATATATATATATATATATATATATATACCTGTAGCTGGGAACTCCAGTCCTGTGAATCCATTAATTGATTTTTATTATTGATCTCTGAAAGGCAAGTTTCATTTCAGTATCTTCATAATTTGACTGGCTCCATGCACACCACTGATGGCCATACACAGATGGACAAGTGAACCATCCTGGCCCGCTCTGGGTCGAAGGCGGAAGACTGAAGCCTTTGTGAATGGCGCCATCTAGCATGGTTAGTCCTGCACAAGCATCAAGTTGTCTTCATCTCCCTACAGGATGTTTTTGTTGAAGATTAATAAAAATTTTATAAATAATTTAAAAAGAGACATTTCAGGCAGTCGAAAATATTGACGTTTAACCAATTTTGTATTTGATTATTGTAAAAGCATGATATGCTTACACGTAATTACATTTGTACACGTTTATCGGTCTTGTTTAAAAACAGTATTGTGATCTTGTAATGAATCAAATAAATATGAAGGTATAGGTGACATTCAAGAGAACGCAGAAAGATTTTTTTTTTTACTTTTTGCATTTTTCTCCTCTGAAAAAACTCACCAGTCACTGAAGTTTATAGTGAGGCCCAAATTCACTCAAAATTTAGTTTTCTTTACTAACATAGCTTGGTGAGGTAATTCTGGTGGATGCTGGACTAACGCTGCATTTCGTTGTACGTAAAAGTTAAGGACAAATCTTGACTTCATCTAGACGTGTCTAGACACTGTGCCTTGAAAGAAATTTAAAACCATAATTCACACATGGCTCCAGACCAGAGATTCATAACAACCATTTCCATCAAAGTATAACACATTTTTTACAGAACAAAAAAAACATATTTCATGATTTTGCATTGAGGGTTGATGTCACCTGGGTCTTTGATGCGTCACACACTGCTGTGCACAGTACACTGTTCTACGGGATTTGCATTTCATTAATGGTGCGTGAAAGCACTTGCAAATCCCATTTGAGGATTCAAATGTCAGCCCAACCAATAAAACCTTGTGTTCTTCTTTCTGAAAAACTGACATTGCTTTTGACTCGCCACTGGAGCTGTAGGACAGTAAGGAATTCCACCATTGTTCTGTAGACGTGTTTTTATCCCTACGGTTTGCACAAAATGAAGGAAGATCTCAACAAATGGGTCTGCCGGAGTCTTCATCTGAGCAGACTCAGTTGGAGGGCATAAAAGCGAGGGCGAGCCGACCAATGTTTCAGCTCCATTCCTCAGAGAGAAACCAGAAGAGCCCTCCGAATGCGTCCATGGGATTCGTCCTTTGTGAGGGCAGATAGTGAGCAAATTAACAAAAACATTTCTGAAAAGATTAATCCTTGATGGTAGTCTTGGTCGAGCCTGTGCTCTCTTATCCAATCTTTTCTAGGATTAGTGCCTACAATTATACCTTGAGGATAAGGGTTCGAACCATAGGCTGTAGAAAAATATGGACAAAGAGACAGTGACGTCACCCATCTACTGTCCTTGGGCTTGTTTAAAGTGGAAGCGGAAGTGCTCCCCTATGGAAAAAGAATACACTGCAGTATATTGTAAATATATCAAAATTATCTTCACAATATATTTCAAATATATTGAAATATATATTTCCATAAGGGCTGTAAAGTTGTACAAAAATCGGGGCCAGAGCAGGGGGATCCCTTACATGGTCATTACGCCCGGGCCGGGTCCGGTTCGTCCACTAAGGCAGCGCATAAGATACTAGCGACTAGAAAGCGCGACTTTCTTGCGACGTCACACTGAACATGTGCGTGCAGACAGGGGGGCAAAAGATCAAGTGTCACGCAGAGTCTGTGTAACTTCGGCGGCAATACTCACAGTGCTTTCGCGCTTTAGCTTAGACTAGACTACTTCCTGAAACTATCCTTTCATTTAGATGAGATAATCTTTCATTTAATCTTTCAAATATTTTTCATAGCTGCTTTCATAATCATAATTGTAACACAAGAAATCTTGTATGGCCACTTTTATTGATGATAAAATAATGCAGGAGTGGTAGAGGCTTAAATGCCTGCATTCGTCCCATTTCAATTGTTTCTGCCTCCAAGCCGCATGCACATTCTCCATTGTTTGTAAGCAGGAGACTCGTCTATTGGGCTCAGCCACCAGCAGCTATGACCAAACTCCAGTGAACAATTCACTGGCCTTGACTGGAATTTGAGTTTTCATCTATGAGAATTTTTTGAGAATTTCATCTATGGCTTCCAGGTTTTAGATGAGGTGATTAGAGGAAGTCATTTGTAAGTAATTTAAGACTTAACAAAAAACAATCAAATGCTTCTATGGTTGAGATTTTATTTTCATTTTCTAAGAATGTGGCTCCACTATCCCCAACACTCCTCCACTAAAGCAACGTTTGCTTTAATTGATTTTGCGATTTCTCATTACAAACATGTTACTATTTATGTCGGAAAAGCAAAACAGCTGGAAAGGTACACTTTGCATTTGCACTTTTACTCATTTTTACAGAGTTTCCAACTCTTGTCCCTATATTCAAATCATTTTTTACAACAATATTTCAAACATGACCATTTTTGACACATGCAAAATGGGGCGTTTTACTTTGAATCAACTTATCGTGAATATATACAAAGAATTCCAATATACAATATGTCACCTCCTTTTACACTTCCATTTAGAACATTGGCTTTAAATGAATGATGACAGCGCATTGCTTAGAGGGAAAATGCTTTCTTCCTTTCCTCTTGCTGCTAGGTCGTTTTATATACACAAGCGCAGCAATCCGTAAAACTAAATTTAATCAGGACAAGCTTGCAGAATTACTGAAAAGATATTGTCAGTGAAAATATATAAGAAAATTTAAAAGCTGCTGGTTTGACAAATGTTTTCTTTAGATTTAGCTTATTGCCAAAGCCTAAAATAACGTGCATCCTGTCACATCCAGTACAATTTGCCATTCAGAATTTGATGTTAATATTTTTAAATGTTGGTTGGGTATAAGACAATACGTGAGAATATTTCTCCATGTACAGGCATTTCACTTCTCCAGTGTTCAGCGTTAGGGGGATTTCACCACGTTAAGACTGAGAGGAAAGGCAGCGAGGTGCACAAAGGCGTGCAAGTGTGAAATCCTCCCGTGGTTTCTTCTTTGGTTTAACAGCGGCATGGTGCGGTCTTGTTCCTATGCATTATTGCCTCGGGATGGAACCACATTACACAGTTCCTTTTTTTTAAACAAAAAGTGAGCTCTGGTACCTTCCGCTGAAATACGCCATGGCGCTACACTTCAATCAGGTCACTCTGGGGCAGCCTGTCACTTGGCTTGATTCTGAAACGGGGGGGGGAGGATCTGTCACAGCCTCTCAATCATCTCATCTGCTGAGCAGTGAGCCGTCATGGGCAGCTGTCCTGCTCTGCTCTGCCGAACGAACAGCACTGCCAGCCCCAATGTGAGCCTGTCACGCGTTTTGAATATCGCTCCGACGGAGAGCTCGCCTCTTTCCCACAGACCTGCCAGGGACGCGTAGTCCCACCCAGACGCTGGCAGGCCTAGAGGAGAGAGAAAATCAAGAAAATCAATCGCCCGGCTGACCCGCACAACTCGAGACTCAACACTTAAGCGAGCGCCCAATCAGAGGCAAGCCACGCCAACACTGCGCCGCTGCTCTGGAATCATCTGCTGTTGAGTGAACAGCTAGCCAGCAGACACCAGACAAAGGGGTGTGTGGGCTTTCACATGAATTCACGTTCATTCTCAAAGAATCCTGGTCACGGGAATGCAGGAAGCTGTATTAGAAGCCACTCCTAGTCACGGGAATGCAGGAAGCTGTATTAGAAGCCACTCCTGGTCTCCTGGTCACGGGAATGCAGGAAGCTGTATTAGAAGCCACTCCTGGTCTCCTGGTCACGGGAATGCAGGAAGCTGTATTAGAAGCCACTCCTGGTCTCCTAGTCACAGGAATGCAGGAAGCTGTATTAGAAGCCACTCCTAGTCACGGGAATGCAGGAAGCTGTATTAGAAGCCACTCCTGGTCTCCTGGTCACGGGAATGCAGGAAGCTGTATTAGAAGCCACCCTAGGTACAGGCAAACCACAGCAGAGGAGCTGCTCTTACGCAATGTGTCAGCAGAAATCCTGCTGACTGAAACCCTTCCTCCCTAGCCCCTGTTATGGCCCAATATGTGCCACGCTGTGGGACCACTGGCCACGATTGCCATTGAAAACCAGTGTTTTAGACTGCGCACTCAACACCCACCGTTGGCCATCAAGAGCCAAAAGTGCGTATGCGATTGCCTTTTTATTTCTCAGTATAACACAAAGGACTCAAACGGATTGATTCATTTAATAATAGACGACAAAGTAATCACAATAAAGGAAATTATAAAGGAACAACCTTTGTGCAGTGTGGAAATTGGGTTTCTCAAGGGTTTTGAGAGAAAATATAAAAAATGTCATAAAATGATGTCTTAAGATTTAGATTGGAAATCTATACACATGTGAGTGAGCCTGTGTTGAGGTGAGCGTATCAAAATAGGCGGCAGTGTAGTATTATGGTAAAGGAACTGGCCTTGTAACCGAAAGGTTGCAGGTTCGATTCCCAGGTAGTACACTGCCGTTGTACCCTTGAGCAAGGTACTTAACTTGAATCGCAGTATATATCCAGCTGTATAAATGGATGATATGTAAAAAAAATGCTAAAAAGTTGTGCAAGTCGCTCTGGATAAGAGCGTCTGCTAAATGCCTGTAATAATAATATAATATAACAATATGAGTGAGGCAACAAATATTTAAATCCCCATATTAGAGAAATGTAATTAAATGACATGGTCTCTTTCAATGAAACGTCTTTTGTCAGAATATTGATGATTTTATGTAATTCATCAATAAATATTAACATGGATACTTCAGTAAGGCAATGTTAGAAATAATACCACAAATAGATAACCAACTTAATTTTAGCAGCTTGCGATGCAGATAATAACTTAAGTATTTAAATAACCCAGTTTGTAATTAAGAAGTGTTGTGTAGAGCATCCAAAATTGGCCTTTGTTAGATCAATTTTAGTTTCTTTGTGTTTCTCCATTCTTTTCAACTGCATTTTTGGAAAGATAATCTCTTTTGTGTAATCTCTGGTTTGTTTTCCACTCCAATTCACAGGGGCTTGTAGTTTCCTGAAAAAAGGATAGAATACCACAGATTATACTGTGCTGGCAGCAACCCTGGTGGCTGAAAATGCACGGGTCTGGCAAGTCAGAACTGAATTAGCATTTTAATACCCCTCACGTGGACCCAAATCACATATAACTGACAAGTTCCTTTGTGAACTCATTCTCAGTCTGTGCAAAAGGAAGAAACAATGAATAGAGAAGACAACAGAAAAACACAACCGGCAAAGCTATGGCTGACCAGCCTGGCCTCATCCCAAGGCGTCATCAAGTGACACTTTGGCAGCAGCCTACGGCGTCATCCTTTGGACGCAGAAGGAGGTCTTTTGCGTCAGCATTTGACGCACTCGGTCGCGAATTCACGAATCCTACTATGGCGAAGGCTTTGCTCATGAATATGCTTGGTAACTGACCGCGAGCATGCCCGCTTAGTCTTCGCCATGTGCGCGTTTATTTTTGTAAGTTTGTGATTCCAGTACCCCACCCCCAACCCCTAAACATAACCTCACAGGAGTTCACGTAACTCGGGCTCATGAGTAAACTGTTAAGATGGTGGGTGAGCCCGACCACAGGAGTTCACGTAACTCTCTACCGGATGAAGAAAAAAAAACATAATATTGAAGTGCCACAACCAAAGAAAAGTTATGTGGCCACAACCGTCAAATATACGATGCAAAAAGCTACCTTTGGCATCAGAGGAGCGACGCTTCTGCCCAGAAGGGCAGAAGCGTCGCTATGTGATGAGTACGGGTGATTTTTGAAGATGCTTTAAGAGGAAGACGAGCAGAAACGACATCCAATGACTTGGAGAAAGATATTTGCTAGACAGCCAACACAGAAACATCTGGAATAGGGAGCTAACCATGATGGATGTGATACTACAAATTGAAATAAGTACCCTCAGCCACTGTCCTTAGAAACACAACTTTTGGCAAAGTATAAGGCTGAAACTCCCACAGTGTGGTAGCAAAGAGGATGGCTATCACTACTTCATTGGCCGATGTAATAGAGTATTTGAGCGGGAAAGGGAGATTGTAGTTCCCATCTGCCAAGAAATTACTTTTAGAATCCTGAATACTTGCCAGGTGTTCCTGAGCCATTCACGGTTGTAAATAATGTGGGATAGCAATGACACGTATTAAGATAGGAAAGTACCACTACAACTTTGACACTGAATTAAATAAATGCAACAGAAGAACAAACAACAGCTGTGAAGCTTGGAATTCACTTCATTTAGCTGTTAGTTTTACCTTATTTTATGAAGAGACAAAATAATATAGAGAGAGATTCAAAGACAATTTAGCTTAACAACTTTATCTTTACTATCTTTTGCTATCTTTCCAAACTATTGCATTGAGCGTTTAGCCTACATTAGTAAAAACCATCTTGTACCATGAGAATTAATCAGGTTTTAATTGATGAACTGAAGAAAAAAGAACTGTTCTTTTTCGACTAAACAGTGGTTTGTGTGTGTGTGTGTGTGTGTGTGTGTGTGTGTGTGTGTGTGTGTGTGTGTGTGTGTGTGTGTGTGTGTGTGTGAGTCTAAGTGAGATGACAATGTTGTCTTAATTTAGCCATGGCTTAGTGTGCTTGGTGACTGTTGATTGATTAATTAACCAGGTTTCAGAGGATCACATTACCTGGGAACAGGGTTGAACAATTTGAAGGACAGACCAATACTCGCGTCAGACTGCAATAAACTAAGAAAAAAGAATAAATGCTTACAAATAACTTTAGTGAGTCGGGAACGGAGGACCAGACGCGACAGTGAGGGGATCAGAAAGTTACCTACAAGACGTGGGAACCACTAGAATAAGGGGAAGGAATGTCAGCGAACGGAGCAGAAACAAATAAACAGACGGGAATAAAACCCCCGGCGTAAAGCCAAAGAATAGCGACCCAGAAAAGTGGGCGAAAAGCTTGCAGACTCGAGCAGAAAATAGCAAAGGAAAGAACTTAGTGTGAACGAGAAAATAAACTCTTAATAAAGAAACTCCTAAACACACTAAAGGCAAGTCCCATGTGTCAATTTAGCAACCCGAAAAGACAAGTGGTCACCTGAAATCCTATACCTGCGTTACCTGGCTTAGCGTGGCAAGAATGACACAAAAGCACCGGAACCGGAAAGCAGAGCGCTTAAGTAGCCAGCCAGACACCAGGAACAGGTGCGATAGATAAGTGCCAGGCGGCGGAAAAACATGGCAAGGCTGCGAGAGAAACCTCTGCAGAGACGGGACAGCAACCTGCAAAACCATGACAATAACAGTCACAATGAAATGTCAAATGTGTAATGCACTGGATTACACACACACACACACACACACACATGCGCGCACACACTTCTTCACCTTTTCCTTTTATTCCTTTATTCTTGTTCCTGCTTATTAACTTGCCACAGGATATTTATATAATTACTGGACAATGCATTAAGGCTAAAGCTTCTACAATTTATATAGTTTTTTCCCCTCTGCAAGAGATTATTAAAATGCTTTCAAAAGCAAAGATGCCAGGAGCAGAATGGAGAAAGAAGTACATGTAAAAAAGAAAAAATAGGAAACACAAGAACTCTGCTGCTCGAAAGAGGTTGTTTAAAATGCAAGAAAAAATAAGGAATGAGACAGAGTAGGTAGTGTTCAGCTTGGGTAGATAGTGGTTGATCAGACACCTTCAGACGCCATTGCCTCTACCTGAAGATGACAATGTTTATTGTGATAAAATGCTGAGGCTGGCCCTGCTATAGGAAAAGAGGCTTCAGACAATGAGGCTGCCATCTTTACTTTGTTTGGAGGTGCATTAAGATTTCAAAGATTCCCCATTCTTAGCAAGATAAAGCAACTGAATACATTAACTCCTATCTGACCGTAGATTGGAGATGAAGAAGACAGGTGATCGCATTTTGCAAGGCAATTTAGAAGGGAGCGGCTCAGGATATGGATGTTCATGGAAAGATATCCATTCCATAGATCAGAGCTTATCCATTTACAATCAAGCCCCCAAAAAACACAAACCTGAACCTCCAACAAGGTTCATCCTCAAATGTACTTTATGCCTATGAAACCGATAATTTATTAACAATTAATTAACCTCTTTTCTTACATAATTATCACCGCTACTATGCTTTGTCTTTTTATTTTATTTTTTATTTTTTACTGCCCATCTGAAATTAAACAAGGAATTATGGGGCTGCTGTGTAGGTCTCCAGGCAGAACAGCGGCTTCCAGTTCTGCCCACGCACACGCCAACTGTGGCTGGCAGCTCTGTAGGGCGGTGCATAATCCGTAGCGACGCCCAGGGAGGGAGGGTTTCGGTTTATGGGACCGTCCTCATCGCATGGCTCCATTTAATGTGGCGCCTGAAGTCCGCCCACACCAGCTGGACATTTCAACTCCTCCGGAACGGTAACTGCACAGCTCAGCTGGCCGACTGTGGAGTGGACAGAAGTGCCGGCTGGCGACAGGCGCCGCAGTCATTTTTGACTTTATTGCTGTTATTTTCCTCTTGACCAGCGCCAGTAAGTGCACACACACCCAGCTGAAGTTTTGCGATAGAGTGCTGTTGTTTCCTAGCTGAGCACACGCTTTCCCGAATTTACGGTTGACTTCACGGCAATGAGACGAGCATACAAAAACGATGATGTAAAAAAAACTGAAATGCAGAAAATGAATACCTACGGAACTCCAGCCATCATAGTAAGAGACCATCCAAACATGTCCGCCTGATTTAGTGTCTCTCCTCCAAGGGTTACAGCAAACCCTGTGGTGAGATTAATGAAATGCTTTATATTGTTACTTAAAACTGTTATTATATTTAGTACTGTTTGTTGGTAAAAGCCTGCCCTTGTATATTCGTTGTGTATCTCCATCAGTCTGAATAGCATGGAGATAGTAGGCTAAACAGTGTGAGTAAGTTCTTGTTTTTCTGGTTATACATTGGTTCATTATATATCATATATATGATATATATCTCAGGTTATAAAACCAAATTTTAATATAATATGTCCCTGAACTATATACAGGACACAGGTCTTATACAGGGCAGGTCTTACATTTTTGGGCCTGGGGCTCAAATTGATTTAATAGCATTCATCTTGAAAGTTAAAGGTTATTATCAAGGAAAGAAGAAGCAGTCAAAGCTATTTGGCATAGTATGAGGCATCCCAAAAAAAAATTATGTATAGCTTCAAAGCCGTATGCAGAGGTTTGTTTAAATTTCATGAAAGAAATAAACCAACAACTCCTGCTGCAAACATATTAGCGGCTCAAAGATTACATGCAATATTCTCTCATGGTTTTTTGGGCGCTGAAGTTAATTTGTGGTCATGACCTGTTGCCGATATTCCAGGCACATTGGAAACCTAAAGAAAGTGAAAGCATGTATCGTGATTAATTTATCTTTCAAGAATTATGATGCCCATCACCACAAAATAAATACCTATATGTGATTTCTTTCTGGATTTTCATTCCAAAGAATAATTTTAAAAATTCATTCTTACATTTTAATCAGCAGCATATATAATGTAAAATATTCTGATGTCAGATTTAATTATGCTAATTTTCTTCTCATCTTCTCCTAGGTCTGCGTCGCTGCTAGGCCTTGCCATAATTGAATTTGTTATGCAAGGGATGACATATGCAATTTTCTATTTTTCTTTCTGGGCATGGCTCTTAAAATTGTATTTCACTGTATATTATTGCTTTCATTTTGCTATATCTTATTATACCTGAATTTTCTTGACAAATTCTGCTTTTTATTTGAGGGGGTTGTGCGAAGAGAGAACCTGTTTACTAGTGCAGGCATTTATAATGAGGAGGAGGCACAGGAATGATCCTACCTGACTGAGCAACTGAATGCAATGCACTAATTCAGTTTGACAAGCCCTCTCCCTGGGCTGCCCGTGAAGGATATCAAAAACATAATCCCAAAGTCCACGTCAGGCAGAATGAGCTACTTCAATTTTTACGTCCCAAAAAATGTTCTTGGTTGTAAATCAATCTGTATTCACCCTCAACTCTGACTTTCAGATAGATGCTATTATTCCTTGTTCTAAACGCACACGCAAATCCTAGTCTGTCATTCTTGTGCACACTAAAGTCCGTCTATGAAGAAAAAGACTAGCAAACAAATTGAACGATGAATCAGGTAAGGACACATGACACAGGTGAGACAGGGCAACCTTAGCCGTTAGCCATTTAAAACTAGCTTGTGTGGCGTCTGACCACAAGGACCAGAATATCCACACAGAACACAAGCAGCCTTTTACCTACAGATCTCACAAGGTGCGTGAATCTGGGCCGTCAGCAGGTAATAAAGGCCCAAAAGATCTAAACAAGTGACAGCTGCCTGCCAGGAAATGGCAGGAAATAAACAAGTTGATTAATATACATGGATAATGAATCCAGTGAGAGGACACTTTTATTCCAAACGCAAGCATTGGCAATTTTCAGTTAATATTAAAATCCGCTTGACTGTGAACAATTTTCTGATAAAAAAAAAAACAAGTGTGCTGATAGGCCCTCCCTTCCACTTTCCAAACAGGTGCACCATTTCCATCTCTTTAGTCCCTGGCGCACAACTTTACCGCCAGCTCCAGCCCTCTGAATGTCAAAGATAATTTGTATGAGAACGTTTGATTAATTTCCCGTTCCAGACAGCCCTAATCCTCTGGCAATCAAACCACAGAGCTACAATAGTCATTTCAATCTAGGCATGCAAATTTCACCATCAAAGGAGTTGGTATGCATATTTGCCTCACCACAGAAAATTGATCAGAAGGCACAAAATGGAGAACATTAACATAATTATCTTGAATTTGAACCGGGTTTCCACCAAACTAGGACAGTAATCGAATGTCACTCTTTAAAAACACAAGGAGTCAGAAGTGTCAGAAGTGTATAGGTCCTCCTGTTGCACTATTTAAATGTGTTTCAGACAAAAGAGATTTTCCCGACATACAAACAACATTTAAAAATATGTGCATGGTTTTGGAACTAGAAAAAAGATCGAGTTGTCAATCAGGGAGCATAAAAAATGTTAAAAAAAATTGCAGTTCTATTTATTTCTATTTAGTTTATGTCTTCATAAATAGACTTGAGAGCAACCGTTTTAATCATCTAGCCTTGGACCTGTCCTTCAGACTCAAATTAAAAATGACAGATTTGAAGTGCCGCTAAGCTCTTGCACGTCTATTTTGTTGAGGAGGTTTGCTGTGGGACAGCAGGCTAATTGCCCAGTTGAATTGCAACCAGGATCCTAATCTTGCTGCCATCTCCTTTGAGAGCTCTTCTGCACACACCCACATCACACAGGGAGACACCCCTTCACAAACACACATGTGCACAGGCAATATAGATGTGCATTAATTTCCATGCACATACATTTAAATGCATGTGTACATACACACACACACACACACACACAGGGAGACACCCCTTCACAAACACACATGCGCACAGGCAATATACATGTGCATTAATTTCCATGCACATACATTCAAATGCATGTACACACACACACACACATGGATACACCCCTTCACAAACATGCAAGTGCACAGGCAATATACGTGTGCATCCAATTCCATGCACATATTCTTCAAATGCATGTACAGACACACACACACACACAGGGAGACACCCCTTCACAAACATGCACGCGCACAGGCAATATACATGTGCATCCAATTCCATGCACATATTTTTCAAATGCATGTACGCACACACACACGCACGCAGACAGGGAGACACCCCTTCACAAACACACACACGCACAGGCAATATACATGTGCATCCATTTCCATGCACATACATTCGAATGCAGGCACACACACGCACACACACACACACACACACAGGGATACACCCCTTCAAAAACACACATGCCCACACAAAATGCAATACAAAATTGTATATTTATTCAAGATTTTGATTGGACACCTGTAATATGTATATGCCAAGAGTATGATTGCCAAGGCTGATCCCACACAGAGATGGTATGAAAGCCTTTATGTGAGATTTTGTGGTTAAATGAGGAAAAATTGGAAAGTTTTAGCCAAAAAACTAAAATTACACTTGGTGCAAATTCAACACTGCCAGCTTTTTATGAACTGACCAGGATATTGTTGGCTCGTGGTCAGCAGTCTGATCTAGGAAGCGTGTGGGCAGCATGATATACCTACCCACTTCCTATTGACTTTACTGTGTTCAAAGGGGCATTCAGTGACTCAAAACTAGTGAGGAATGATCTTTGCTTCTGCAAAGTTGTTTTTGAACCGCCTTGGTCTCCATAGTTGTATCTTTGCTTCCCTACGTGACTAAGGGCAGGATTCAGAGATGGCCAACTTAAGTCATGCGCTTAAGTGCCTCTCCTGCGCTGATTTAACGCGAGCTGACTTCTTAACCTTAAAGAGCTGATTTAACTTGTGTTGCGCAGGTGCTTATTTCAAAATGTGGGTGGTACAAGGCATGATATTCTAATTACGGATTTCTTGTACCTGCCCCCCGGGTTGCCAGGTATCTACTAAAAAAATGTTTGTGGGGTTATGCGTTTTCAACGTGTCAGTGACAGTGCCTTTAATAACCGCATTTTCCTTTAGGAAAATCCTGCCTTTGCGCATCGTAGTTGCTCTTGCGTGACGGGTATAGGCATGCAGTGAACGTATTAATACATTGCATTGATAAAATGATCATAGCTTCTATTGATGACTGGGATATACCCGTCACACGACCAAAATAAATAATCGCTGGACAGTGGTTGCACACAATATTATTAGGTAAACAAATATATCGTTGGATTTACTGAAAGAAAAAAATTCTAAATCAAATCTTTTTTTTACCAATTTACCTAATAATGTTATGTACCCTATGGTGGTTGAACACAATAGCCTATATGCAACGTCTTCAACTTAATCATTTTGGAGAAGCTGTGCTGACACAAATCGTCTCTCCATCAAAGCGAAAATGATCCAGACACTATCTATCAATTAATCCATCTAATATGTGTCTGGTATGATATACCATACGGTCAATCATAACCTACTTTTACATATTTTTCTTTTTATGACAGCTCTCTGATAATTGCAATTTAGCTATGCAAAGGAAAATATGACCAATATTATGTTCAAATAACATGCACTCATTCTAATATCCATTTATGCGAAAGATGCTGTATTTTTCATAATAATCTATTGGCAGCGCTAGACATAAACTACCTTTTTTTCTGAACAAAGTTGCTTGGGAAAAAATTATTAAGTGAAAACTCTGACGTGTATCTTGAACAACTTGCAGACATGCCTCATTTTCATCAGATCTCCACCCCGCAATGCCGCATATTTACTGGAGAGATGCTTAAAACAGCGGATAAGTCAAATGTCTGAATCACAAATAGCTTAAGCTACGCGGAATTTTGGGAGTAAATCCGGAGGATTCGCAGCACTGTGGAGTAGTACTTAAGAAACTGGACTTGTCCCCCGAAGTTTACTGGTACTATTAAAGCTATTATTCTGACTTTTAAAAGTAAAATAGCTCTAGATATGGATGCCGTTAAATAAAATTAAGATGCGTTTGACAGCACACATACATCACCAAGACAGTTTAAGTTTTTTAAAGCTTCTCCTCTTCCCTCAGATGGTGCCAAAAAGTTGAAACTGGGCATTCTCATTTTCATTCCGTTTTTATAACTGCCTAAAATTGCAATGTGGAGGCAGTTGATTCTAATGGATAAAGCAATTACACTAAAGAAAAAGATTTAAAAAATTTAAAAAATAAATAAAAAACTCCCATATTTGGTGTTTTTCATGAGGCTGAATCAGATTTAGTATGATATCTCAGTTATCATGGTGTGCTGTATGTAATTGTAATTATATGCATGTCTCACTTTTATAGGGATCCATCATTGTGATCACACATACAGTGCCCTCCACAATTATTGGCACCCCTGGTAAAGATGAGTAAAAAGGGTTATAAATAATTCACCTTTCGGTGAATTAGCTTAATCTCACACTAAATCCAACCTTTAATTGAAGTAAATTTATTCTGGAGAAAAAAAAAATCCCTCATCAAGAAATAATTATTTTTAACAAAACCATGTGTGCCACAATTATTGCCACCATTTAAATTGTAGATTTTTGTGAAATTTTTATAGCCCTTTTTACTCATCTTTACCAGGGGTGCCAATAATTGTGGAGGGTACTGTATATAACTCATCTTGATGGCTGTACAGCAACTCAAAATCTACATAATTATAACCTCATAAGAGCGATAAACAGTCAGGAGCATCTGGTTTGGCCCATAGCATTCTCCACAAATGCAAATACATTTATTGAAGCATGGGAAATAAGAGAGCAACTGGAAAAGGAAACGTATTTGACCATAAAAATGCCATGCTTCTGCGTACATTCAAATGGAAAGATCCAATGTTTGAATTCTCAAACAGACTGTCATACACAGTACAAGCCAAGCTTCCAAGGCTTATGCGGAACCAGGAAGGATTAGTGAGGGGCAGAGAGGCCAGTATCATGATTTATGCTGGTAGGCCTTCAGGACCTTGGACAGCGATAGCATCACATGCAAACCCACACAGCTGAGCAATCAGGAATCAACCCAGGTGATGCTTGTTTATGGTGTCCATTTTAGGATATTCATCATACAAATATGAAAGTTGAAAGTCAAAAATGAGGCCAATGTTTCACCTTCGATCATTCTGAGATGGTGTTGGTCAGCCAAACTCCACTCTGATAAACATTTGTCATTTGTTCTTAGTATGATAGTCACAAATGGTATGGATCACCCTTGAATCAGAGAAGCTTGGGTCAACTGGAGTTACGATTGTTTTGGCAGGATATTGACAGAAAGTATACACTTGATACACATGAAATGATTTATGCGTTTTGGACAACGATAGCTACTATGAATGATGAGTGTTCATCTGGCTCATCGATATGGCATTGATACAACTTTTGCATATGTATGATGTCGTCCTAAAATGGCCACCATACTTATTGATTTTGTCAGGCCTGGTACAAAGGTACAGCAGCCTTTAGAGAAAGCCCGGATTACATCCACAGAGTGGGAGACGGTAAACTATCCTTCCCACCTTGGTCCCTTTTTAAGACATTGTTTTTCTGAACACCCAAAGAAGAACCTGAAGTAGCACTTTTGACCGTTTCTTTGCTCGACTACTTCAGTTTATTCACTTAACTCTGCGGGCGTGCTAATGCTAGGTGAGTCAGAGGGCGTGAGGGCATTCTGCTTTTCCCCACACACTTCCAGGCTTCAAAAAAAAGTATCAGATACTATTTGAGTAGAGAAAGTATCCAATTACCAAATTATCGGTAAATACCATTATCAACAGCACTACACAATCCTGGTCTGTATGGCAGGTTGGCGAGATAGAAGCCATTGCTTAAACTATAAAACCATTTCAAAGCCCACACGGGGCAAGAAAGCACAAGAGTAATCTCGCTAAAATGAGGGGAAAGGAAGAATCGACAGGGCAAAGATCAGGAAGGTTCTAATGGCCCATTTTAGTCCGCTGAGCGCCTGCAACTGAGGCGAAAATTCACCTTTCAGCAGCACCAGTCCAGAGCACAGTGCCGAAACACTGGAGAGGCCTGGGAATAAAAGGCTGCATGTCCTTGAATGACGGAAAATCCTGACCTCAGCCCTGTCAAAAATCTGTGTCACAACAGTTGCAGTCCATAAGTGATGCTCAAACAACCTGAGAGCGCTGGAGCAAATCTGCCAAGGAAAATACATTTATCTGGAAAGACTCAAAGCTGATACTGCAGCAAAAGGTGCTTCCAACAAATATTCATGTGAGAGGCCTCGATATTTATCCAAGCAGCATATTTCTAGTTTTATTTTTCTTAGAAATATATTGGTGATAATGAAATAGAACTAATTTTGTCTTAAATGTTCATTTTGAGCATGCAAGGTTTGAATAAAAATAACAAGTGGCTAAAAATGTGAATGTATCACCTGTTAATCGGAAAAATGGGAAAACTATCTAATGGTTCGGAATACTTTTGCAAGTCTCTGAACATGTCTCTGGTGAGAAACACATACTGGAAAGGAAAAGGTTAACAAAAATAATTAATATGAATTTGTGACTGTTATAAAATATATTGTTTAAATTGCATAAATATTAAAGCCAGAGAGGTTTTTCAAAAGCACGAATAGCAAGACTAATTATCTAGTAGTAGCCTACTATGAAGCCTCACTCAGCCTTTTGTTTAAAAAAAACTGCCAGATCAAGCATTTTATCATTAATCTGGGAGCCAGACCACATTTTATGTGGGGATATTTAAGAACACACTGGATGTGATGTTTTGCCCTCACAGAAACGCATTGTAAACTGCAGTATTTTGTTCAGTATAAGAAGGACTAATACAAAGAACATAAATAAGTAAATCCAGACACTTTAGTCATTGCTAGCTTGCTAACAAAATGGCTGGAAGTCTGGGTGCAGTGTCATTTTATTATGCCTTTACTGTAATTTGGAACTGACAAAGGTTTAGATGTGTTCTGATCTCTGTGCAAGGTTTCAGTTTAATTACTCCTGAACATCCCATTGAATGGGTATGTAAACGAGCACACAAGATTTGTAATGGAGGAGCCTTCTATACATCTGCTTTATGGTTTGGCATGATAGATGTTCATGTGTTCATGCAGCACATAAACGAGCGAGGTGAAAGCCATAAAAAGGACAGCAAAAAAATTTTTAAAAGCCATAGCAGTGCACACATCTATTGATGTACGTATGGAGGCCCTGATCACTTGACACTAGGTTTGACTTGTCACAGGAAATGTCTGAAAGAAAGATAGAAAGATAGAAAGAAAGAAGGATAAACTTTTTCTGATAATAGAATGATTGCTTATGCCAATGGCAGTCAAGGAAAGGCAATTCCAATGTTACCCTGTTAAATGTTTTAAAGTCAACCATGACTTTAAATGCATGTGTACTATGACCGGCAATAAATTGACTAAACTGCATATAGCAGATGCTGTAATAGCTGTTATTGGCATTTGTAATGCTTTCAACACATAAGAGTGCAAACTACAGAAACCCTGGAGCAACCTCAATGAACTAGAGAACAGATTTTATCCTAATAATAACAACGTGTGTAGTTAATGGATAGATAGCCCAAAAAGCCATTGCACAAAACCACATGGTGACTAATTGCTAATTACTGGTATCTGCTTGTTACTGAGGGCACAAGTAGCGAGGTGAACTAAATTTGCTCAAGTATTGACCTTGACCTTCAAGACATACTCAAACAATTTTCTTGGGCCAAAGTCTGAAGGGACGTAAGAACTAAAAATGAGTTTACGTATTCAGAAGCTGCTACGAGTTTTTATTTATTTATTTTTTTTTACATCTGCAATGTTTATAAATATGGCATGTAATAGATGCATATTTTGAATAGTGTTCAGTCACGAGAGTCACCAAAACCTTATTTTTCATCATCAAATCAAGCTCTGTAAACATAACCTGTGTTGGTCTTTAACCATGGGATACGGTCACCTGGCTTCACATGCAAACACACAGTCTATATTTTCTTTCATTGTGGATCACTGCATTAGTCACAGATGCTGTGACAATTCCTCATAGCGTTTGAATCAGATGACATATTTGTGGTTCATTGGGCTGGTTGAGCCATGCAGGCTATTTAAAGATAGCCTATTTAAAGGCTATTTAAAGTTTGTTTGTGTAGTACTTTTACAGGACTCAAAAACAGTGTAAGCAATTATATGAAATGCACTGGTGACCATCATCCACCCACACGTGGCTTGGATTTTCTACACTTGCACTTTGCACTTTTTCAATACAGTATAAACTCAGTCCGACACTCAGAGTTGAGGACTGGGGGGCCGCGGTTGGCGCAGCGGTCTAAGGCGCAGGCCCCGTCTCTGCGGCTGCGCCCCGAGGATCGGGGGCTCGATCCCCGGCCCCCCCAGATCCGAGCATGGCTGGCGCCCTGAGGGAGCGGCAATCGGCAGCCGCCCCCGGGGCGGGGGGAGGACTCGGTGGGCGAGAATCGTCGCACACAAATGACCTCGGGCGAGTTGGAATGACGGTCAGGAGCTTGAGGAGTCATGGCCTGAAGAGGGCGTGGCCACCCCCTTCCCGAAAGCGGCCGCTACATGGGAAATTGAATTAGATGGGGGGAAAAAATCAGAAATCTTTTGTTGAGGACTGAACTGTTAGCCAAACAACAGTAAGACACAGGAAGTAACACGCACAAATATGACTTCTCAGTATCAAGCTCTTTAGGATAATTGACAGAAAAAGGCAAGCATTGAATTGAAATGGGTCACTTTCCATTGATAGAAACTTGACATACCATACAAATCTGGCAATGGAGATGAGATGTATGATACAATCCGTTGGGCTGCCATCTCCTGAGCCATATTTTAAAAATCCCCGCACGGGCGGGGTTTTGATTCCCCAACATGGCACGTTCTGACCTGTGATCACTTCTCTGTTTCTGTTAAGGATGGCATGGCACTGGTCTTTTTTATGTTTTACTGCTACGAATATGTGGGGAAAAAAACTGAAGTTTCATATAAAGGACCAGAACAAAATTAAGCAGTTCACAAAAGAAGCCTTAGAGAGCAAATGACTGAAAGGGTGACGAATAGTTTTTAAAATCCGCTGTAAAAAAATATAAATCAAAAAAAGCCAATTGACATCAGTAACAATTCCAGATAGTTGGCTAAAGTTTTGAGATTCTTTAAATCAAGATGTCAATCACTTTCAAAGCTAAGCAGAGAGCTCCAAACAACCACCATTCTCAAAGCGGTCATATCTCAGGTTTTCCTGCCAATACAATCTAGGAAAGCTAAGCTGCACGTCAAAGAAATGCATTACGTTTCACCACCAGAAGGTGGCAGAAATAATAGTTTTGTGAACAAGACAAATGTATGTAATTTAGCGGTCAAAGGCAGGCAATCAAAACAAATCCAAAATTGTGAATTCTGCTTCTACAGTAGATATTAATTCAGAGGTGCGAACTGAGGTTTCTTAAACTATAAATTGTCACCCACGTATCCAAAACCAAAGGCTGCAAATGATACACACAGATCACACCGCATATTTGTCTTACATATAACATTAATGTAAACTTGCTTCTCACACATTTCTTAAATACAGCCCCTTTGTTCATGAAAAAATGCACAAATCCATTACAAATGTTTTCTGCCTCACACACAGTCAAGAAACAAGCGGTATTAAAAATTTAGGGGCTAATTTATAAATTACATTACATTACATTTATTTAGCAGACGCTTTTATCCAAAGCGACGTGCATACAGAGACATCATCAAGATCTACAGAACAGACAAGGCAAAGCACATCCTTCGCATAATGTAGCAGCTATCCCTAGCAATGAACGTCGACTGTAGTTCACAGTAAGCTGTGGGCAAATCAGCAACACCACATAAATCCCCGAAACATGACTGTACATTAAGGTGCTATACCTCGCTATGTAATGCACATAAATAATCACATTTTACCTTACAATTCTTATCAGAAAATAAAGCTCCACAAAACTGCACATCTTGCCTGTTGACAACTTGCTTAATTGTAGCTGACTTGCATTTCCATGATTACAATTCTTAACCAAATTCACTTGGAACCTTTATAATTGTCAGTTAAATGTTTAAAGGCCAGGGGTGACTGACGGCGCTTACTGGTAGAATTTTTAATCTTTGAAGGTGAAAAAAAACACATCCCTACCCCCATTCCTGGGTGACAACATCATCATAGTCTGAATATATCCATGCTTTGTGTCTAACCTGCATTACAGTACAGCTCTATGAAAACACAAAGCAAAATGATTTTAAAAAAAACATCTGCATGATATTTCTGTATATTACCATAATTTACATAAACACATACAATGTGTTTGCTATTACAATGGTATGCAGGATATGCGGAAAAAAAACATGCAGCTTTACACAAAAAGTCGAAGGAAACTTATTTATTTAGAAAGCAAACCGGGGGGCTGCTGAGTGGCTCATTCGGTTAACCCTCATATTATCTCTGGGGTCAGTTTGACCCGATTCAATGTTTGACGTCTCTTAAAAACCAGTTAACCTTATTTTTTCATCTTGACACTATATGACTTTTCCTAATTTGTTGGGATTAAATAGTAAACATGCAAGAAACATAGTGCTATGTTTTCAAAATTCCTTTACTAACTACACAAAGGTGTTGTGTGGGGTCATTTGTGGGATAGCTGTATAAAATGCAAGATAATATACAACCTTTTTTATTTTTTATCTCAGATTTTTTGTGGGTCATTCCAGTGGCACTTTCTCATACAGGTTTTAAACTTTGCAAACTGTCACTTACCTCAGGCTCTAAGATGAGATTTCATCACCTATTTTTAATATTTAGGGATAAAAGGCTAGTCAATTTGGAGACACACAAAAGGAGAAGTGTCAAAAATAGTCTATTACAATAGTTTTGTGTCAGTAAATTTGACCCCAAACATAAAAGGTGTCATAAAACGTCAAGATAAGGGTTAAGGCACCACGCTACCACACTTAGTCCCACAGACTTGGACTGAATCTGGACCATGCCAGAGACGACCAGTAGCTCCATGAGACGATGCTCAATTGGTAACTGAGTAGCCCAGGGTATGGGAGGGTTCAGTCAGTTCGAGGTCCACGTTTCCTCGCTACCTAGCAACCTCCGCTGGTCAATCGGGCGCCCATGGAGTGGACTGCACGTTAAAGCCGCATATGAAAGGCCTTCCTCCGACTCCAATCCATGTGAGCGTGGCGTAGGTGTACGATGGCCCTACCTGACACTGTTCCATTATACTGACCATTACGATTAGGAGGTATAGATCTATAATACATTATATAATAATATATATTATTAATCAATTTAGTGAAGTAGGCTAGCCTATACATGATTCTAGAAAAAAATACAACAAGGACAACATATACTACAATACAGCAATAATTAGCTTCTGACTTTAAACAGCAATGAATAAGGACGTCAACTGGTATTGTTAACAACGTTGTTTGCACCAGAGGGTGAAGGCCAGTTTTATTCCTCCACTGACTGCAGTAAAGTAATTGGAAGCAAATTGTTGCCGACTAACAAGTTCACCAAACAGGACATTTGCTGAAATAAACAGGAGCGGTTTCAGACAGTAACATAAATATTGCCACCGGGGATCGAACCCATTAGCCTCTTTGTGCTTGTTTAACAGCGGCGAGGCCGGGACATAGGCCTGCTGCAGCTACTACAGCTACAGGATGTGCTCATGTGGCAGGATTTCCAGCTCCACCCCCCACCCCACCCCCCTGTTTGTTCAGCAGAGGCTGCATCAGGACTGTTATGCCCTCTGAACACTCAGACACAACACGACTGGCGGGCCCGCTGCAGAAAAGGCCATTTTCTCAGTAATTTGGGAGTTCAGAAAACAAGCAGCGCTGGCAAGCGCTGGGTGGTCTCACCGATGCCACAGACACCACTTAGAGTGCTCCCCAGGCGAGAAGGCTGCCCCTACGAAAGTAAATAAGGTCCTGCTAAACACGGGTAATGTCAAGGGACCGCGCCGTGCGCGTAACACGCACTGTCACAAGCCTCGGGTTAAATGGGACAGCAAATCCCAAGATCTCTTTGAATGTCATGTGTCAGCATGGGGCCAGTGCAATTCATGTGGGGGCAAAAGACAAAATGTCCGCTCTGACATAGAAATAAAAACAGAACAGGAAAAATCAATAAAGCCCGCAGAGCGTGAAAAGGTGAATACTGCGATCTCCGTCTTCATTCCTCAAAAGGTTTTAAAAAAAACAAACATTTTATATTCCTCCCTTTTCTAAATTGTAACAAGATTCATGGCGCTGCGCTCCTCATTTCCCGCTGCCGTTCGGGAAACAGAACAGCTCCCTCTGCTGATAATAGAACAGCACTCTCGACATCGACATGCTAAACGCTACAAACACGGAATATAAACAAGCATACGGGAGAACAAGATAACATGGGTTAGACCAGCGGTGTCCAATCATGTGCCACGGTGGGCCGAGAGTATGCAGGTTTTCATTCCAACCAATCACTGCACCTGCTGATTACACTCACCTCAAACCAGAGAGGAGGGAACTAAGTAGTTAAATCAGCAGGCGTAGTGATTGGTTGGAATGAAAAGCCGCATACTCTCAGCCCTCCGTGAGTATTAGGCATGATTACGAACCTCTGGTTTAGACGGTCGCATTGTGTACTATTATTTTTATTATTTGTAGCAGTATTAGCATTAGGCATACCCCCAGCATCCTGTTGGCCATACGGCTATAGCAGAATACCTACGTCACGTTCTTCAGTAAGCTACTTCTCTCCGTTCTTTTTCAAATTGAATGTGTTCTAATTTTGCCCCTCCCATAGCATAATGTCTTATATTTTTATTACTCGCATGCTGAACTTTGTTTAGTTATACTGAATTCCATTTTTCAGGTTTCCATCCACTTCTGGACTGTTCAAACAGTCTTGGATTACCTTAGTAGACTTTAAAATGTTTGCTTAAAACCCCAAAGTTTTGCATCTTCTCAAATGTTAATTATTTTCCGACCCAATACAAATGATGTATATAAATAAAGAAATGCTGAAGTCCCAACAAAGATCCTTGAGGCACCTTTCTCAAATATGATCTTATAGCCACTCTTTTCATTCTACCTTGTAGCCAATTTTGAATCCACTCTGAAATAACTCTTTTAATCGCTCCTGTATTACTGAGTCTGCCATGTTGTACTCTATAAAATCCTTTTTGGAAGTACAAATGTATAATATCATGAGATTCAAAACACTTTGTAATTACTTGAAAGTGAACCTTTTTTTCAAGGAATAATTATAACTTGTCCGTAATTATAGATAACAGTATTTTACCTGAGATGCATGTTAAACTGACAGGCCTGTATTTTCCTGTATCGACACAGCCCCCACTCTTATATTGGTATTACACAGCCTTGCCTCCATTCATATGGTATTTTTTTTCCAGTGATTAAAGATTGCATAAAAATAACTGTCAGTGGTTTATAAATGAACCCCCATAGTTTTCTTTTTTTTATAATTTCTTTCTTGGATATATGCCATCGGGGCCTGCTGCCCAATTTATCATAAGTGTTTCACCATTTTTCGAGTACTTCCCTTCCTCTCAATATCCTCTAAACATTTGATATATCTTAAGTACCTGTAGGCATATTTATGCTGCCTCTCCTCTGGTAAAGCTCTCAACAAAATAATACTTTAGGGCATCAGAAATATCCACATTATTATACAACTCCTTCCTTATTTTTAAAGCACTTAACCTCTTACTTAACCTTTTTTCCTTCTGCAATATTGCATCTTGGGCGATTTGCCTGTCAAATTAGCACACATATTGCAATATTCTACTTTACTTCGATCCAAGTTGTCTTTTTCATATACTTTATAAAGTACCTTTTATCTGAAACTTTCCTGTAAAGATTTATTCATCCACTGAGGAGGCTTTTAAAAAAAATAATTTTTATATTAATCTTGGAATGAATTCACACTGTGCCTCAACAACAGCCATTTTGAATTTGTTCCACTTTTTATTCACTTTTGAATGAACACAAACAGACTGCTGCGATCAGTTGTCCCGAGTGTCTCCACTACCTCTTTATTACGGAAAACCGAATCCAGAATTGATTTCCCTTTCATACGCGAGTAGCAAACGGTGCCAGAAAACAGTCAAACAGACTTAAAAACTCTTCACGTTTTACTTGTCCCTTCACAACTGCGCGAGTAACAGAAAGGTAATGTAAGTCACCTAATATTTATGTCTCTCCTTCCTGACAGGCTTGTTTTGTTTCCACATAATATTTACATTGCTGTCTGCAGCTGGTGGCACAGATAGCACACTCCTATACCAGGCACATTCACACATTCCCCAGTAGTTTGGCCACGGCTCCCTAGAAAAAGAGATGGCTATCTCAACGAGACTCACCTGGCAAAATAAAGGACAAATAAAAAAAATGAAAATAAAAGTCTAACCCAGATACCTTCACTAGGAATGCGAGGGTCACTTCATGACATTTCCTGCGCGGTTAGATTAGATTTTACATAAAGGGCTATATCCCCATCTCTTTTTAAATTTCTATCCTTTCTGATCAGTTTATATCGCGCTACACCGCACTCATCCCCATCTCCTGCACCAAGCCACCCCCCCCAGACTATGGAATCCCCATCATTCATTACAGTCTCAACTTCCAAATATATATATATTTTTTAATTGTCTGGCATTTAAACAAAGGGACTTCAGAAGACCTCTAATAAAATTCTGCTCTAACTGGTCTTTATTTGCAATACCCTCATATTGCAGGTAGATAACCTACTCTTTCTCACAATTTTCTTGGCTCAAAAATAGATCTTGACCTATACAACATCGCCATTGGCCAGGGGTCGTTCTGTACATACTGTACTAGGTGGTCTCCTACCATGGCAACAGGCAGGCAACACACCTGCCATGTAAACACTCTGTACTATCTACACCTCTGATAAGAGAGTCCCACGCTATGACTCTCTTTTCCCAGAGGTTGTGTGACTCTCAGAGTTATGGGCCGGATCGTCTTCCTGCAAAGGGCTGGGATTGGTTTGGCACCACAATCACCAGAGGCGCCATTCCTGCATGAGTTGTGTGCCCTGTTCTAGACCTACGTCCTACGGTCACCAGCTCTCTCTTACCCTGCTCTGTAGACTCCCTCGTCCACTCTCACTTAAGCCCTTTCCAAAGCGAATGTTATCCACTTCCTGGAACTCTATCGACAATTGTGCACTGCAGCAGTTGATCTCCATGATTAAAGCTTCTTGGTTGCACTAGACGTGGTGGTGCCTAAATCAAGTCATTGCATTATAAAGAAAGAATGAATAGTCACAGGTCATTACAAATTCCCATATTCATCGGGCACACATAGCTCATTAGACTTTGAAAACCAACCCACTTATTAATTATTATATGAAAGAGGTGGCCACAAAATGAACTCTTGGTCCATTTGCGAGAACTGTTTTGCCAACTTCATATTGGATAGGGCTTATTTTGCTGAGAACATTATTTAAATACTGGCAAATGTGAGACCTGTTTTTCATTGCTTTGATCGAAAATAATTGAGGTCCATTCATTTTAGCTGTAAACAGTTAGACATTAAACCCAATTACTCAACTTCTTAAATGAAAACATGAGCAACTATAAAGAGCTTTTGAGTTTCATCACAGCCATTACTATCCCATAAGTCACACAGTTATTAGTCTCATGTTAACTCAGGCCTTCAATATATTTTCATCAATCCTTCATCCAGACTGAGCAATGGCCAATGTCAGTCTGTTAATACAAACAGAATTAAGTACCAATTGAAAGATCCTTCACATAATATGCACACTGACACATTTTCTAATGCACAGAGCTGTAAATATTTCAATGTTCATTTCTTATGATGGCATGGTAACTCCCCCATGTAAAAATGCATTTTATATTTGTAAATAATTATCTTCATGAAATCGTTATTTTAATCACAGCTTAAGTCTAAAACTACTGAGCCTGAGATCACTATAATGCACCATGATCCTGGCATAATGCACGATTATTATCCTTATACGTGTATGTCAACTAACATGAACAACACAGCAGACAGCCACTGAGGCAAACAAACGAAAATAAAGGAACAGAAAAATGTTATTAAATAGAAGGGGGGACTCTACAGATCACAAACACATACACCGTACAGGGACAGGACAACAGGGCTCATTTTAGATTAACAGCAGGATCCACATAGACTTTCGGGAATGATTTCATAGAAATTGGATTTAAGTATCGCTCTAGCTTATAGGAGACAAAGATGAAATGGGATTCTTCTATTCCAAGCAAGCTGATTGGTCCAACCATATTTTCAATGACCTCAACTGAATTTACCAAACAATACAACAAAAGTAGGCCATGCTAAAGTTTCTGAAAATCTATGGCACTGTATATTTATAAAAGACATTATCTACTGCTTGTTATTCCATGTTCATTTTCTACAAATTGCTTTTTCCATGAACAATGAGGGAGAGCAGGATTAGCATGATCATAGAGAAAAGAAAATGATTCCATAGGAGATTTCCACTGGAAATGTATTTTAATTAGAGGTCTTGCCATGTAAATTATTCAACATTGATGTACTCATTTAGTTAAATCCTTCTTGATATCTTGATTATCTTTATCATTTGTTTAAGAGAAGGGACAAATTAAATTATTTTTTTCAATTTGTCCCTTCTCTTAAATAAATTAAAAAAGATAATCAAGATATCAAGAAGGACATTGGGATGGCAGGTATGCTATCTGCCAAGCTACGACTTGGCAGGGCATGCCCCATACATATACAGCACCGAGAGTTTGGCACTTTTCAGGGTTACCTACAGGAATAACCACAATGACCACAGGCTCTCAGAGCTTAAGGAAATTAACTTCCTTACCTTCTGACCTCATGTAAACACACAGAATTCAGATATACAACATCACAAATCTACACAATAAAGCCCCAAACTTGGTTTATTTTTGCAATTCTGCAATACGATGTCACACATTTTACTTTTGATTGACATATAAGGATGTGAACATCTGATGCTTTTGGACATAAGGAAGTGCACATGTGATGCTGTTTCTATCATCTCAGATAGGGCCAACAGAACATGCCATCTCTTATTTTTCCATAGAGTTCAACAAGATAATTTGATAACTTTAAGGTTTGTTTCTCCTGACAAATTTTCCTATTGAACTCTATGGAAAAATAAGTCAGGAGAAGAAACCCTTCAGGTTATCCAATATCCATCCATATCTTCTGCATATCTGGCAGCAGACTGATGGTTTAAGGCTTGTTTGATACGTCAGATCCTTGATGACTTAGAGCCATTTAGATCCATTTAGACGAGATCCATTCAAATGCAGAGAGGTTATAGTATCGCTTGTAGGAGTACCAGAAAATAAGATATCAAGAGTCTTTTGATATTGTTGGGTCACAGACACCAGCAAGTCATGGCATGCAAAGCATATATGACCAAATATTTAAAATGATTACTTTATTCTGCATTATGTTAAACTGTCCAATATTTTTTGATGCCCGAAAATAGGGGGGGGGGGGGGGGGGGGGGGGCTATGTACAAAAGGTTTTATAATTTCTAAACGGTTCATCCTATATGGATGAAAATACCCTCAAATTAAAGCTGACAACCTCATTGTCATTGTATCCTTTTAAACTCAAAGTGCTACAGTACAGAACCAAAATAACAAAAAATGTGTCACTGTCCAATGAATTATGGTGCTCACTATATATACTGTATATATATATATAAATGCATACAGTAGATATATGTAGATGTATTTATATATATAAATACATACATACATGTGAAGCAAGAATATTGTTTTGGAATCAGGAGAGTAACCGAGAGGAGAGAGTGATGATCGCATGTAATGACAGTCATTAAAATTTACTTTGACCAACCGAGTTTATAATCGTTAAAAAGAGCCACATTTATTCAGTGCTAATGCATGAGGAACTGAGTTGGGGACATCAGAAAGATGAATTACATCATCACCCTGGACAGCTGTGCCTTGGACAAAATGTCCCCAGAGGATGAATTACTGAATGGTCTTATTTAATGGCTCATGTGCATGTTAAAATAAATGTCAGTGTCCGTACTGAACAGAGCATGTTGGACTGTCTGCACCTGTCCTCATATAATGTTAATGGCATAAGCTTGAGCACTAAATTAAGCAGCCCAATGTGAAATAAAGAGCTCAATTCACTTCTACAGCAGTGTGTAGGGTGCTTAATGGCATTTAGCTGACAAGGGCACAAGAGAGGTTTTGACAGAGTCTTAATCGGTATGTCCGGGTCCCAAGATAAAACGTGGAGTGACGTGGAGGTAGTACATGCCCCCAAAAACCCACACAAGAGAAGATGAAACCCCAAAATCTGCCTCAAGATGGCAAGCACAAAAATGCTTTTAATTTAGGCTAGATGTGTGCTCACTGATTACCAGCAGCAGAAAGGGAAGTGACATTAGTCATTTCTGGTTGAAACCCAAGGGTGTGTGGTGGAGAAGCATCAGGAATAGCTTTTGACAGGGCATTCCTGATACTTACGTATATTGTATGGACTTGTATAATTGTACAATTATCTTATACAAGTGGCTAGTCTGCATTGCAAGGACCACATTCAAGAATACCTCACAAACCTTCTTTGAAATACACTACATGTCCAAAAGTATATGGACACCTGCTCATCCAACATCTCATTCCAAAATCATGGGCATTTATATGGAGTTGTTTCCCCATTTGCTGCTATAACAGCCTCCACTCTCCTGGGAAGGCTTTCCACTAGATGCTGGAACATTGCTGCATGGATTTGTTTCCGTTCAGTCAGAAGAGCATTAGTGAGGTCGGGCACTGATGTGGGGCTATTAGGCCTGGCTTGCAGTCAGCTTTCCAACTGATCCCAATGGTATTTGATGGGGTTGAGGTCAGAGCTCTGTGCAGGCCAGTCAAGTTCTTCCATACCGATCTCGACAAACTATTTCTGTATGGACCTCTATTTGTGCACGGTGGCATTGTCATTCTGAAACAGGAAAGGGCCTTCCCCAAACTGTTGCCCAAAAGTTGGAAACCCAGAATCGTCTACAATATCATTGTATGTTATAGTGTTAAGATTTGCCTTCACTGGAACTAAGGAGCCTAGCCTGAACCATGAAAAACAGCCCCAGACCAAGGGGTGTCCAGATACTTTCGACCATGTAGTGTACATTGGCAGAGGCTTGAGTCTTAGCATGGCTAAAGTGAGGTGACATATGCTGAAACTCAAGGGAAGGAACACAAGTTTGTGAAACATTAGCAGGAACCACCAACAATTGATATAATCCACTCACAACATAAATCTTACCAATATGAAGGAAAGAAGGAAAACTGGTGATGGAGGCAGGTGTACATGATGCTGTGCTCTGTACTGGGACTACTGTAATATAAATGCATCTGATTATAACGGATCTGTGCCACTGGTAAAAAACAGGTTAGCTTCTTACAGTCCAACTAGTGCTATAGAACCTCTGGCTACAAGGAACCAGAGTTCATGAAGGAGTGCCAGTTCACCAGTAAGAAAAAGACATGAGAATATTTTTTTCAGCACAAACCTGCGATACAGAAAATAAACTTTAAAAAAAAAAAGTTTGCTCACAAAAAACAAATGATATGTTATTCTGTTGATTAAAACAGTTCAGTGCATTAATGGTCAACAAAGAACACTAATTCAGTGCATTTACGTAGTATAATTGGATAGACAGATCATTTTTTACAAGAATTTAAAAGAGGAAGAAATGCATTATTGTCACATATCATCTATAGTTTGATGTTTTAGTAGAAAGAGCTACATGGTAGTCCATATGTTTCTAATTTCTACCGATTTATTTTGCCCAGTCTCATTCATGACAATTTTGAAATCCTATCCTCAGCTGAAAATTTTATGCGAGTCAGGTTTCCTTGTGTCCTTGCATTTTACCAAGCTCGACTTCAATATGTAACAGTTATAACTTCCAACATAATGAACAAATGACAATAATAGTCTTAACTCCACAGTCATTAAGACATGAATCTCAGTTTAACAGACATACAAAGAGCTGGATAATCAATTCTCCTAATGCATACCATATGGTCACATCAAGAGGTAAACTTGGAAAGTAGGTTTACAAAACTGTCCCAAGTTCTTTGCCTATTGAAAAAGCCAGCTGATATAGAAGGGAAATGGAGGTACATATGCCAAAATAAATGAAACATTGCGCTAAACACAAAAAAAATTAATAATAATAGTCTCGGCCTGGCTAGCCCAGTAGCCTGGAAACATAAAATCAAAAAATATGAAAGGTAAGGAGAGATTTTAAAGATGGCCCTCTTCCTTCTATAGCTGTTGTGTAAACATTAACAAAAGTATAACCGGTAATATCACTGCAGGGAGATTCTTAAGCGTTAAAGCCTAGGAAAGGTTTTGTTTTGTTTTTTTGTTTTGTTTTGTGGCTTGCTTCTCTCTTCTGATCTTGCTTAAAGTGTCACACCGTCGCAGTTGCCATATTTTGGTAACTCTACATCCAAACCCACAACTACAGACAAACACTTCTGGTCGAACAAAATCTGTCATTCATGAATTCACAAACTTGTTCATTCCTGCCTTTTTTGACACATTCTCTGGGCAGGCCAGGAATCAAGCATGGAATGCACTGTACTGTACATGTATGGAATCCGCTATGCAAGTCCCCTTGCGATGGTAAGTGAATGGGGTAAATAAAATATTTTTTTGTGTGTATGTACATGTGCGTGTGTGTGTGTGTGTGTGTGTGTGTGTGTGTGTGTGTGTGTGTGTGTGTGTGTGTGTGGTGTGTGTGTGTGTGTGTGTGTTTTCCAGCTAAATAAAGGAAGCAGGCAGTTGTGTACCAGTGACAAATAATGCATGTCAATATGCTGATGCCAGCTCTTGTGTAATATGCTAATGTTCTGTTTTGATATTGTTTATACTGTATCATCTCAAGCCCTAGACTTGTTCAGTGAGCAAAGTAGGGTACATATAGCGCCTCTCTAAACATTGGGAAGCTTGAATTTAAATATTTAGTATTTAGATCACAAAAAATATTGAAGGAGCTGCAAAGTGCTTTAGCGATGTTTAGCATGCTAACACCAATCTGTGTGTAGGATGCCAATGTCATGCAGTGCTTGGCTTGCTGGAGTGTACTCTACAATTTGCATTAAAAAACAATGCAACAATGGATTTATATTCAAGTCCTACAAAGAAATCAACTGTCATATCAAGGTTTTCCTTGTTAACTGAATCTTTTTTTTTTTATTGCAGAAAATTTGGGGTTTCTGCAGAATATGAGCATCACTGTGTACATTTTGGTCAGCAGTGCCCTTACTTCGTCAATTATCATAACGTCAACATGCCAGGATATCTCAAAACAACATCTGAATCCCAAGCAGACTCTCTTATTCCAGATTCAACGAAAGGGCTCCGTTAAATGAACAGACATTGTTATTCTTGTCATTTATGAGATACTGTTTCCTTTCCAGATATTCGGCTGTATTGTATATTTAACGTTCTGAGAAAATCTATCTTGATTAATACGTTGCATTACTGGAGGATTAGTCATGCGTGAGATTTTAAATGTTAACATCTGACTGGTGAAAGTGAATTATTGCAAGTTTATTTTAATTTCTCAGAGCAGTTAGTTACATCTGGTGTATACACCATTATACAAATTTCTTTTTCTTGTTTCCACATGAGATAAAATGAAATTGATGTACAAGATAAAACTTTTAACTACCTTAAATAAAAGTTATTTATGCTTTAATTGAATTACGGCCTTCATTTCTAATGGGTAAGTACTGTTTCTGTGAATGGTTTACCTGGGATAAAACATCTCATCCCTTTGTCTCATGGTGAAACACAAATCCTTCGCCAGCAGACCTCAGAATACTATACCACTGCAATAAACAGTATTTAAAATGGACTTATCCAATAGGTTTAATAAACAGTACAGAACCACAAAGTACTGGCAATTATCCAAATGGCTGTCATGGCAACCCACCACCTATGATACCTTTATACGATACACAATGAGAAGAAATCAGACTTACACAATGTAAGAAATCTGCAAAGATGCAAAACATTAACCAAACATTGACCCATATGATTTTGATAACAGATCTCCCATTGCAATTGTATAAATAAAACTTATTCTATTGCATTCAGAGTTTCTGTTATGGAATCATGATGTCATTATAGTGCTTGGTAAGGAAACCATGGGTCTTCTACCAAGGTCAATGTTCCCTTTTAGAGTCTAAAAGGGATCAAATGAATTGTATTACAGGGAAATAGTGCAATAATATTCTTCATTTTATATTTTCTAATGTTGTAATGCAAATAAAAAGTTATTTAAATGTACCAATTTCACACCTAAAGTTTTGCTGCCCTCAGAGGTTATTTTCTTCTTTAAAAAATTTTTAAAAAAAAATCATTTAGCAGAGAGCACAAAATTTGATCTACCAGTACCAGCCTATAAGAAAGTCTATTCTGACGGTGGCGGAGTATTTTACACAAACACAAGCACACAGCCGTGACCCCTCCACAACCCCAAAGGAGATGTCGCTCGTAAAGGATACACATTGCGCCACTTTCTTTAGCTTGACTTATTAAATAAAATCTAGACCAGGGGGAGGTGCCATACTCACCTGCAGGTCAGGAACCTGGACGTGTCTACAAGCAGAGATTACACCCAGGAGGTCTGTCTTGTTGCCTGTTCTAGGTACAAAGAGAAGAAACTCTAGACTTGTATTCCCCTCCTCTCCTTTTATCATATACTGTGTATTCAAGAGACTGCAGTATCTTTAAAGTAGAGTCAGGAAGTAGGGATTTAACTTTGTTGCTACACCTTGCGTGGGTGCTTCTACAGCGAACGTGCAATCAAAAAGGTGAAGCTATAGAAAACAGTGCTTGACTGTTCTACATTTAAAATGGGGCTTTGTTTCAAAGTGTAGTTTACCTTAGTTCTGTTACCGATATGTTGGGACTGATAACATTTGAGGGTTATTTCACAGTCAAGTAGTAAGTGACTGACTAGTCTTTACAGATTTATTTGAAAAAATACAGATTGTAAAGCAGAATACCGCCAAAAAATTGTCTCTTGTACAATACTTTACCAGATCTTCTCAATACAGAAGATCAAATAATTGTGTTCCTTTCAGTTGCAAGCCTTGGGGCATGGGTCTTACACCACCAACTACTATTGACTGAACAGACTACTTAATTTTGAGTCCAATGACGAGACATAAAATTATTCTTCTTTCCATATTTTCATGTAAATTTAATTTTAAGAGTGGGTTTGAGCAGCTGGAAAACGGTCCAGTCGTCCAATCGCGAGCATTGCCTCCATATCTCGAATGTGATGAGCTTACACTCATTCCAGAACCCAGAATCTCACTGTGATCCTTCACTTTGACAGAACTCTGTGGTGATGCTGTTTGTCTACTCTGCGATAACAAAACTTTTCAACTAAAATTATTGAATATGACTGTAAATTTGTTGATGATAACCAGATTATTTATTATGACTTAATCAGATGAAGTCCACCTTGATCCATCATTAGAAAAATAAAAATGCTCCTAGATTGCCAGACACAATAGTCTAAAAACAATGTTTGAGAAATGTGGCAAATACCTGAAAGATGAAATTCTGATAAAAAGAATATGAAAAATATGCAATAAATAAACATGGAAAACATCAATAAACAAATGTATAAATATTTGATGAACAAAATTAAAGGATGAATGAATAAAAAAAGGTTTATAGCATGCCAAAAATGTATATTTACCAGTATTTGCCCAGGACCTTGTACTGAAAAGTGTGTTTTACCTTAATCTGCAGACTTACCAATGAGTATACCAAATGTAAACTAGCATTATTTTATTTTATTAAAAATATTTGGCACCCAACGTGGGGCTGTACATATCCAATTCTCGCCCCTATTTGGAATGTCCGATTATGTGCAACCGCAGCCACGTTCTTGCGGGAATCCCACAGCGGATTCAGATGAGTGCAGACGTCCACGGTTCACCTCCGAAACACAAGGTGTCATCAGCTGCTTCTTTTCACATCACAGACCACAGATAAGCTATTTTTGGTGAAACTGCTTGCTCACACCCTAGATTGATATTTGTAGTCAGCTGATTCAGAGTTGTTTGTCTATTTTGCTTTGCGTCTTGAACCAATGCGGGGACAGCATGATCGAGGAGTATGCACTTTTGACTACAGTCACCAATAGGTAAAGATGTCTTTCCCTCAGACTACCAGTATCACCTTAGCCACAGAGATTTCAACAGGCTGGGTCACTGAAGCTCCTGCCAAACGTGCCGCAAAGACCATCCTCTTTCAAAGTCCCTGCCGTGTCAGAATCAGCACTCTTCTACACTTTTGAGTAGCCTTGGTGAGTAGATAGGATGAGAAAGTTGAGTAGGCGAAAAATTTTCAAATTGCAGTATACTTGAAACACCCGGATGACACACTTACTTCCGGGGTTTCGCTGAGTACATTCGGGAGCACACTTTTCAAGAAGTACACAAACATTTTGGTCACATAAATATGACGTGAAGCTTCGTTTTAAAAAAATGAGGCGCAGCTTCACTGTCGTTTTCCTTCAAATACAACAAAAACAACACATGACATGGCAGCACAAGGGTAGGAGGCAGGGTTGCCAGATCTTGCCAGAGACTTTCCAGCCAAATGGCAACTCAAAACTAGCCCAAAATATATTTTTTACCAAAACCAACGTATTTTGACTTTTCATTTTTACCCGTGACTGCGCGTTGAAAGTATCCCAATTTAGCTGTAAAACCGCGGACATGGCAACACTGGTGGGACGTCTTATGACCTGCTTACGACACTTACACAGTACGGTTGGAAAATAGTATGGCGGATATTTTTTGCGGACTGCTAAACAGTGCACATTAAACAGCACACTTCTGCCAGTGCACTGTACGCAGGAGACAGGGCGCAGTAGATAGGGCTCTGATTCGGACACAGCCATAGAGATGTCTTCTTATAGCTATGGTAGCCCAAATAATGGGCAACTGGGCATACCCAACATTTGTATAC
The DNA here is from genome assembly GCA_029718625.1 of Synaphobranchus kaupii. Classification (NCBI taxonomy): domain Eukaryota; kingdom Metazoa; phylum Chordata; class Actinopteri; order Anguilliformes; family Synaphobranchidae; genus Synaphobranchus; species Synaphobranchus kaupii. Next base: position 8,757,192 of record CM056392.1, read on the forward strand.
ACAACGAAGAGCATGCTGGGATGTTACCTGCTTAATGAACTCCACACCTTTGAGGAAGCATCGGCTTTCAAAATTCTTTTTATCCCTCACCCTCATTTACTGAAGTGCTTTCTTTATTTTGCCAGTTCCCTGTAGCGTTAATATGTTAAAGGCTAGATATATCATTTATTTTTATCCCTATGTCATCTCAACCAAACAGTTGAGCTTCTTTACACATCCAAATTTAATTTGTTTATTTGCAAATATCTTCTTTATTGATCTGTTTAATTTGTTTGTTAAATTTATATACCTTTGTAATTACACAAATTAATTAATTAATAAATTACCTATCGGTTTAAGTGTTATTTTATGATTGAGACAAACTGACCAAAGTTTTATAAATAACAAATCTGAGCTGGAGAACTTCCATTATACAACCACGATACCGTTGTGAACCAATTACAAATAGCAATTTGCATTCAGTCTTATGCAAAAAAAAAATGTATTTAACCAAAGAACATAGTACATCTCCCAGATTAACGCAAATTATCAACTCACGTTATTGCACACGAACCTCACCATTTCAGGCAGTGCTTAATCTGTCCACTAGATGGCAATGTGTTTGACCATTGAGGGTGAAGAGTGATTGAAAGAGCCTGTAAGTGTTTTATGTGGAAAGCTCTTACCAAGTGTGAAATTCCTAAAATGCAAACCCAATGCATCAACCTGGAAAAATGCCACCATTAGGTACCAATGTGTCATGCTGTAATAAAGACACCCCATTTCCACAAAACCTAGAAAATACTGTGGAAATTAAATTGAAAATGTGAATATAAATATTTGCATAATTACATTTTTCATTCTCTCCCTTAGCAGAGAATACTTAAACTGCTTTACTTGAGCGTATACCAGATGATGATCCCAAACACATTAAAAATGCTCGCATGTTTTAGAAAAGTCAGCAGTCACAATTGTATGCGTGATTATATGCAGTCAATATATCAGTCAGTAAAGAGATGTTATACTTGTTGCATTCTAATTGAACAGACAGAATCCCAATTCTTTGATAGCCAATTATCTCTTCCACAGAATTCAGTCTTTCACCAAAATAAAATGAATTTTCCTAAATTTGTACCAAATTCTAGAATATATAAAGGATACCATTTTGTTTAACATTTTATGATCGATTATATACATATTTTTCCAAATTCAGAACACTCCATTCTTGAAAAAAGTCTATACATTACCACAAGCAGTCCATCACAGACTTCATAGAAAGCTTCAGCTGACATTAGCAAATATCCCACATATTGATCACCCACATAAAGACCACATTCAATGGTAAGATGAACAAACACAGGGCCGAGTAATTTGAATGTGTATAGGAATGCATCGGTAGCATTTAAAGGGATATTGGGGATACAGCTTATTTAGTTTCTGTGAAACACATTGGTGAAAGTTTGGTTGTTTGGTTGTAATCATTTTCACGTGGATAATTTGGTATGCAGACAGATTTTCAGGAATTGTGGAGTTTTTACAGATCCATAGAGAGTTTAAGCTAAATGTATGCGAGCAACTTTTGTTTGTGAGGCTTTTTTAAGTTGAACATGTTTTACATACAATGCCCTCCACAATTATTGGCACCCCTGGTAAAGATGAGTAAAAAGGGTTGTAAACAATTCACCTTTTGGTGAATTAGCTTAATCTCACACTGAAAAAATGAGAAAAATCCAATTGAAGTAAATTTATTCTGAGAAAGAAAAATCCCTCATCAAGAAATAATTGTTTTTAACAAAACCACATGTGCCATAATTATTGGCACCCCTGCATTTAATACTTTGTACAACCTTCCTTTGCCAATAAAACAGCACTGAGTCTTTTCCCGTAACATGTAATAAGGTTGGAGAATACAGAGCAAGGAATCTGAGACAGATTTACAGAATCTCTCCAGATCATCCAGAGTCCTAGGTCCTCTCTTGTGCACTCTCCTCTTCAGCTCAGCCCACTGGTTTTCAATGGGGTTTAGGTCAGGAGACTGAGATGGCTATGGCAGAAGCTTGATTTTGTGTTCAGTTAACCATTTTTGTGTTGATTTGAATGTATGTTTTGGATCCTTGTCCTGCTGGAAGATCCAACGACGACCCAGTTTTAGTTTCCTGGCAGAGGCAGCCAGATTCAGATTTAAAATGTCCTGGTATTTCATGGAGTTCATGATGCCATGTACCCTAAAAAGGTTCCCAGGGCCTTTAGAGGAAAAACAGCCCCACAATATCACGGAACCTCCACCATACTTAACAGTGTGGATCAGGTTATTTTCGGTACAGCCATCCTTCTTTTTACGCCAAACCCACCTTGAGTGTTGGTTCCAGTCAAAGTTCCAGTAGTGTTTAGCAAACTCCAGGCGCTTACGTTTGTGGTGAAATGACAGGAAAGGATTTTTTCTGGCATGCTTTCCAAATAATTTGTTGGCATGGAGGTGATGTCTAATGGTAGTTTTGGAGACTTGATGACCCCAAGATGCTACGTTCCTCTGTAATTCTCCAACAGTGATCCTTGGGGATTTTTTTTGCCTCTCTTAACATCCTCCTCACTGTGTGTGGGGCAAAATAAACTTGGGTCCTCTTCCAAACAAGTTTGTAACAGTTCCAGTTGCTTTGAACTTTTTAAGTATTGCCCTAACGGTATGGGCATTTTCAGGTGAATAGCTATTTTTTTTATAGCTATTCCCTGCCTTATGAAGCTCAACACACTTTTCCCTCATTTGATTTGTGTGTTCTCTTATCTTTCCCATGTTGATGTATGAATAAGGGAATATGGCCTCTGTGTCACCTCATATTTATACCCCAGGAAAACAGGAAGTCATGGATTACTGCTTGAAAGTTCCTAAACAATCTGATCAACTTTAAAAAGTAAAATATAAATGGAAAAAATGCTTCAGTTACATTTAGTTCATAAAAATTTCTAGGGGCGCCACATGGTTTTGTTAAAAATAATTATTTCTTGATTTGGGATTTTTTTTCCCTCAAAATAAATTAACTTCAATTAAGGTTGGATTTTTCTCATTTTTTCAGTGTGAGATTAAGCTAATTCACCAAAAGACGATTTTTTTATTTATAACCCTTTTACCTTCACCAGGGGTGCCAATAATTGTGGAGGGCACTGTATTACTCTTTTTGTAGAGTAGCATGCATAACAAGTGTATGAAGACCAATAGAGCTGCAGCATAAATTTATAGCCCAAGTTTGAAGCCTTATTGTGTGGCTATGCCAAGTTTTGTCTAAATTATGTGCGGTTTGAGTGTACAAAAATTAAAGTTAGAAGGACTTACAATCTGTGGTTATTTCTCTCCAATGGACCCAGGCCTGCTTGCTGCCCCAAGTCACTTAGTTGAACAATTAGCCTGAGGAATAGTCTGAAATTCCCACAAATAGGAAGGTGGGGGAAACCCACTCATATGTAAAGGTAAGCTACTGAACATTGTCCAAATATATACCTGATTTGGGAGGTTAGTTTAATCATAACCGTTCCTCTGATCACGTCCTTAAAACGAAAAGGTTATGTTTGCTATAACCATCTGGAGAGAACATCAAAATGTATTGGCTGCTCCTGTTAGTTGCATTTTAGGGCATAGGCTATAACTTAAAGAGCCAGAATGGTTCCCTGCGTAGTCTATTACCATGTTAATAGCGGGTGGTTTGTAGCGCATTAGCAGCACATAATGCTGACAACAGGAAACCGAACACCTCGTGCAGTCTATTCCGTCATTAATTAACCAACACAAACCAACTATTTACACTCAATACACAATGGCAAGCCGTCGGGAACAAATGACGTCTACATATTGATAAAAAAATAAAATAATGACTGAATGTAGGCCTATGCGTCACTACTTAAAAATAAATAAATAAATAAAGTTTAGACGTAAACATTCAAAAATAACGCCGAGGATGATCGGGGATTCATATAGCCATATTTAAATTTAAATTCTACAAGCGCAAAAAGTTGGGGGAAAAGCAAGGCTATAGCCTACCCCACTTTGTCTGGCCACAGTGAGTAGGTGTGAGAGTTTAACAATTATGCAAGTCTAGTGCTTACATTTAATTTGCAATGCATTCCTATGGGTGTTTATTTGTGAGATTTCCCATTTAATTTAACCTTTACGTAGAGCTGCTAAAATAAAATGTCAAAGAAAGGACTGGTTGACCAGTAGCCAACATTATCTAATGCCCGACCCCTGAATACATTCTTGAAAACCATCTTCTTTTTAACTTTCTCAAGGAGAGTCCCTGCTCCTCCCCTGTTGCCCGCGGGGATGAAATGCTTTAATCAGATTATTGCACAGTACGAGAGTGTGCTGTGGAGGGGGGATTTGAGAGAAGAGTTGTGCTCTGACAGAGATGATGGCGCAACTTCAGTACCCCACTGCGATCGTACCATGAGGATCCTTACAAGTAGTGGATGCACGCGGAAAACACACTAAAGGAGTTATATTTCCCCAATATCTGCTGGAGATGGTCGAGTTGGTGCTGAAAGGGGGACAGAAGGAAGCGAAGAGCTGATGAAATCGTGGTTGCGCGGAGGTTTGTTACGCCGGAGGAAGCGCCCTTTTCTCGAATAAATAATAGAAAGTTGCAGCAACAAGTCCACGCACAGTAGAAAGCGTAAGATTAACCAGCACCTCGTGCGTTTCCTCAACTACTCAGTATCCGCAAACTCTAGAATCATAAGATTTGTGTTCTTGTTCATGGGACAAACCTCTCAGTTAAAGGACCAATGGGAGAACGGCGTGAAGAATGAGACAAGATTGTCAAAGTATGAAGGAAAGTATCAAAGGGTTGTTAGCGTAGCCTATTCCAGATTTGCGAGTAAACATGTGGCATAGAGGCGTACCACGTTATTTATCAGAGCCGTTTGAAAGATGAAAAACATAGTCAGCAAGCTGATCACAGTATGCCATAGCCATTATCCTCTCGAGAACTGATGAAACTTCAGCCCATTCATGCACCGTAAAACAATATATTAGGCTAAATTTAAGGGAGTTTCACACAGAGACGATGAGTGCTGCCAATGAGGCGGCTGTACATCGGGTCAACTCAGGCTGTTTAAGATACCAGAGTTTAAGTTTGTAAAGTTTGTACCATACATAGGCTGTTGTATTCTCTTGGGAGCAAATGTTGTAAGGTGACTGGCAGAACAGTTGTGAAAATCTAGTTCACATTTGGAGCTACGATGCTGATCACTTGGGGCGCATTTATCCAAGCATTTCTAATATTGTTGGTGAGAGCCAACAAGTGGAACCTGAGAGATCCAGCTCCCTGCGAACTTAACAAAAAGGTAAGTTTCCCCCAGTAAAATGTGTATCTCTGTACTCTCTTTATATACTGCAAAACTATTTATCTTAGGAAGTGAGGTGCCTCATGTAAAAGAACAAAATTGAATATGTATTCAAGACCAAATGAGAGCCTATCCGTTTCAAAACAGCAATAGAAAGGGACATGTTTTTTTTGTTTTTTTTAAGCTAGCCTACTTATTAGTTTAATGTCGTCCGTCCGTTCATTGTACACCATATTAAATATTTATGCTGTGGTGACAATGAGATGTTATTGCAGTTCCTTGATGTTAGTGGAATCGCAATTTGTCGCCTGAATAGGTCATTAAATTTCCATTTGTTGATGTAGCAGCACACATTGTCTGTTTTGCAAATTGAACTTATAGGCTACACATTTACAAGTTTTTCAGAAACATTTTCCATTACTTTTTTTCCAAGCAGCTGATTTACCAGTTTTAATAGTTATCACTGAGTGGATGACTAGGCCTTCGTTTTGCAGTTATCATGCTATTAACTTCATTTGGTTATTTTTGGCCTGAGATTAATTATTTTACATCAACCATTTCAACTTCAGATATTATTTGATTTTAACTAAAACAATTGTATTTTTACAGAGGTACACCTTTATAAACTAATATTTGATCAAGTAATATGAACAATTAACTATTTTCCATTTTAAACATATCATAAGTAAAAATTTTCGGAGCAGCTACAATTTAAAAAAATCTTTGTATGACAATATATAGATTTCTTATGAATGGGATTTTGGAGTTTTGAGTTGAATATGTTGATATTAACACATTCTATTGAATGCCGCAATGGATTTATTGATTCACTTAAATCAAAATGAATTACCCCAAACAAATTAAATGGCTCGTATGGGCAAATGGCTTGTATTTGCATGGATTGTTGGAGTATTTTTTTGTCAAAACAGCAGCTACGTCTAACACAGACATACACTTCGTGCAGCTGACTGAGATGCACAAAAGATGTCAATCTTGATCTGTTCCAGATTGGCTGAAAAGTAAGACGTGCAATGCGCCGGTACTAATATAATTGTGTTTTCCTCTCTGCTCTGCCGTGGCAGCAAAGTGACTTGAACTCATTCCTGTGGACCATAAAGCGGAATCCTCCTTCCTACTTTTATGGAACCATCCATGTACCCTACACCAGAGTTTGGGACTTCATTCCGGAAAATTCAAAAAAAGCCTTCCAGGAGAGCAACATTGTGTACTTTGAGCTTGATCTGACGGACCCGTACACCATCTCGGCCTTGACCAGCTGTCAGCTGCTGCCTCAGGGGGAGAACCTTCAGGATGTGCTGCCGCGGGACATTTACCGGCGGCTCAAACGGCACTTGGAGTACGTCAAGCTCATGATGCCCTCCTGGATGACCCCGGACCAGCGCGGGAAAGGTCTCTACGCCGACTACCTCTTCAACGCCATCGCCGGGAACTGGGAGCGGAAGAGGCCGGTGTGGGTGATGCTGATGGTGAACTCGCTCACGGAGGCCGACATCAAGACCAGGGGGGTTCCCGTGCTGGACCTGTACCTGGCCCAAGAGGCCGAGCGTATGAGGAAGAGGACGGGCGCCGTGGAGAAGGTGGAGGAGCAGTGCCACCCTTTGAATGGGCTAAACTTCTCCCAGGTGAGCCTGGGCAGGTGCTGGGGGGGCGGGACTTAATCTTGCGGCAATTACAAATCACTACGCACAAATGAAATTGCCACTATTACTGGATGAGAGTACTGCCACTTGTCACGTATAGTCGTGGCCAGAATCAGTATGTTGTCCGAACAAGTTGAATCGGTGTGCTTGAAATAGTTCTGTGTGCCAGTATTTCTTTTTGTTGTCAAATGATCTCTAGTCATCGTTGAACCAATAGCTTTCATTCTCAATATGTAGCTCTTTCTTTTCATTTCTAGGGATTGTGGTCTTAAGTTTGCTGAATGCAGGAAATCTTAATGCTCATTGTTCAGGCAAAAGTAGTGAAAAGTGTCCCTGCTGACATTGCGTGACGTCTTTTAAAAGAAAAGTTTCTTTTTTTCATTCCTTCAGAGACTTACTTAAATATTACTTTCTTAAGATTTCATTTCTTGATGTGATGCACCTCAAGATAAAAGTCGATTTCCGAGACATCTGGGTAGGATTTTTAAACAAAATAGATGTGGATTGGATCAGCTGTGCAAATAATCCACTTTGGTGTCTCTTCCGCTATTAAGAAAAATTTGACCCTAATGGTTTTCTCATGAATCTAACTCAAAACGTCCATGTTCGTGCTTGGATAACTGTCAACCTTGCAATTATGAAGGTCCTTTAAAGCATCCAATTGCATCAAGACCATTTTGAGTTGTGCAATTTGTGCTAGTGTCCCATTGGAACTAAGGGGATTACACATGGCAATTTCATAAAATTTCTGAATCCAAAACAGCCTCGCTCAAAGTAGAAACAGACATAGATTGGCACTGTCAAGTCTGTTTCGGTTGTGACTGGTACAAGTTAATGTATATTTTCTGCATTGTTTAATTCTTGTTAGGGCTTGCACATTACACATCATAGATTCAATTTATGTGCAGTGATCTGGACCTCTCATTTGATTTGTACCATTTGTTTCCATTAGACCAAGTTAATTTCTTTAAGAAAATAGTATTATGTAATGTTTACAATGTCTTTATAGGATTTCCATGGTTATACAGCCAGTCGATATGATTTATAACATATATCTTCTCGCCTGTTTCATTGAACAAGCATGGGGCCAGAAAGAAATGGCTAAGCAAAGCAGCCAAGCTCCTCGCCACTTCATTTCAGTGTCAAGCGTTCTTCCAAGGCCAACATTAGCATGAAGGCAAGAAATAAAATTGATTTCCTTGACGAGTGTAGGCTGAAGCTCTAGCCATCCATTTGAAATCTGACCAGAGCTGAGGTAGATTTTTTTTTTTTGTCTTGGAGCAGGTCACTTTCCTCAAGTGTCTTTGGTTCCAGGGGCTATTTTTTGAATAATCACTTCTTTTTTTGTTAGCGTGTGCACTAAGCCCATTCTGACATGTGTGCTGGTTCGGATAAATAATTGATTTTTCAAACGAGACACCTTTGTCTGTTCTGGAACTCGCGGAACTTTACAGAGCTCGGAGGAACGTCCCGGTAATGAAACCAGTGTTTTCTCTTTCCCGTCATTGGAAGCAATGGTCCATAAACACAATGATTAATAGCCTAGCTTCAGAGCACCACTCACAGGGAGTTGGACCAACGTTCATATCTCTTGGTTCATAACTGAAAACTGCAGAAGGGTGTCACAGCTTTCTGTCATCATTCATACCGGATTAAAACATAACAGGCACTGCCATATATCTTTTTCAGTCTGCGTATGAAAACATACAAAGTGTGTATTAGATATGTAGTAATATGTTGAAGTAGCCAGGGTGTATTGTGGATACAGCAGCTTTCCTACCTGGGGACTGAAGCCAGAGCATGTGATTATGTTGAGGTATTTCTAGTCAATAATATTGTTGTCAGTTTCTTTACTAGAGAATAGAGTGAGTTCTTAGCTCTTCTTACTTTTCATTACACAATATGTATTACAAAGGAAGGGCCTGTTGACATTACTCTTTATGCCTTTAGAATTAAAGAATAATTATAATTTTAAAAAATCTGTACTTTTAGACCCCGGGGCTTTTCATGAAGTAACATAAAGGGGGTCAGGAAATTGGGTGATATTTTATTTCTGATTATTAATTCAACTATTCAAAAAACAAAATGTAACCCTGCAGCAGGAGCAAATGGTGTTGCTTAAAGTGGCAGTTCACCCAAAAATTTAAATAAGATATGTTTCCATATACCCAGAGTGCTCTCTATCCATCTAGATAGTTCCGCTGAGATTTAATTAGTTTTATAGATATCCGCTGCAGCTCACCATGATATCACCCTGATAGATCGGACCTCAACAGGTCCAAAGTTTGTGGCGCTCAAAACACCAAAAATGTACGTTCAAAATAATCACCGACAAAAACTCTTTCCAAATGTAATGACGTAGTTACTCACAAACATCCACAGACCTTGTTGTGCACGGTTTATTCGAAAACTACTTTCTACTGAAGTACGCCAACTGTGTATACCCACGCAAAGTCTCAACCAAAACACGCCGGTATTCTGGGGATTATGTCAACACTGCCCCTTTAAGAAAAGAAATGAAGTCTTCCCTTCCTCTCCCATCTGTGTCCAGATATGGGACAGAAGCCTAATTTATATGAACCATACCAAACATACTCTTACACCAAGCCAAGCCTGGAAAATCCCAATAATTGTTATAACTTCAACTTAATTATGATATTGTTCACCCACAATTGAAGCACTTTAGTTTTCCATGGAAAAAATAACAGGCCTTCTTATTCCAATTGCTGGTTTTTAGACAGCAACAGAACAAAAATAGTCTGTAAGAAAGAAAGGGATGATTTTCAGTTGCACATTCTCCACGCACAGGCGTATATTAAAATGGTGGAAATGGTTGATGGAAATAGCTAATTGTCTGTCTCAGATAAATATGAGTCAGATTATTATAAAAGTTGACTGAAAATTCACAACCATCGAAAATAATCCTCAAGTAAACTAATATTGCATTCTCATATTTCCTGAATATAAATTGAAATTACTTTTTTAATAATTCTGTCTGAAGTGCCTGAGTGTAATTAGAAAGAAAACTTTGATTAGGTATTTGGAATGAATACTCAAAACACACCCACATGCATTTTTGTGGAATTGATGGGTTGATGTAGTTCAGATATTGTCACCTACGTTTATTGTCAGATACAGGAAGCAGAAATGGCAAACTATGACCCAGTGCTCAAAAAGATAACTGCATTCAGGTGATCGTTCAGATTTTGTGGAACAGAATTATGCAAAAAGCTTATTTTGAACAGCTCAAGTCAGTAAAATTGTGTATTTTCCAATGTGTTGATTACTGAAATAGCGCTGCATAAGTGTAGGTTTTAGGACCCGTGTGAATACAATAGTGGTCCTTATTTTCCATTCTTGGCTAAATTTTTGCAACCTGCCAATCATTTGCTAAGTTTGCCAACAGCAGAAAATCTGTCTGAACCTGTTGGCTAATCAGATTAGATCTTAATGAGTGATGTTTCCATTAAAAATAGAACAGAACCCTGCATATTCTATTTCCCTTGATTGGATGGACTTAATTTTCAGCATGTTTCCTGAAGGGTTAAATGTATTCATTACTTTACGTTGTTGTAGCAATTATTTACATGAATAATTTAAGTGTATCAATATTAATACTTTAAGTTTATCATTTGAAGGGGTACTTTTTCCTGATGAAATGCATTCAATTACCCATTTATCTTTGTCCAATATGGTTGCAAAAATATATTTCATCACCTCTACAAAAAGGGGATGTGTGTCATATTTTAAAATGAGACAAACCAAAATGGTTGGATGGACCAAGCTCAGATGTAATTTTAAAATACTTATTCACATTACTCTAAGGGCCTGATTTACTAAGACCAAAAACTTTAAGCTCACGCAAAACTAACAACACAACCAATGATTGGTGCAAAACAAATACCATGACCAATCATTTGTCATGTTATTGGTTTTGCGTGTGCTAAAAGGTTTTGCTCACGCTAAAGGTCTTAGTAAATCAGGCCAACAGGCCCTAAGTGTTTTAATTCTTAACCCATTAAATTTTATCTGTGATATTTATTTAATAAGATTTCAATTTTGCACAATTCCAAAAATTATATGCCACTATTTAGCTCTACCAAATTGTATGCTTTTATATCATTACTCTCAAACATTCGAATGCAGAGTACATAACAGTGGCTTTACTGAAGGGGGAAAAACCTTCTTAAATATTGTACCACAGATGTTTTAGATTTCCTCTCTTGAGAAAAAGACCCATGTTGAAGGTTCACGGGAGTTTGATTCTGAATTTGACTGGCATGAGGTCATTTAAAGTAGCAGCGGGACTTAGCAGCTCGCGATAACAAGAAATCAGAAACTATACTACCTTGGATACATAGGCACAGCACAACAACAAAAATGTCATGACTACATTTCTTGACAAAGCTAACTGAAGTACTTCACACCCTGTTGACATTTGACTTATCATAGCTGTCTTAAAACTTTAAGTTAAAAAGAAATATTCAAAAGACAGCTTTCTTTTTAATCTACTTTTTGTCACTTTCTTTGACTAGCGATTACTGATTCTTCACATGTTGTTTTTGGAAGGAATGCATCTCTGATTTTAGGTTAACTGAGAATATAGGCTAAATTTGCTTTATTCGCAAATGGTGCAAAACACGAAATCTCGATTTTTCACTCTTGGCATTTTCCTCTGATATTGTGCACTGTGGTGAAGAAACTCACAAAAACATTCTTATCACAGATGTGATTGCTTCACTACATTAGTGCAAAGCCTACTCAGATACCTCGAAAGCCCGTGGGGAATCTGGATTCTTTCTGCATTTAAGCCAACGGAGTCTCTGGAGTGCACTGAGGGCTTCAACGTTAACACAAAATTCCTCACTTTCCCTGGTGAAGTGCCCTTTTGAGTGGCCATCATGGCGACAGACTTTAAACAGGCTAACGTCCTAACATCGTGAAAATGGCCAAAAGAACCATGGAAAATTATTCAGAATCCATTGCTCTACGCATTCTGTCAGGTCATTAAATCTTAACAGTCCCTAATGAGTGTGGATAGGTTTATGAATAGGCACTACATAATCCATAGTACTTACCGACAATCTCAAAAAATATGTTGAGTGGTATGTTCTACTGAAGCGCTAGTTTTCAGTGAGGTTTCCCATGGTGCATGACCGTGGCTGCCCAGCGGGGCAGCTCATAATTGGCGGTATCGTCGCCCAGGGAGGAAGGGTTAAAGTCCGTACAGTTGTCTCATCACGCAGAAAGCAACACCTCAGCTGCAGGATTAAAGAGTTGCAAAGAAGAAACATCTGGGAGCACGCTTGCTCTGTGCTCTACCATTGATGGAGGACTTTACAGCTGTGTGGCAGAACTACAAATAAGATGGAGCATTATAAACTGGCTGAGAAGAAAGATGGAGGTAAAACTGTTTTTTTTTTAAAAAGCCAAATGTCCAATTCAAAGAGTGCGATAGAGTAGTGTTGATTTCTGAACAGATATGCGAAGATGGGCTTAACTGGTGGTACCAGGATGATTTTACAACATGGAATCTTATCAATTTAGGATTCATGATAAAATGCCACTTTATAAATTTAGCAGTTTAGCACATTGCTGAAATAAAAGTTGATATACTCACAAGTTTTTTTTTTTCGTTTTTTTAAACTTTATTACAGTCATATATCAATTCTGAGTTTAGTACTTGTGTCAGTTTAAAAATCCTACTGAAAAAGATTCACAATTTGTTGAAAATTGTGCAACAATTAGGACGATGAACTGTTATTTCTAACTCCGTCACTTTCTACTGCTCGATGTACTAGGTGTGTAAAGTAGGTGCTAATTGCGTATTGCAGTTTAATTGAGATTTTTTCCAGTTGGGAACTGAGTTCCAGTTGAGTATTATAGTCACCTCTTAATTTTTTTGGATGTGTGTTGCTGATGGAGGTGATGGTTGTAATCCTAATAGTGCATTAAAAGAAATAACAGTGACAGGCCTAAACAGCCAATGTACTAATTAATGATTGATTTTAAGCCTTTAACTGTTCCATCATTATCTCAATTGTTTATGTGGTTTACTGCCGGGTAAATGTAACAGTTGCTCAAGGGATCAGTTCATGCTGTCCCACAGACAATCCCTCAATTAGCATTTGTGTGCAGCAGTTACCAGCAATTACCAGAGCTTTGTGTCTTTATTAGCACACACAAGCCCTTAATGTGCAAATACCATGATAGCAGGGACCTCCTAAATGTGTTCAATTGAATATTTACCTGCTTTGCTGTATTGCACAATCTAAATGCACAAAAGTCTTCATACGTTTAATATATACATCATGAATACCACAGTTATTATGATGATATTTTGTGGAGGAGTTTGTCAAACATTGCATCATACCTCCACAAATATCTTCAAAAATAGTCTGCAGGCAAACGCCTGAACTGTGGAACAGTTCCACTTCATACCCATGCATTGCAAGTGCAGTTGTTTAAAATAGAGACGGAATTTGGGCCACTTTTAATCCCTGTTGACATAATAATACAAAAGAAATGCAGGTAGGCACTTGCTGTGTGACATAATGGATATTTACTTTGACTTATACGGTGTAAATAAATATAAAAGGAGCTAGCATGAAACAGAGATTATTAAAAGGAATTGTACAACAAATCTGTGTAATGCAATGGCAGATCTGTTATGGCAACGGAACTGATTTAACATTCTTTCCGATAACATCTGAAGGGGTCCTTTGATAAGCTGTGATGCAGTTCTTTCAATACTTTTCTGTCTTGAGAAAAAGGCCCAAGATAATCAAGAACCAAGACAATATGCACTATGATGGTCTGTTGCCTTTGCTCAAGCTTTAAAAAAAAAAAAAAATTATTATTGTTGCTCGTCTTGTCCAGATAAAATTATCTTTCAATTCAGTACCTGCCTGGAGCCTTTTAAAGTTTGTTGTAAATAACTGTGCCTCTTATCTTTGACATTTTTAGTGAAAGAGATGGATGATCGATCCATACCTCAAGCTGTTAATGGAAATATTTTGAAGGAATTCCAGTGGACATAAAGTTCCTGTGTGAGCATAGAGGATAAACGCTTTTAAGACATGCTCTGTGTAAGGTCTGTGTGCTTTCAACAAAAAAAAAAAGCACACAGACGTTACACAGTGTCTGTGTTTTTATACCTCTCCTTCAGTCCATTTGACACATCTTTTCGTGAATCCGTTGTGTTTCCTGGAAGTACAGCCGGAATACCAGATATTTAATTGCGTGGTGGACCTGGGGGCTGTACCCTTTGGACTGTACAGTTGAAGGGAGTTCATGTACATAGATCACAGAGAAATGTCAGTTTTGTCTTAACACGGACTTAAGAGGAATTTAGTAGTTGCACATTGTGTGAAAACCTTTGGAGACACACAGAAAGATAGGAGATACACAGAAATATCAGAAAAGTCAATAAAGCCACTGATGGCCTTCCTTATCAGATTCATGAAGACTGTAATATCTTTTTAAGTCGTGTTGCAAGAGAGCATGGTTTCATGAAAGTCAGGATTGTAAAGGCGCGTCTGCACTTTTGCAGTCTTTTTCTTGAAGTATTGGGTGGACTCGTTTTGCGAGCGGGAGGCCGCCCGTCCATGTCCGAGTGGGCGTGTTCTGCACTTGTCCTGCACAAAAAGTGGCCGCCAGGCCTCGCTACTTTGCCCACTAAGAACAAAAGCCGAAAGTCGGCGAAACATATGCGAATTAAATCAAACGCCGACAGCAACAACTCAGAGTAGCCTATGTCTTTTTGAATAGTATTTGCAAGTAACTTACGTTTGGTATCTATTACAGCATAGCAGCCAGAAGGTAGTCGTTGACATCACATTCACTGTCGGGTCTCAGCTCGCTCTCTGTTAAGAAAGCAATAGGTGGTTCCAAATGAGCCGTGCTGATTTTTTGGCCTTTTGTTTTGTTTATGATGCACACTGCCGATTAGGACGCCCGTTCATACTAGATTCCAGCAGCAAGCTCCTCCCTCGCCCACTACGTGCTGCTGGACAGCCCGACATGGCCAAATCGCGCGTATCCACCCAGTAGTAGGTGATGTTCTAATGATAGCTGCTCTGCTCACATGTATGGAAAACAGGAAGTGGGAGGAGAATAAATATGGGACCAGCGAGGTTTAATGCATCTGGCTCGTGGTTTCACCCAAAATTGATCCATTGTAAATTGATTCTATTAAAAGTACTGTATGTTTCCACATTTCAGCACCATGATGTTTTGGGGGATGGACAGTTGTGTGCCCCAGTGAAGTTGGAACCTAAATTTGTTAAGAAAGTCTATTTTTTCTGACACATTATGCCTGTTTACTTTTTTCAATTAAGCATTGGCTTTACGACAGAATGCCAATGAAATGTACCAACCATAGGGGGGTCAACCTAATCCATTATGAGTAAATGAGAACTAAAACATAACATTTTGACAGCCAGCCTTTATAGACCTAATGAAATTTGAACCCCAATAATAGCCATTGTGAGTTTGCCATGATTCTTGTTGAAACTTTGTGCATGCACACTGAAGTAGCAGCATAGATCTTGTTGTGTGCCAGTAAATAGTTGCTTTTGTAAACACCTACAAGTTGTGATTCCATTTCAGGCAGAACATATATTTTGGCAGAACTGCATTAAAAGTTTTGCAAGCCAGACTCTCGAGAGTTACTGCTAACATCAACTGAAAAATGACCATTATACAATTTCCAGCCTACAGTTGCAGTGGTAGCTTGCAATCTTTGCCTTTGGAGCTAAATTATTGCAGAAATTTAACTGTGTGTTGCTGTGTTCTAAGCCATTTTCTTAGTAAATGTCAGCCCAATATCCTGAGGTAGTATGTACTATTACTGGCCAATTTCAACAATGATTATGTTGGCACCATTATAACAATTTCACTAAAAGAAAATCATTTAGTGTAGCAAGTAAACTCAAAAATACTCAGATTGTGTGGTCTTTGAATAAAGGCTCGATTTTTAAAAAGGTGCATTCAGCAGGTACACAGATGGACAGACACATGATTTAATTGTGTTTATATAGTATTATTATTATTATTATTAGAGATTGAACAAAGATTAACACCTGATATCTGTAATATTTCAAGACTATAAAACAGGAGCCTTTTTGTTTCTGTAAACAAAATTAAATTCTGATATGCTAAATATGATAAAATGATATGCCTTCGCACTGCCAGATCTGTGGCCATCATTTGTTCCTGTCATCTGTCATAACTCATTGTATGCGTGATATATTATATTTATTGCATTGCAAGCGATAGCACACTTTTGGGGTTCCTGAAAGATATTTTTTTATTCCTGTTGCTTGTTCTATATGGGGGTCAGTGTTTTTTTTTTTTTTTTTTTAATGTGTGGTAATCTGCACTGGCACTTCTGAGAGTAAAAGTCTGTTCCCCACCCCCACCCTTCATTGTTTACTTTGTGTCCCTGCTCAGAGAGGATTCCACACACTCGGGAGGAATAGCGTGCATTTTCAGGGTCATTTGCGCCCAAAGAGTGTTTGTCTTTGGGGATGGGGTGGAATTGTCAGGATTTGGTAGCCGACCTCATAAAAGCTGTAGATCTCTGACAAGAAGCCCACTGTTCCTCTCTGCTCAGAGTTAATTTCATCTCCTCTCTCCCTGTCCTCTTTTCTTACGAATGGCCCCACATCCTCCATAGTGCCCGTGCCTCCAGCTTGGTTTCACTTTTCTCTCCGTTTAACTTTTCGGAACGTTTGTTGCCATTTTAGAGTATTGAATTGTATTATTATATTGAGCCATTTTGAAAATGACATGTTTTGGAGTATGCATAACAATTGTTGTGCAAACAGTAAAATATACATATCAAAGCATTTGAGTACAAATACAACCTCAGCACGATTCGCAGCTGAACTCTGGACTACAAGTAACATTTTGCTGCTGTAATTGTTTATTAGACTGTGGTGCAGTGATTCTTGTTATTGGAGCCAATACTACAAAGTCTGTATTAGTTGTATTCTGCTCTTGGACTATATGTGTTGACCTTTTGTTTCTACAGGCAAGGCATGTAGATTAATTTCTCTGTGTTTAGGGGTCTTACTGGATATTTTCTTACGCCTATATGGGTTTCGTGTTTGTGCGTGCACGGCAGGCTCTCCAGGGTTTTTTTGGTCCAAGCCTCATCCGGGGGGATTGTATGGATTTTTGTAATCCATGGATGTGTGGTTTCTATTTCAGGAATTGCTCTCACCAAGCCTGTGGCAACTGAAGTCCTGAAAGAGATCCCCTGCCAATTCTACATCTTGTTCTTTTTACGGCAGAGACTTTCATTGGAGTAACCGAACCATTGTTGGCGTCCTTAACATTTTAGACGTTTTGGTAACAATTATGTCCAGCAGTGAATGGCTCCTTCAGAGTCTACTCTACAACTTATTTTTTTTTTTTGATTTTGAAAATTCTTAAGAGGATTAATGAGCAGGGCTTATTTTGCCCGCTTCCTAACAAGCACATCTTGCATGGGACACTCATCAGTCCGAATGTGGCCTTTGCCAATTAGAGCCTCGAAAAAAACCTGCCCCGAAAAAATGATCTCAGGAAGGCCATCGCAAAAGGTGACTCTTAGAGTCGTCCGGTCTCCGTCATGGAAGTCACAGAACGTTACACATCAACTCTTTTCTTGGGCCAAACAAATGTCGAATGCTATCACCGTGTATAGTTTCTGCAAGGAAACATTTATTTAACCCATGTCTACTTGTGGCTCCAAAAGGAAGCACATTAGTGACCCCTGTGCCTCAGCAGATGTTGCAGGGTTAAAACCTTTTAACCTGCCTTTGAAAGGGATGTTTGCCAGCCATGGAAACTTGTGCATTACAGCAGCCTACTTTGTTGAGTGTAGAAAAGGAACAGCAGCACCAAAGGCATTTGTAGTGTGCATGGGTTCACACATTTATTAAACGGGGCATCCTCAGATGATGTCATCATGCCACAATGGGTATTTGTGCATAGGATGGTACTCGGAAAATTAATTGAAACAGGCAACTAAGAGGATTTGTGGAGCATGTGCAGTAGCACTGTTCATTTGCACACAGTGCCATTCTAATTAAGGCCAGTTAACAAGGTTCAATTGTTTGCTCTCCTTGCTGTATTTGCAGTTTCCCACAGACAAACCATACCTTTAAACCAATCGTTACTGTCAACATGTCTCCGTTTACATTTCTTGACCTGCAATCCAGCTATTAATGAGATGAATAATTAAGTTTTCGATTCGGTTAAGATTTTGTTTTCCGAGGCCATTATGTTTCTTTATGTCACAAAATTATACATAAACTATTTGCAGATTATGTCAACTTGTGAATTGTATTTGTGATTATGTGTCCAAATTCAAGGAACATTGATAATTTAACCCTTTAAGGTGTAAGATCACAAATATGCGATTAGAATGTTCTTTAACTGGACATTCTAATGCTGATGTAACAATCGCTACTGAAAGCAATTGAGTTCTAGAACACTGACTTCGAATTTTGAAAAAAAACATACTTTTTAAAGAGGTAAAGATCTGCACGGCGTTTAGGCGCTAAGGAAATAGCACAGATTCTCTTAAGTTGGTTTGCTGGGCCTTATTGTGTGTTGTGCTTTGCACTGTGATACACAGAGAATGGAAGGACTTGCCTGTAAATGCAATCTTTAAATTATCAAGCTGATTTTACTAAATTGAAAACTTATTTACATTCTCTACTGTGACAGGAATAAAGAGAATGATATGCTGTAATACACAGCTAAGAGAAAGCTTTGGGAATACCTCCCAATCAATTATTCAGGCATTTGGAACATTTGTTAATCATGTAAAATAAATCAAAACTCGACGAGGTCAATAATTTGTTTAAAGGTAAAAATTGCGCCCCTCCTGTTTCCAGCTCACCAGTCACCCCCTGTGTGATATAAATGTGACTGTTGAAGTTTGGGAATCCCGTTTGGACACTTTTCCCCTCCAGTCTTTAAACACGTACGCATAGAGCAGACAGGCAAGTCCACTTGGGCTCATCTCAATGCTACAAATCCCTCCATTGATCCTGTAATGCTCCTTTAAACCAGGGGTTCTCAATCCTGGTCCTGGGGGACCCCTGTGTATGCTGGCTTTCGTTGCAACTGCAGTTGCAATCCCAGAATTTTAACAAGCTGTTAATTTTTCTTAATTAGGTGCTTGTCATGTTTGGAGGAATTATTCACCCTCTTAAGCCACATTATATCAGAAATAGCTATGGATGCCATGTAGAATAAACACCCCATGTTCACATTGTGCTATATTATTTAAAAAAGATAAGAAAATTATTTAACAGATCCATTTAAAGACTGATTTGAATCAATAGGCTCCTAATTGGTGAAAGTGTGGACACATGGCCACTAAAATTAACCATTTCGTAGATAATGAAGAATTCAAACACAAAGCAAATGATAACGAGCCAAACCTGCATTGTCTTAAGCTTAAAGAAAAAATTGAGTTAAACACATGTGTTCAACAACCTAATTAGGAGCCTATTGATTCACTTCACTCTTTCATTTGAGTGAAAATACATTATTTTGTAACCTTTTCTTATGTAATTGTTGCAATATAGCACAATAAGCACAATGTGAACATGGGGAGTTTGTTCTACATGGCATGCATAGCTATTTCTGACATAATGTGTCTTAAGTGGGCGAATAATTCCTCCAAACATGAAAAGCACCTAATTAAGAAAAATTAACAGCTTGTTAAAATTCTGGGATTGCAACTGCGGTTGCAACGAAAACCAGCATACACAGGGGTCCCCCAGGACCGGTTTGAGAACCCCTGCTTTAAACTACCGGTCTGTTCCAAATCAATCAAAGTGGAATACATTTCCAGCAAAAGCGCTGCATAAATAATTTCTCCTCTGGCACTCTTAAAGATAGAAGGTACATTTTCTGGAGAAGCAATCTGCTGTATTTGACTTTACTAATGACACTTATTTTTAAATACCGTAAAGATTAATATTTAAAACTGTATTAATTGCTTACAACTGACTATTCAACTAAAAACCTCCAAGGAACACATAGAGCAGTACAGTTTTGTAATTGTGAATCCCAACAGCATTATGATGAGCTAGATTCCATATGATAATGGTTAAATGATAAACTCATGAACTGATTAGTCTACAGAGAAAACCATGTGCCATCCGTGTAAGCTACCATGTTCCCTAGAGATGAGCAAAACCAGGTTCACTCATAAAACTACATATAGCTGCTAGCATGTTAAATCTAAGTTTATTAGAGTTTTTTAATGCAAGTAGAAAATGTCTGGAAGCATATTCATGTTAAAAAATGTGTTTTTATAGCTTTAGTAAATATTACCCTGATTAACTATTAACTATTAATCTAAGCATGAGCCACATGGACTGTGTAGACATGGTGGATGCGATACATTGGTATCTGGTGGATCTCGTGCCTGTGGTGACGACGTCATAATGCACAGAACAATTAATTAATAAATTGTTTAGTAACTATCGAAGGTAACTTCAAAAGATTTGAGTCTGGGCCAAAATCCTTACAAAATTTGACATGTGAACCTTTAAAGATTTTTTGGGGGGTTTTGGAACATTCAGAAATTTATATATCACTATATTTTTCTTTTTTTTTCCTTTTTGCAACACAAAATGAGTATCTAGAATAAATATCCAGAAACCCCCTCCCAATTACTTAGTAACCATCATGTGCAAAGGCAGTGTTTTTAAGAGCAAATGCTCTCTGGTCTAAGAAAACTGCATGTGGGAGAAACCTGAGCTCACCTCACAGGGCATATAATGAAATGTGTTCAAAACTGGAATAAAGGGTCTTTTGGCTCTGTGGACGGTAATGAATGTAAATGAATGCAGAGCATCTCTGGTGGATACAACAGGGGATAATGGCAGCAGGGGTAGTATGTAGCGCATGTTGTGTTAAAACTACAGATTACGCCCGCGAGTCAACAGGGCCGGGGAGATTGATATGCGTTCCCACTTCTGCTTTTGTTTTTCCTCCTAATTTCGTAAATTGGGAGTTCTCAGTTTTGAATCGGTTTTGCTTAATTATGTTGTTCTGAAAGGCCGGTACAGATCCTGTGAACAGTGAGCCTCTGTGGAAAACACCTCTCTGAGGCTCTCCCCCTGTCCGCCCCCCTGTCAGGGATAGTGTTGATGGGTGTCGGCGGCACGATCAACTGCCCAGCACTTGTGGTCCATTGGGGGGGCACAGAGGAGCCATCATTCTGGGCTCTGTAGGCCCCATTTTGTTTTTCTGACGCTGATATGTCCTGACAGTCTAAATAGTCGGCGGTGGCCGGGCACCAAGGTAAACTGGCTTCTCAAGAATGTTTTTTTTTTTGCCTCGCTCAGAGAGTGTACGAAGGGAGGCAGACCTGATGTAATACCATACATTCTCCTCCAAGAGGCTGTGTGGGAAGCGGTTGAGGTTAGCCCCATAAGTGGCTGCGAAACCGGAGGAGAAACAGGGATCGCACACACGGCCCCGCGACCCGCCAGGTCTGCAGCTCCAGGGAGGGCTCTCTCGCTCGGCTCAAAGACAAGCGCGTATTCAGGCCGCGTCTATCCGAGCAAACCAGCCCCATCCCTGGGTGCTGGACGTGTTTATTTTCCCTCAGAATACCAATACAGTAGCCCATTCAACCGCTCCCATAGAAAGTCCCCTTCTTTCCACAGAGTTATTTAACTTGGTCCATTGTCAGTCAATCAGGCATACATTTACAAATTAATTTATATTTGCAGATAGCTGATACACAACAGGTTGAATCTCCTATGTCAACAGCTTACTACCTAGCCTTATCAATAGTTTATAAAATGAGCAGTTAATATTTTTTCTAGAAAGAAGTTGTCAGTAAGGAAATACTTGAAGTATGTGTACCTCTCACCTATTCCCCCACCAACCCCCCACGCCCACCGATTGGAAAATTAATAAAAAATCTTCAAAGGCATGCTTGAGTCAGACCTCAAGCGCTTCCAGTAATCCATAATGAGGAGACCTCACTCTCCAGTCGTTAGACCCTGTTGGAATGCAGGGGTCACATCTCAAGACCAGGCCGGCGTGGAGTGTGTGCCGTGTCAAAGTGAAGACATGGAGCTGAGAAGGCTGTTGGCTGAGCTAAAATGGACAGTCAGCACAGTATTTAACAGTCCTGACCTTGAACAGTCTGCCAAAGAGGCAAATGTGTGTTATTTTCACTGTCTGGTGTAATAAAATTAGAAAAATGACATATCTGACCAAAAATGAAACACACACATGTGGCACTGAATGATTCCCTATGAGACTTAAATAAGTGCTGACATACGTAAATAGGTGTTCTCACAGATCGGTTCCTTTAGTAACGAATGGGCTGATATGCGTTTAAACTACTTCTCTGACGTCTCTTTTGGAAATGTTTTAGTTGGATGTGAGTCACGCATTAACTCAAGACGTGTTTGTAAGCAAACTTGAGATTGTACATGCTTAGGATCGATGATACAACACGGCCATCATCAGCCACGCGGTGTCATTTGCGGACATTACCAGATCGTTTTCACAAGGTGTGTAAAACCACCTTTTCTGCAACAGTGAGCACGTTGGTTTTACACGGCTGAGACGGCTTGCTGAGATTCATTTTTAAAGGGAGGGAAGCTTATTATGCCCAAAGCAGATAACAGATAAGCAGAATAGAATATGGGTTTGAGAACAAGTTCTCACAAATGGATGGGTTGTCATCCATGGGTTGTCAGGATGTAATAGCTGGGTAATTGAAAAGGGAAAGTGAGAGACATCTATAGGTGACTGCAATTCTCATGTCTAGATATTCTAAAGGAAATGGTTCAGACCACCTTAGAGCTACTGATTGCTGGACGGACCTTTAAGTTCTTGCTCACCATACTGTCGCTAGCCTGTTCATAACATAACATTTAAAGCTAGCAAGCTAACCAGTTTAGTTTAAGTTTAGTGTAGTATTACTACAGAGTAATGATAAACATGAATCGACATTAGAACTAGCATTTAAAAGATACAACGCAACAGTCTAGCTGGTGAGCAAACGCTACCATTTTATATTTTTGTCTACTTTTACCCTAGCTAAGAAATAACAGTGTGAAATCCTTGTGCGCAGAAACCTTAATTATTTTGACATACTTAGCTGTCAAAGTTTTGTGTGTCATTAAACCACTGGATAAAAGGGTGGTTTACGATTGGAAATGATTAAGTTGCCTTGCACCAAAATTGTGTGTAGTTGTACATTGTAAAAATGGCCTTACAGTGAGATGTCAAAATCCAGATGTCAGGGTACAGGTGTCATAGCCATCATGCCATAATGCATTGCGCTGGTTATAGATTATTGTACAGAGAGTAATTCACTCACAGTCTGAGGATGTCATCACTCATGGTTATAATTGCATCTTTTGTGCATTTTGTGCGTTGAATACAAGCTGCTTCCGCCTAGGATGTATCACTAGGATAGAAGGGGTGCATTTTTAGTAGCTGCCTGAAAAGAAAGAGAGAGATAAAGGCTCTTTTTCATGAGGGTTAATGCTTTTAACAGCAGGCTATTAAAACAGTGCTCTGAAGCTGTCCTTCAGCACAGCTGTTGACAGAATGAAAGTGTAGCTTCTGTATGGCCCGCAGTCATTTGGAACTGAAGATGTTAGTCTTCACTCCTTGTTGAGTTTTCCCTATCCTGCTATTTTCTCCTTTAAAATACTAAAAGGAACACAGGTACAGTAAATTAAGACTGTCCCTATACAGCGGCCATACAATCATGTTGACATGATTATATCTTGGATACCTAAAATCATTTTGTTTCTCTGGAAAAATAATAATCTAATATGGTTTATCAGCAATTCAGGTAGCTTGGGTGTTTATATGGCCAGTGCCCATGCCCTCAGCATTATTGTGCTGTATAACAGTATTTCAGTTTATGTCATTTTTCTTGTAACTTACACTTGAATTCTACAGTGTTGGAATTCCTGCCCTCTTGCATTTCTTGAAGCACACTTAAATGCAATTTCTTCCGAGGCTGTTTGGCATGGGGATGTGCGAATAAATATAGTAGTCATAAGATGTCAGACCTCTTGTCTTATGATGCTTGGGCAACAAAACCGCTAGTTTCATCCTTACATTTAGCTTTTTAATTTAAAATATATATATATTTTTTTTTTAGGTCAACATATCTTTATGAGCACATTCTCGATTAGACAGGACGCATTGGGGATGTGCTTCTGGCAAACATGAATCTTTTCAGAAAGTGAGGCCAATTCTCTCAAATTATAACAATCCAATTTCTGATTTACCAGTCAATAACCATTTTTAGCTTGTTAAACCATTTTTTACTTTGTTGGAATGTATTTTAGGTAGAATAAACAACTTTACAATGTATAAGACATCTGTAGATGATTTTGCTACTTTGTATTTACTGGCTAGTATTTCAAAAACTCCTTTTGCAAGACAAATACCTCCCAGGTGTATTTGTCAGGTGTGAAGTGCCAAGGTCAGCAATGTCCAATAGCAGCGTTTACCCTAGAGGCCCTGGCTGTCCAGAAATTCCACTGCCAAATAGGCATTTGGACTGTTCGTTATTTATTGGGAGGGGATGGAGGTATGAGAAGAATTGTGAGAATTCATTTTCGGGCTGCATTTGCCTAGCTTGTGAAGTTTCAAATTCATAGTAAGAACAGCACAGCACGAGAATGCCAAACTGTTTTTACCACAGGCCCAGTGGTAAAAAATAATATGACGGACGGGAATTAGATTTTCTGGAGGGATAAAATGTGCGTCGATGTTGAATTTTAGCATTTAAAGATATATTGAGTTTCGCTATGCGTTGTGTTGCAGTATTACACACGGGACCTACATGTTGCAAACAAGTAGGCCAGTTGTCCACCACAACAGAAGTCTTATCACTGACCTACAGATTGCCTACGAGCAATTTAGGTGAAGTCTGCTGTCTAAACTGAACAAGTAAACAACCAGTCCAGTATAAACAGCCAAAACATTCTGACACAACAGTAAGCCATTCCAACATTCCAGTCTCAATTGCTATCCCAAAAGTGAGCAACATAGCAGGCGCTAAATAAAGGCTGTAAAAAGAAACCGATCTTAACTCATCCATTTGCATCAGTAGAGTAGACGGCGGCGTTCTCCAGCGAAACATTCTCGTCCTTCCATTCATCTCTACATTTTGAGTGCGTGCTTCGAGTAGCTAATCCTGGCCTGGTTAACGTCATTTCAATATCTTAGCCCTTCGTTCCTAGCATTCCATTCTGGGGCTACTCTTATAGTTAGATTGATAACTTTGGTCTAACCATTTGAATGTGCATTTTTGCGCCTGTGGCGAGCATCATTATTAAAGCGACTCCCTGTCCGTAGTTTACGTATATCTGCAAATGTATGATAGGAAAGCGATCTTTCGCCATTGCGTCTGGTAATTGTAGTTCTAAGCCAGTTTAAATCAACTATGCAAGACGTTTTAGAACGTCTTCTGTTGTCATCGCAGAGATGCCTGAGTTTGTGAGCGTCCTAGGAATTTTTTCCTCTCATCTCACTGTAGCAGGTTGCATCTAAGCAGACTGGGCAGAAACATAGCCTAGCCTACTGGGTCCTTTGGAGATTAAAAACAGTATTGAATGCAAACGTTTTGAGATTCCAAAAGGCTGCTGACAAACATATTTGGTGTTTTGGAGGCCTCATCCTGATTCCCCGTGAAAACATCTCACATTTTGGGTCATCTGGAGTTTGCGAGCGCCTCAAATGTGCTAGCACTTGTATAGTAAAAATATTTCATTTCTGCCTTCCTGTCAACAGGGGGAAAATCCTTAAATTGCCTAGGCCTGTTTTTGGCAGCAGAACAAAATGTTTTCTCCCACCTTTGTGGTAAGCCTGCAATCATTTAAAATGTATATTGACACTTCAACTGTTGTTGAATCTTAGAATTTAGCCAAGCACTTTAATTTCCCAGTTGAAAAAAATGACTACAGAGATATTGAAAACGAAGTTAGGTAGGCCTACTGAGCAGTAGCCAGCTAAAAGGGCATAGCTACACTGTTAAGCCAGAGGCCAGCAGTAACCATTGTTTAATGTAACATACAGTTTGCGTTTAGCTTTATCAAACAGAAACCAGAGAGTGCACCATTTTTTAAACCCTTGTAATGCCTATCAGATCCTTACATCACCTTGTGCTTCAACCGAAAACAGAGTCACAGGTCAAATAACTTTGTAGTACTATGCAGTCAGTGCAGTGCAAATGACAGAATGTCTGTTTTATGTCCATACTGTACTAGAACTGGTCTATATATCAGGTACATTGTGGGTGCTATTGCTTCAGAACAGCTGATGAAATAATATTCTTACTTGTTTTCACGCTTGCTTCTGTAGAGTATGCTACAGTGAATTTTCTGAGATTGTGGTTGGCAGATTTCCATATCTCAGAGCTAGCTAGCCGCGACAGTAAACTGCCACATAACCGACCTCAATGGGATCAGAGGGGGGAGGCGGATACATGAAAGGTGAACATTTAAATAAGCGTTGCAGCTGAGGCAATTTCACAATATGAATATGCAAAAATGAATTAATTCAACAACCGATTTTGTTCCCATTTTGTTCTTGTTTTCACAATGGAGTAAACGTAGACAATCAATCATATGGCGGGGGAGGTCTAGAGTGCTAGCACTTGGCTCAGAAAAATGTTTATCCATGTTGCTGTCATGGTCCACAGTAGCAGATCAATGTTTTTAATAGAGTATTCAAATATAATTATTTTTTTGGTCGTACATTGCATCGTATCCCTGCCAAACTGCAAAAAAAAAAACAAATCATAATGATATTCTGTTGTGTTTTGAAAACAGCATTCAAAAATTAAATACATGGCTTAATCTGTCTGGTGAGCCCCCAAACTTAAATGAAATGTCAGCATATTGCAAGGATGGCTCGAGACAAAATAAAACCATGCACTGCCACCACTGAATCTAACCTATCTATGTCTTGTTTAAGTGTGTAATCATTTAGCTTATGGTCTTCCACTTCATTCCGCCCACTGGGAAATGTGCATATAAACTTCAGAAAATGAGCGCCCTGGAAAATACCCCCCCTGGCCACCTGGCCCCCTCCAGCATCTCCATCACAAATGACAATTATTGACTTTCATTGGAGAGGCTTGCTTTAATATGAGCCAAGTTTGGTTTGAAGTGTGCGGCCGCCCGGCAAAGAGGCGAAACAAGGCTATGCGTCCCGAGCTAAGGGTGGGGGGGTGGTGGGGAGGGGGAAGACTATGGACTGGGAGAACACACCCGCTGACCCGCGGCAAAAGGACAAAACAGAAGGGATCACAGGAAGAAATGTAATTCGTTCAGCTCTCCCTTCTCGTTCCCTTAGTTCCGTTTCTCCCCCCTCTCGGTTCTTTTTTTTTTGTGTGAGTGGTCCGTGCTCTCTCCCAACCCCCAACGCCCATGATTTACACCCCCCCCCGCCCCCCCCCCCCCCCCCCCCCCCCCCTCAAAGATGAGGCTCGGACAGAACAGATGTGAGAGTTTTTGTTGTGGAGTTGGGAGGCTGGCGGGGTGGCGATAGGCTAATTTGGGCAGCATAAAGCCAGCCCCCTTTCATATGCAGAGTGGTGCTTTGATCTCGGGTGGATAAAAGTGCAGGGAGTGGAGAGGGTGGCAGGGGGCTCTTTGTCTCCGACAAGAAGGCATCTGCAGAGCTCTGCCCTCTCCCCCTATGCGACCGCTCTGACAATGGCGGCGAAAGTAAAAAAAAAGTGTCATCTGAGCACTGTAGAAAACATCACAAAAAGACCAGAAGCCCAGTCAGTGGTTTGCGCACGCACGACACATAAATAAACAAAGAAATGAACCGAATGCATGTGTACGTGTGTATATATGTGTTTGCAAGAATATCTGTCCATGGCTGTGGCTTAGTTTGTTTCTTCACTTGAGAAATTAATCAAGTAGAATTTTTTGTGCTGGGAGATTGATTGTTTTTCTTCTTTTATTTTTTTTTTAGTTGGTGGTGCAGAGAGATGTATAGAACGCCCGTCAGAGCGATAGGGCCTCAAAATAAACACGGGACTTTCATGATATGAAAGCAATACCAAATTAATAAAGAAGACACCACCTTTCTAGAGCACAGCACATAGAAACTAAGAATAAGAGCGTGAGGGGGACCTATGTCCATGAAGAGATTCTTTTTCTAAGGGAAAAACCCTTGACCAAGGTTCTCCATCAAAAGTTTAATTATAGTCCAGATATATTTCTTGCAGTCGCTGTGCTCTTGTCTTCTGCTGAATGGTACTTGGCCATGGCCCCATAGCCTGCAATGGACAGTAATTCATGTAACTATAAATCTACGCAAGCTTTCCCAGTGCTTCAGAGTGACTCGATCATTAAAGAAGCCGGCCACAAGGTCTGGCTAGGCCTTATAATCGCAAGTGTGAGCTCCGGCCATGACGTGAGCCAGCTATGACCAAGAGTCCACAGGGACGGGACCCAACTGACCTTTTCCCTCTTGGGGTGGGGTTGGTTTAAGCTGGCTAAGATCAGTTTCCTTGGGTGGGGTTACCACCAGCTGCCATCAGCGTGAGGTGTGCTAGCTCTCCTGTAGCTGCGCAGTTCTTTGTTGGCCATATTCAAGGACAGCGAATCACGAAATAGTTCAAAACTGTGTTTTTTTTCCACATCGTTATTTATATTTTTAAAAAGGTTACTGGTTTTTATTCTGTGTTGAAGAAAAGCATGTGTCTTCTGTGTAATTGTATGTTGCGTGTTAAATGAAGAAATACTCTCTTGTCCCCCCCCCCCCCCCCCCTCCCTGGTAGGTGATTTTTGCCCTTAACCAGACCCTCCTGCAGCAGGAGAGCCTGCGTGCGGGCAGCCTACAGGTGCCCTACACCACGGAGGACCTCATCAAGCACTACAACTGTGGAGACCTCAACTCCATCATCTTCAACCACGATACCTCTCAAGTGAGTCGGCTCTACCTTCTTCAACTAGACAGCGCTTCCAACCAGCCACAGGTTCATTGGTTAGCGTGTAGGAACTAGGACATTCAGGTCACTTGGACTCCGAGCCCATTGTGCGGAAAAAGGGGAGATATAGTAGAACTTCATTGTTGAAACGCGCGGCGCGCATGATTTGACGACTTTTCTTGTGTATTTTATTGTGATACAAATGAAAAATGATAACAACTGGATTTATTGGATGATTTTTAACAATGCAGGGGAGCCTGAGAGGCAAATAAGTGCCACTCAGAATTTTGTAGTGGTTCATGTATATTTATAAAGCCCAAAAAGAATAGCATATTTCAACATTCTACCTTGCCAGTGACTCCCCAAAATACTCTCATGATGCTTATGTAACATCCAAAAAAACAACTGACTGGCCCAGATGGAATAGAAATATATACATTAGTTCAAATTAAATTTTGTACCGCTGAATGGAGCAGCAGCCCCTCTGTCTTTCATTGTTAGGGGAGTTCCATGACTCCCGACGCCACGTGCATTGTGGGATTTATAGGTTTGATGTTCTTCAGCTGGCCTCTTTGTGTGCTCCTTCTCCAGGTTCCCAACTTCAACAATGTCACCCTGCCCCCCAGCGAGCAGATCACTGCCCAGGAGATCGACAGCTACTTCAGGCAGGAGCTGATCTACAAGCGCAATGAAAGGATGGGTCGAAGGGTAAAGGCTCTGCTGGAGGAAAATCCAGACAAGAGCTTCTTCTTCGCCTTCGGAGCCGGTGAGTCCATTCACTGTTCAGCACACACCCTTTCAACAAGTGGCCAGTTCAGCTGGGCTACTGCTGAGATTCAGTGGCCCTACAAAGTTATTCACTCCCTTGATGAAGACAAAGAAAAATGGTTGTCAAATACAAACCACACGTTTTCAACCAGGTGCAAGTCTGGTGACCAGGTTCTTGCTAAAATATTCTGGTGGAGTTCATGATTCTATTGACCTTAAAAAAGAGTCCCAGGACCAGCACAAGGACCATTTTTATACTCCAGTGAAACAGGAAGCCAGGGGACAAAAACAGTTCCCCAAGATTGAGATCAACTTTAAAAATAGCATGTAAATGCAGATTAATATTCTTGTTGGATTTTACTTTACTTTGTGGGGAAAAACATAACTTGTTAGCAAAATCTTTTTTGATTCACAATTTTGGTTGAGCGAACAGCCTAGCTCAT
The DNA here is from genome assembly GCA_029718625.1 of Synaphobranchus kaupii. Lineage (NCBI taxonomy): Eukaryota > Metazoa > Chordata > Actinopteri > Anguilliformes > Synaphobranchidae > Synaphobranchus > Synaphobranchus kaupii. The sequence continues at coordinate 8,787,335 of CM056392.1, forward strand.
TACATATTATTTTACACATCCTTTTGTAGTCATCTTTATAACTGGTGTGAATGATTTTGAAGGGCACTGTAATTCAACCTTGGATCATTGCATGCAGATCTCCTTAAGTGAGCTGTAATATATTTGAGCATTTATCTTGAGCAGCAGGCCTGTATCTTGTTTTGGTTCTGAAATATTGAATGTGATGGTTTCATGCATTGTGATCAAAATCAATAGTGATCTAGTGGTGGTCTTGCAGATATTCATAAGCATATACGTTTTCTGAAAATATTCAACTGTTCAGGTTGAACATTTATTAAATGCAGGGATTCAAATATCTTATTATGAGCACCACATGTGCAGAAACGCGCGCGCCTTCCTATTCTCTTTCAAATCTGCCCCCAGTGCTGTCATATCTTTTTAGCCATCTCTCTGATGTAGTTTTTCATTGTTCAACAGAATGATGACATGCTATCATTTTTATACAAGTTGAATATTTTGAGATTACCTTTCATGGACATACAAAGCAAAAGACTTGAAATGTGATTAAAGCCACTTAGAGCAATTTATTAAAACTCAATTGATTGTGAACAGTGCAAAAAGAGAGGACTTAAAAGCATCCATTTTGAGGTACAAGATTTTTGGAAAACTTGAGTCCTGCACGAAGAAGCGCGGAAGTCCTCTTTGACCGGGGTTCTGTGAAATCCATAAAGAAACAATTCCAGGTTTATGAAAATCCAAGAATCCACATATTGCCACATTGTCCGCTTCAATTTAACTCAAAACCTGAAACCGAGAATATTAAATATGATCCTTCGGATTTTGGAAAGCCTATGTTCAATGTCTGTAATAGACCCGAGTCTTAGTGGCCAAATCCCACTTTAGAGAAACGTCTCGCTCCACACTCACACTCTCCCGTGTATATGTAACCATATAGTATGTTATAACTTCTAATAAGATGCTGCAGTAGTCTAAAGTGCACTTTCCATTGGTATCAAACTCCCAATAATTGAGGGGAGTACATGCAGTCATTTGACAGATGCTTCTACGCACAGGTGGATTTGATTGGGCTTCATCTATCTAAGGGCTTGCCCTCTCCTCTTTGCACCTTGCCTTTCAGTATCAGGGGTTCACATCTGGACCATCTCCTTATCGGCAACATCTGTGAGTGCATGCAGCGCAGCCAATGCCTAGTGTAATTCCCTTTTAATGAAAAGTCAGATAAAATAAGTACACTGTCAGCAAAGTTCGTATGTTTAATTAAGTCCTGGCAATAGGGGTTAAGTCAACAAAGAATCTGCGCGAGGCGGGGTGACGCTTATTGGCCGTGCAGAAGAGGAGGTGATGGAGCTCACGCTGAAGAGATTTAATCAGGAGCCATTACGAGTGAAACGAATGCCGATTCGCACCACTTTTCACGTGGTGTGCGACAGTACCACCAGTCTTCCGGCAAGTTCCATAGAATGGAGTCCCAGAAACATTGACAGTGTGACTTTTTTTGAAGTTATTAAATTCACCAAAAACATGCATTTGGTTATGTCACAGAATGTAGCATGGACAGGCAGCTTGTGCGTATGTAACGGTGCAGCTTCAAACCCCGATGCTCTATCTCAAGAGCATGTGGAAAGGGAAAAATAAGCACGTGAGTCATGTCAAAATGGAGGGGTTTCGCAATAGGAAGTGGATACTTGAATTCTAAAATGTGACCAATGCTGATATCTTATTATGGACACTGGCCTGAATGCAATACTGGCTTGAATGCAATCAGCATTTGCCCCGATCAGGGAGAAATCTATTATCACAAATAAATGCAGTTTGGCCGGTTAATTTTTATTTGCTGAACTCAGCAATCTTTGTTTGTGAAGGAAAAAATGGAACACTATAGTTTTTGTGTATCAGTCACAGTTACTAAGGAAACCTAGAGAAATGAGGTGAACAAATTTAACTTCTACTTTTTAGAAAGTTTTATTTCGATAGCAGCCATATTTCCTCCCGTTATGTACAAACCCCAATTCCAAAAAAGTTGGGACAGTAAGTAAAATGCACATAAAAGCGGAAAACAGTGATTTGTAAATTCTCTTTTACATATATTTAATTGAAAAGAGTACAAATAAAATATATTTAATGTTTTACCTTATCAACTTTATAAATTTTTGTAAATATGCGCTAATTCAGAATTTGATGCCTGCAACACGTTCCAAAAAAGTTGGGACAGGGGCAAAAAAAAAGACTGGGAAGTTCAAAAAACACCTGTTTGGAACATTCCACAGGTAAACAGGTGATGCTATCATGACTGGGTATAAAGGATATGAATAGACTCTTGATATCTTATTTTCAGGTAATCTTACAAGCGATACTATAACCTCTCTGCATTTGAATGGATCTCTATGGGAATTGGGGGGGTGGGACTAGATTAAACTGTAAATTAACATTATGGAACACATGGTTGGCTAAATGGCTGTAAGTCATCAAGAGTTTGACGTATCAAACAAGCCTTAATCCATCACTCTGCTGCCAGATATGTATGCAGTATATATGGATGAATCACTTGGAGGCTTGTTTCTCTTGACTTATTTTTCCATAGAGTTCAATAGGAAAATTTGTCAGGAGAAACAACCCTTAAAGTGATCCATCCATATTTACTGTATATCTGGCAGCAGAGTGATGGTTTGAGGCTTGTTTGATACCTCAGACCCTTGACGACTTACAGCAATTTAGCCAACAATGGGTTCCATACTTTTCCTGTGTAATTTACAGCTAAATCTAGTCACACCTCCCAATTCCCATAGAGATCCATTGAAATGCAGAGGTTATAGTATCGCTTGTAAGAGTACCTGAAAATAAGATATCAAGACTCTTTTGATACCCTTTTATACCCAGTCATGAGAGCATCACCTGTTTACCTGTGGAATGTTCCAAACAGGTGATTTTTGAACTTCCCAGTCTTTTTTGTTTGCCCCTGTCCCAACTTTTTTGGAACGTGTTGCAGGCATCAAATTCGGAATTAGCGTATATTTTCAAAAATCAATAAAGTTGATAAGGTAAAACATTAAATATCTTTTCTTTGTACTGTTTTCAATTAAATATATGTAAAAGAAAACTTACAAATCACTGCTTTCTGATTTTATGTGCATTTTTACATGCTGTCCCAACTTTTTTGGAATTGGGGTTTGTAGATTATATTGCCGTCTCAAGCCTTCAAGCCTGCACTTAGCCACGTCTCCTTTGAATGTCGTTTTAATCGCACCATCTTTGTGATAAAGGTACCAAAGTATGCATTGGGAGATATTGAAGAATATCCTTGTCTGAAAACGTATTTACTCTGCTGTAAAAGTTAGTGTTGTTGGGTGCAAAAAGACAAAATAATCCCTTTTTGCAACACGTGTCGAGTAGTTAGATGAGCATGTACTTGGCACGAAAGGAAATTGATTCAGTTTAACGTCGACTTTGTCTTAGTGTCGAAAGCCTAAGGGACAGCGGCCAGCTGTTTATCTTACAATTACCGTTAACTTGTAAATCTAATAAAACTTTGAAACTTTCTGGAAACAGTCAATGAGCATCGCAGAATAAACCACAAGCTTTGTTGGCTGTACTGTGTTCGAGGCCTCAACAGTTCTAGTTTACGAATGCGTGATACATCCAGCCAAACACATTAAGCCCTTAGGTGGGGAAATCATAGGGAGGCCTGTTCATATTTGCGGTTGTGTAGCTGTTTGCTTTGCAATAGTATACATTTGACTGAATTCCAAATGGTTAAGAAGCAGACATTGAAACAGCAATCCCATAGCTGCACACAAGCCCCTTCATGTGAAGACTGAAGTAAAGTAATGTGATTGAAAATGACATTGAATTGTATTGTTTTGTTAGAAAGTCCATATGGTATGCCACTTAGGGGTTCCATTCAGCTTGTGGGCTTGATTTTTAAAGTTCCTACTTACTATTTGTACTGCTCAAGAATAATTTTTTTGCTGTGCAGTATTAATTTGTTCTATGCACAAATTCTGGAATTTGATTAACGAATATGTATATTCCTGTCCAAACTAGGTTGATTGGAGGGCAATAATGTCCTTTTTAGTGCCGAATTCTTACTCTTCTAGGTATAATTGGGTAATATTTCTTTCCCGGCCGGCCTGCTTTGAGCTTTTTGTACAGAAGCAGTTCATTTCAGATCAGGAGTTGATGTGAAAAATCGGTTAAAGACTTCAGAAGCTTCTCCTAACACGGAAATCATCTATTCTGGTTTGCACATGAAGACGCGCAAGCGAATGAATTCGCTTAGAAGTAAGATCTCTGGCCTGATAGTGCATTGCTTTTGACCTTTTTTTCCAAAGGGATTTTTGTCAGTATTTATTTATTTTTTTACCGAAGGCCTTTTAAAATCCACTTTCAATTTCTTTTGTAGCTTTTTTTTGACTACTATTGCCTCATCTCTTTTGAGCAAGTTTAAACAGAATACGACAGCCCTCATTTCTCTGAAGGCTCAAAGAGGTAAGGCGTTAGCAGAGGTCTTCACAGTCTAGTGAGCTTGGTGACTACAGGAAGTCCCTGAGTGAAAACAGAGACAGGCTAATAGGCCTGCCGAGCTCCCAACTCAGATTTTCTAACAAGGAGCACATTTCATGACGCGTCCTTGCAGGTTTTAACAAGGGCTTGGTCCACCAAGGTGAGTGAAACCGATCTGCCGACTCACCCAGAAGCACCGCGCCGTGATTCCGGCAAGGTTAGCCCCGCCCCGCGAGGAACCGCGCTGGGCTGCCGCGGAAGGGTAACATGTCGTAATTATTCCCCCGAGAGGCAAGAAGTGAGAGACAGCGTGGGCCCACAATGGACGCCTTTATAGCAGAATCCTTCCAGACTTGGTAACTTCAGTTGCAAGGGCATGCTCATCAGCCCCTGTCTCCTGTCTTCGTAGCCTTTAAGGCAGAAATCAAGGAGAAGGCACTGAACCCTGTCCACATTTGCACAAAAAACCTCCTTTTCTTTTAGCTAACTACAGGCCAGACTGACTGAAAGCTAATCCCCCTTTGTCGCCGCCATACCCACTGATTTCAAAATCTCTTCCTGATACTTTGCTATTTAACAAGGGCTTCTGGAGCAACGGTGTTCAGTGAACCATAGTAGTATTGATGGTAGAGTCATAAATCACGCAAAATGTTGCTTATAAAATATTCTTTGGTGACCATAAATCTTTCATAATAGTCTTACGGTAACTATGATAACAGAAATTAGTTCTTCCAAAGTCTCTGGGTATAATTTGTCAGCTATAAAGAATATTTTTTCCCCCAGATGCATTTATAACTATGAGAAAGATAAAAAAAACAAAAAACATGTTTTTTACTAAACTGTGTGTTCACAAACTCAACTTTACATTTTATATTCATTAACCTTATTGCTGAGTCTGCAAGTTCTGTATTTGTTTTCATCGGAATAGATCTGTTAGATCTTTAATAGACGTTTGCAAGCAAGATTGTTTGCAAGCAAGATTCCCTCCCATCTACAATAGTGACACACAGAGAACGTTCTGCAGTTCATGCCAGACGGTTATGTGGAACTGAACAGAAGTGGCGCATGGTCCGCAGTTTGGCATCCAGAGGATCTCGTATCTTGGAATTGCTTTCCACTTGGAACTGTACTGTATGTTCCAGTGACCAGGGGATGCAGCCAAAACCTTAAATATAATTCCTTGAGCTCTCTCTCTCTCTCTCTCTCTCTCTCTCTCTCTGTTCTTTGCAAACACACAAACTTGCTCAGACTCACACGTACGCTTCAGCAATCTTAAGAATGTACTCTCCGTGGACGCGGTGTGGAACAGTGATTAAAGTTGCGGGGGAGCCGGTATGGTTGAATTTGGAAGTCCCAGTGCAGCCACAGTGTCACGGAGTGGCTTTATTCAGAATGCGTTACTAGCATCTGGCTCCAAAATGGCTGGCAGACGGAAATGCAGTGAGGTTGAAAGATAGATCTGTGTTGTCACCGGAACAAAAATGATTGGGAACCAGTGTAGCCGTTAAGAATCCGTTTGTTTGACTGGGACAGGGAGAACAATTCATACTGCAGGCTTCTCGGTGCCAGGCGCTTGGCCCTCTGGGGTATGAACACCAATGGTGAAGCAGCGGCCCCCTACGCTTACCGCGTTTCTCTCCATCACTCATCCTCTGGGGTACACCAGACAGCGCAGTGATGCAATTAAATGCATTGGCGCATAGACAATACATAGGCTTTCTACGTAGGCTTGCATTGTGTCCACATCTATTTTAGTTTGAAGTTTATTAGTCCTCGTCCTGGGAGTGTGTACAGTAAAATAGCTATTATCATTATATTGTCAGTGCTGCAAAGCATTGCCCAGCTGCACATACTCAGCATGGGGAAACACACAGGCAGTGGAAGCACTTAGGCTGCCTTGCTGACTAAAGTACTAGATCTACCGGTATATAAATATCACAGTTCATATCAACGCCTGTGTGGTTTAGTTGGAAAACCGTTTTCACAGGTACAGTACACCAGTTCTTTAAAATACGATAGCTCAGTTGGACTCACTCATCATTCACCTCTTGCCGACTCAAACTGTTCTCTCCTCCTGCTTCATCTTGCCATTTCTTTTCCTCAATGTTGTTTCTGACATGAAAAATAACTGCAATGGTCTTTTAGCACCAACATGAATTGATGAACTGAGTATTTTTAAAAAAAAATTTGTTTTAGCCCTGTAATCAGCTGCTCAGCTCTGGAATTTTCAAAACTGCAGGGCCCATATAATGCCTTAATGTCTTATTTCCCTGTTCATGGAATTACCACCTCTGCCTGACAAAGAGGATACATAATACTGTATTTTAGCTCCATACATTCTTCATAACATCTGGAGGGGCAGAGTTGGCATATTTCTTTAGATAAGTGTAAAATCTGATCGGTAAACTATTGGCTGCTTTTCATGCTTTTTGCTGCAGGGCAAAACATAATTTAATCCCTAGCTATGCCTACAATGCTCCCCAGACGGTAGTCGTTGTGACCTCAGGCAATACGTTGATATCTGAGAAAACTGCAATCTGCTCAGGAATACATTTCGCAAATGCCTTAGCAGTCAGTGACAAAGTTTTAAACTGTCAGGGTGTCCTTTGTAGCCTTTCACATTCTGAAGTGAGGGGCTTGATCACATTTTGTTCACATGTGAAAAAAGAATGGTGTCTACCATTGGGATATTAAGATCTATAAGGGTCTGAAACTCTGTAGTCATTTGTGCTAAATTGCAGTATTTTCCCAGAAACCTCTTTAAAACAACCCATTAAATTTCAGTGAAGCAGCAGGCCAGATATGGTTCTCCACTCTTTCTACTTGCTACATCACAGTGTTTATTTAATAATTGGGTAACTATTGTTATAATTATATCATTCTACTCAACCTCTCTGTAGAGTATGCCATACTTGTGTATGCAAGAAATGTCAAGACTATCATGCAGAATGAAACATACAAATACTTATTATTAGTGCTACTACTAGTGACTACTAGTTATTTATGAAATGTGGATTATGTCTCTATAATATTAGTCATTTAAAATTATTCAAGCAAATATATGTAATATACTGTACATCTTTCTCTGCTTGCAGTTAAGAATTCCAGTATCTTCCCTGGGTAGTTGAATGCCTCAATTAATGTCAATGCTGCGGAATATCTCTCCCTTGCAACTGATTCTGTACACCTACAGTGTTTTTAGATAAGGTTTTTGGCAATGCATCCTGGTATTATTCTTAGCTTTAATGTTTTTAATGATAAAGTGTTTATACAGTGAAACTTTGTTTTTCACAGAAAATCATCATGCTGGGATTCAAAAGTAATTTCCGGGGAATGTGTAAAAGTGCTTATTACTTTTTCTCCAAATCACAGTTTATAATTCAGTAGCGAGAGAAGAAAAAATAACTTGATTTCAGACAGGTAACAGTCCCAAATGTCACAATGCCATGTTGATAAACTCCTTTTAATTAATAATATTAAAACGACCACACATTATTGAGCGTGGGACCCTTGCTTTCTACAGAACTGAAACCCTCTCCATGTCTGCTACTCTGACAGGTGGTCATATATTGCCGCAGCTACTTTGCAAGTCTCATGTTAGCCAGCTAAGTAATTGCAATAGTGGCTGTCAGACCTGTTGTTCACTTAAAACATTTTATTCGTGTAACAGTTTTCACAGACAATTACATTTTTTTTGTATTTTAGCTTGTGAGAAATGCTGAGTGCTCGAGGGAGCTGTGGCTGGCGTGAAAATTGAATGATATTTCTGTATATGGACAGCATATATGAACATATATGAATGTGTGGGCATGGGGTGTGCAACAGTGATCTGTTCAATCCATCACATGACTCACTGTGTTGTAGGTCATTTACATTGGTCCAAGGGACCAGTTAAAGCTCTGGCACTCTTACTTATATTTTAAGTATCACCAAACTCACAATTTGCCACTGTCACAAAAAAGGAAAAAAATGCAACAATTGACAAAAATAGAGGGAGCTAGGTTGAAAGAGCCCATGGAAAATGTTATTTTATTACAATTTTGTGAACGCTTGTCACATAAATTGAATCCAGGTGTGAAAACAGAAAAAATATTAAAATGCATACAAAAACGGCACAGAAATGATCTGCACTCACCCAAGATTGGTTGTAAATGTCAATGCTCACTGTAGGCTGATCGAACTTGTCTCAGTTCCTAGCAGCTTGTGTTTAATAAGGTTAGCTGTAGTCTGTCTCCTGGATTTATCATCTTGTAAACAACCGTGAAGCTGTTTACAAAAAAAGCGGATTTTGAAAGTATTTCCACACCAACAGTCAGAGAAGGGCGGTCAATAAAACAATTGGTGTGAGGAACGAATGCATGTTTAACAAGGGCTGCATCACAAAAGTACCTTTATGTGCTGTTTTAAGAGAAATGTACTGAGTGTGTGTGTGTGTGCGTGTGTGTGTGTGCGCGCACTGGCAGAAAGTACCTGTATTTTAATTTATTTTAATTAATTTAATTGAACTATTATACATGAACAGTGTTATAACCTCCATCATTTGATTAAGCATGAAACATGAAAATGCTTTAATTTTGTAAAATTACATTTTCCTCTGAAAGTCACATTTTAAAAAATAGTTATATGCTTTACCGCTGGAGTAATAGTGTTCCACTGGCACCTTGAGCTCTTCTCAGATAAAAATGTTTATCTTACAGTTACAGCTATAATTTAATATCCATATCTAATTGGAGCTTGAAATGAAATTTATAATGCTGGGTGCATCCACCCAAACATTTATGCTGCATTTATTTTTTTCAGGTGTCAAGCTTAAATGTCTCTAATAGTATTATTAATGAAATGAAGGATATTGACTGGGAACCACAGATTTTTTGTCATTGTAGGAAATTAAATATTTCGCATTTAGTATTGGAAGCAAATTCGTTCCTATTTCTCACTTTTTTCTCATTGGTTTTAACAGATTCGTTTGAATTATATAATATAGAAAGAGAATTCCTAAATGAATGTTACCAAAAAAGTACTTAAAAAAACATGAGCTCTTGAATAGTTTGGTGAGCTCATACGTCGACTCAACTTTTGTTTTATAATACAACTGCATTGTTTATGAGGTTCCTGGGAAGCATTTGCATAGGTTCTTCCAGAATGGGTTTAGGATGAAAGAGGGAATAAATCCTGGTAAAGCTCTCTGAAAAGGAGCAGACCCAGGGCCCCTGTTTGTTTTCAGATATTGTAACCCCACACCCTCAGATACTCTGCATGAGTCCAGATAAAAGATGTTGTTCGATCTGTATAAACGTGAGGATTACAGACTCCCATTGGTGCCTTGAAGAAGTTAGCTTTTGAATAGCAGTACAGGCCCCATGCAGGGAGAGTCTGTAGACTAACTCAGTTCTTATCAACAGCCTCAGTGAAAGGCAATAACACTCTCAGGAGCCAATTTGAGTTTATTTACCCATCTTGGACAAATTAAGGGATTCCTGAAGAGGGTGATTTGGGAACCATGTATTAGAATTCTTGTGGGGCGACAATATGATTTTAACATTTTTAACATAACATTTTAACAGGGTTCTGAATAAACAAAACTTGTTTTTGTTAAAATAGTGAGAACATAAAAAGTATTACCATTTGAAAAGTTCAACTTCCCTAAAACAGACATGATGAAAGTCTCTTTATTTATTTATTTTCTTTAAATCAAAAGTGTATATGTTGAGGAAAAAAACCTTTCCTGCACATGACCGTTAATGAGGGCATGGTGAGGGAGTAGCCCTGTGCATGTGAACATGTCCAACTGCCAGTCCTACCTACCATACACTTAGCAGGATTGGCAGTTGTTTGGGCTTGATTATCTTTTTTTTACATTACAAAATGAGTCAGGGAACATAGTACCATTGTTCCTTTACTGACAACATTACATTGTTTTATTGACTTTTAGCAAATAAAAGGCTGATTCTGCTCAGTCTGTGTAGGCAATTCAAGAAACACCCAAGCAGTGTTTTCTCTCTATTCTTGCAATCAAGTAAAAACATATTTTTGGTCAGACTTCATCAATAGAGCTCGGGCTGTAGTAGGGGTATAGTAGGAACATGGCCACATTTTCACACAGAAGAAATTGTAGTACATGAAAAAGGAATGAAAGCATTTCATTACTGAATAAAAAAAAACAGACTACTTCAAACTCAAATATCAAAATGTAGTGAAAATCACTGGACAAACTTTGCTTGTTGCACCTTGGTGCTATATTACATGGAACAGTCTGAAGTCATAGTGAGTAAACTATTTAATATTTGAAGAAGTAAATGGACAACATACTACTTTTAATAATAACTACTACTATTAATAATGATAATAATAAAACATTTATTTGTTATGTTTTTAAAAGCTGTAATAAGTACACATACCATATGTATATAGTACTCTGGTTATTTTGACAATTTGCAATAAGAAGGTCAGTTCCACTGTTGAACAAAACTACGTATTGCTGCCTATCCCTTGCAGCAGGTAATTTCATTACTTTTGCCTGAAATGTTTTCTGAACATTTCCTGTCTATTGCTGTCCTGGAGTTTCCTCCCAACAAGGAAATGACATTATATACAGTATATCTTCAATATGGCGTACTTGGAGTTTGTCAATAAGCTAACATGTCATGTCATGTCATAACTTGTCATGTCATGCACTTTAAAGAATACCACTTTGTGTCGGGGTAGTAACGGCATTCACTCAGGAGCATTTCTAAGCAGAAAACATTGGGACGAAGATTTTGTCCTACTCTTGGAATGTTGAAGGCAACACCCGCCAAAATGGTGGTTAAGCCTATCTAACAGCTGCCGTAATTGACTTTTACCAACGTTTGACAGAGAGGCGATTTATTGCAAGCTCTGAGATTGTCTTCCTGTCTTGCAGTAAATGGGATTTCTACCCTTTTTTTGTTGCTCCCCTATCTGGAAAACCCAACAATAGCTATAACCGCAACATCATCCAACAATTTGGGAAGACACACATCTTCCAAAACACACATTCATTTTTCATTTTTAAGGTTATATTTGGCCCATATATTTTAACTGGATGCACTGATGGATTGATACATATGCCTCAGCCCTAGGGCTCTGGAGGCAGTTATAGTTTCATTTGATATTTACCTTGGGAAAAAAACTCCTTCCCTTACTTTTGAGTAAGTGGTAAATAATTTGAAGGAGTAACCAGACCCCACCTCTCTATCATAAACAGTGCTTTACACAAGTTCCCCCACCCCTGATGAAATAAGGTTATTTGACTAGGCAATATAGATCGCATGTGAAGAGAATTCTTATTAAATTCATAAAAGTGTTCATAAAAATATTGTTTGATACTTGTATTATCTTAGGCATTAATACACTAATACATACACTAAAAAACTCATTGGAAATTACTGTGATTGCGTATCCACGAGATTCTCTACACTCAACAAATTAAAAACTAATTGTGAGACAGTATTTTAAGCAATCTTTTTTTTTTCTTTGAGAAGCAAGGTAGTTAATGCTGAGAGATAGTTTGAAAGCTTTGAAAGACTTTAGTTTGAAAGCTTGCCTGTGTAAAGTCTGTGCAGTCTTTGTGAGGGTTTTTATTTTGAACCTGATCCTTCACAGTGGAGTATTTTCAGACCTGCTCCATATCAAAGCTTGGCATCTCAAGGCTTAAAATTCCTCTATTGTTTGATATCCGCTTTTTTCCATTCCATTATCCCGCTGAATTGAAATCAAGGCTTTTTATCAGACTGTTTGTCTCTACGGTGATGGTAGCAGATTGCTGAGATAGATGTGATCATATAACCCACATAAACCAATAGCTTACATACCTCACTGCAACCTTTTATGATGGCTGGGAGAACAGCAATGGGGAACTGTTCAGGATATTTGAATGTTTTCCCTTTTGAATTTTCGAATAGGACCCCCTTTGCATGAATGAACCCTTTTCTCTAGCACTTGTCATTTTTGAAGTCCCAAATATAGGCCACAGCTTTCTCTTTCATGGCAGCGCAGCCATATCATAGGGCTCCAGTTCTCTTTGTCAGTGGGCCGATAAAGTATCAGAATGTACGGCCTAGTAAAAGAGCCGATGTGTTTGAATGTCTCAGCATGCACCCGCCGTACAATTACTGTGTTTGTACCGGACAATACTTTATTAAATATCGCTCTTTTTATATTTCATTGGTTTGCTAGGTGTTCTTATAGTTGGTTTAGCCTGGCAGGACTACAAGAATCACAAATTAAACACAAAGTTAAATGCAAATATAAAATTGGCTAAAGGTCCCAAGGTTTGTCAGATATTTAAATAATATCATAAAATATATATTCTGTCATGGTTTTGCAGCTCGCCGGTCCTGTTCTGTGGATGTTTTCTTTCGATGCCGCGGGACGGCGCTCCTGTCGTGTTTTTCCGCTCACCTGCACTCATTCGTTTCACCTGTGCTGGCGTCTGTTGGGTATTTAAGAGCAGCGATTTCCTGTCTCGTTGCTTTTGTGTCTCATTTGCCACCGAAAGCCAGGTATTCGGTATAGGTTCAAGCGACCACTTTGCCTTCAAGCTTTTTGCTTCTAAGGTAACGCGGGACTTGCTTTAGTGCATTAGAGCGTTTTCTTTAGGATTTGATTCTCTCGGTTTCTCTTTTTTTCTGTTCCTAGCTTTGGTTTTCCTTTCTGTCCTCTTTGAGGCAGTAACCTTCGTTACTGTTTATCTTTTTACCTCTTTACTTAGCTCTTTCTGTGATTTAGAGCTAGAGGTAATATCTTTTCTTCCTTTTATTCTCTGCTCGAGTCTGCAAGCTTTTCACCCACTTCTCTGGGTCGCTATTTTTTCTCTTTGTTTCCGTTTGCCTCTTATTTTTAGGTCTTTCATAGTATATAGAGCAAGAGGTAAATTCTTTTCTGGTTCTTACTACTACTCGCGTCTGCGAGTTTCGCCCACGTTTCTGGGTCGTTTTTGTTTGGCTTACGCCGGGAGTTATTTTCCCTCTCGGTTTTATTTTCTCTGTTCCGTTCTCGGATCCCCTTTTGTGGTTATTTCGTAGGGAAACTTTTAGATCCCCTCTCAGTCGCGTCTGGTCATCCGAACCAGACCCCTTACAATATTCAGTATATACTGTATAAAATATGTAACATATAACACAGCATGGTGTACTTATTATTCAAACTGTGAATATTTATACCAGTATCAGTGTCCAAAATTTATTAAGTTAGATGTTCATCTGAAGTGTTACTATTTTCTAATTCTGTTCCACTGAAAATGTAAAATTACAGTGCCCACCAGAATTATTAGTAACCCTGGAAAATATGAGCAAAAAAGGCTATAAAAAATTTCTTTGTCATTTATCAGCATGACCTTAGGCTGACTTTACACAGTGAAACTTTCACGCAACTAGTTGCAGGTTGCAAATTGCATGCAACATAATTTCCATGCAACTTGACAGTTACACGAAGCAATTAAAAAAATAATCAGTCTCATGCAACACGATTTAATAGTTTATTTCACTAAAATTAGCTAGCTAGATTGGTCATTTATTTTCATCTGTCGTATTGTTTTCTCGCTAGATTAGGCCTATATCAAGTGGGAAAACATCTGGAAAAAATAGCCTACTATAGATACAGAGTTTGATACTGTTAGATGTAATTTGTCATATCTAAGACATTTTGCTGGATAAAATGTTTTTTAATACACAGATTGCTTTGTGAAGTAACTTGCTCGCATTCCCAACCAGTGTTACTCACGTTAGCTAATGTTAACGTTACATTAGGTAAAGCCCTACTATGTTACGTTCATATTTACAAACTGACTAAATACTGCACCTCTAACCACAAAACTGCTTTGCTATATTATAGTTGTTGTAACTAAGATATTTGACGAATACAAACTTTTTAAATCAGCGGATTTTGCGTTATGTGCCGGCTTTATTAATCAGCTGTTGGTGTTGCTATGGTTAACATTCATAGTTTGACGACATAATCTGACACGTTGTCAGCGTTTTGATTGACTGTTGCGTGAAACTAGTTTGACAAAGTTGAGAGTTTTGCAACTGTTGCAGCTGAGTTTCAAGTGCGTTGCAGAGAGCTTTACACCATGCAACTCAATTGCAACTTAATTTCACCTAAGTTTCAAGCAACTAAAGTTGTGTGAAAGTTTCACCGTGTAAAGCCAGCCTTACACTCAAAATATGAGAAAAATATAATGAATTTAGGTTAAATTATTTGTCATAAAATAATGTATATTTTACCATTTTAAGCACACCTCAGGAACTTTTATGTGGTCATTCTTACCTTCCTGTTTCACTGGGATATAAATATGAGGTGACACACAGGCCAAAATCCCTTAGTCATCCTTAAACATGCGGAAAGTCAGAGAATACGCAAATTAAATTAGACCAAAGGTTGTAGACCTTCATACATCTAAAATATAAAAATAGCTTCATATCTGAAACTACAGCACCTATTTCCACCACCTGGGTAATAATTAAGAAGTTTAAAGCAATTGGAGCTGTGATAAACCTGCCTGGAAGACGACACAGGTGTAGTTTGCCCCATGCACAGTGAGGAGGATGGTTCGATAGACATTTCTCCAAGGATCACAGTTGGAGAATTGCAGAAGTTGGTTGCATCCTGTGGTCACCAAGTCTTCAAAAGTACAATTAGACACTACCTCTATGCCAACAAGCTATTTAGAAAGATTAGCAGCAGAAGTTCTGCTGTCATCATACCTAAAACGTAAGCACCTGGAGTTTTCGAAGAATTTAGATTGGAACTGAGTGCTATGAATACAAAAATTGAGCTTTTTGGCAAGGAATACCAAAGGTGTGTTCGGCGTTATAAGAGGCATAGTTATGCAGAAAAGAGCCTTATCCCCATTGTGAAGTGTGGTGGTGGATCTGTTATGTTCTGATAAGGACCCAAGCGCAGACCACAGGTAGCAGGCAAAAACGTAGTTTATTCACAGTCCGAGTTCAGAAGCCAGGTAATCAGAGATAGACAGTACAAAATCGAAATCCAAAAGAGTAGTTAAAAAAGTAGCAAGAGTCAAAAAACCAGAAAAACACGGCAAACAAAACAGAAGGAAAAGGCAGGCTCGAAGTCGTACAAAGGGTTGTCTCAGGAATCTCAAATAACAAAGGCTTATTAGTAATCGGCACAATGAAATTGATCAACGTTCTGACAAAGAAACACTGCACACTGAGGGCTTATAAACACTGGGGAAGGATAAGACAAAGGAGGGTCAGGTGTGAGAGAGGGCGGGGTTACAAACAAGAGGTGATAACAATGGGAATCGATAATATAATAATGGGGAAATGACAAAGACGTGGACCGGATTCACGAAAACACATTGAAGACAACATAGCCTGGATCAGAGGCAGACTCGTGCTCAGATTGGTAGGTGGAGTTACAGGCTAGAGACAGGTGCAGTCAATATGCGAAGGCAGCAGGAGTCAGGTAAAGCACACGAGAATGGACTGTTAAAGCGTAGAAGATATGTTAGTATCAATTAGTAAAAAACTAAAATACGGGGGTTAGTCTTGTTTAGTAACACATATACATTAGTAGATTTAGTAAGTGTAATTTACACTAGATAACCACAAGTGCAATAAGTAATTGTTAATATTATCTACAGTTTAATACAAAAGATTGAAGAAAGAATACGAGACACGAAGGAAGGCAGAAATCCTGAATACTTCCGAAATCACCCGAATAGTGCCAGCACGATACAGGGGAGTGACAACTCGGAACACAGCACACAGACAGACGGGGATCTGAGGGAAATGCATACTGTACAGGAACCAGGGCTATGGGCAATGAATATGAAAAATAATAAAGTAACAGAAAATAATACACAAACAAAACAGAACCATAACAGGATCTGTGCTGTTTTTTCTCCAAAGGCCCTGTGAATATTGCTAGGATGCATGGCATCAAATACCAGGAGATTTTAGACCAAAATCAGGCTGCCTCCGCCAGAAGGACAATGATCCGAAGCAAAAATCTACAAAAAAAAAAATGGTTTACTGACCGCATAATCAAAAATCCTGCACTCTTTGCTCATATTAATTGACGCGTTGCCAATAATTCTGGTGGGTACTGTAAATAAATGTATATTTTTAGAGAAGTTATTTTAAAGGTTGTATCAGCGATTTTGGGTCGAAACATAAATGATCACATTCATCTGATTTTTCCTCACGATCCGCTAGCTGCCCGCCCCATAAGCAGGCCGTCAAAAAACCGCGTCTCTGTAGGCAGCCTATGCTCCGAGATCGTACACAAAAACAAATGGTACTACCAACCACTCAAAACCAAAATAAACAGTATTCCAACCAATCACCGACAAGGGGTGGGTGATACTAATACGCTAATACTCTTATCTCGCTGAAATCTTGACGGATTTACAAACGGTTTGGTTTCTTACAAACGTTATTAACGTGGTTATAATTCTGGATGCTTGAACACTATTTTTTAAAACATAACATAATTGGCTCTGAGCTGGAGCTGGCTCTGTTTGTTTGGGATTTCGCTTCAGAAGTGACGTCACCCAAAATCGCTGATACAACCTTTAAGTGTTTTCTGCCAGCATAGTGTTTTTACGAAAAAAGCTTCACAATTCTCATTAGGTCTTCTGACGTTTATTATTGTTCTAGCATAATATGACAGAACCTCCAAGATCATGTTGTAATTATGGACTCACCAACTGGTAGACCCAGAAGTAGCATATGCAGTTATGCCTTTAAACCACCAAACCAGGTTTCATATTTAAAACTGAATTAATTTACAGTATATAATGATTTACATCAATATATAAAGGATTATTTTTCTTAAAATTGGTTTGTCTTGACATCGCTTTCAAAGTTCCAAAAATTCAGAGAGTCTGACCTCCATTTTCAAATCAGTTACATACTGTGGGTTCTACTGTATCTATTTGAGCCAGCCTCACAATGCTCAGTGCTTATAGCTGGACTGATTGCCAAACTGCCAAATATCTTTAAATATAAAGAAAAAAACGTAAAGAGTTTTGTTCAGGTTTGTTATAGTTTTGACTCCATACACTCTAGAACATCTGGAAAGTGAAGTTATAGTTGATTTCCGTGAAAAATTCTGCAATCTAATTGGTTCAAGCAAGTATTATCCCCACCCACACAAGATTTGTTCAATAGAAGCAATGTACCATTGGTTTGTTACCAAAGCACATCCCCAGAAGTCTGGTCAAGCTCATGATAACGTAAGGTTATGAGTCTAATAAGTGTGGCTAGGAATGGAGAATAGCACTGTTATGTTTCTACTGACCCAGACAAAAAAAAAAGAACTCCATAGTTGTAAAATCACGTGCATCATTCATGAATATGATATTCAGTGTATGACTCTGATGTAGTTTTACAGCCCTGTCTTGTTTTGCACTTTTTTTGTGAAAAAAAAATTAAAAATGGCATTTAAACAGCTCATTGACTTCTGAAATATCCCATTACTTAAGGAATTAAGCCTCAGATTTGAGACCATATTTGACACCATGGTATTAACAAGAGCATATTATAATTCCAGAAAAACATTTGAAGGTTTTATTTGGCTCCAGGTTTTGTTTTGTTACAGGACTGTATGTATGTAGAACACAAATCAAAAAGTATCACATCTTTGCCAGACTTTCTGGTTCTTATTTCTTAATAGCAGTGTTTTTGTGCTTTAGTGGTGCAAATGTTCAGTTTATACTTTTAGGCCCTTCATTTTATAAGATCCAAGGTTTGGTTGCATTATCCAAGTGTAATTTTCTTATAATTTAGTTTTTTCACATAGATACACTCCAGGTGTCAACCACATTTGTTGAATCAAACTTTCAATGTCTTTCTCACACCAATTTGTTTTTCAAAAAATGACAAGTAAATACAATATTTGATAACTACCAACATTAATGTAGTGACTGCACAATATTGTAATGTTGTGTGTGTGCGCGTGCGTGCGTGCGTGTGCGTGCGTGCGTGCGTGCATGCATGCGTGCTTGGGTTCTAACTTTAAGTGCGGGAGGGGGAGCTGGGTGTACAGATGTGCAGGAAACACACGGCTCATGTAAGATTAATATGCCATGCTTGCTTGGCTTCACACAGGGTGCCGAAGCTCTACAGGTGCTCTACAGATTCAATGGTTGTTTGCATTTACCAAATAAGTTGTTTTGGTTATGCTGTTCATCCATGTTTGAGTTAGAACTATACTCTGTCCTCTACAACCCCTTTGAGTCTAGTCACTCCTGCAAACCCCTGATAAGCTTTGGAAAAACTTTGAAAAGACTGCTGTCCCTTCTTTTCACTTTTTTCTGTTTTTCTCTCATGAAAACCTTTAGAAGTCTGCCAGGACAATACTTTGTTGACAGAGCCATGGCAATAACTTTCATGCTGAGGTGACTTTGAAGGCTAGAAAATGCAGCTGAAAGGAGGGAATAACTAGGAAGCAATTCCAGGCAGTTTCATGAGACAGACAGGAAGGTTTTGTCTTGCATTGCCTGGTTTGCAGCTACAGTGTCCCGTTAAAGGTGCAGTAGGCAAAACATTTTCAATATAATTTTGGCAAAATTAAAAAATTTGCTCCTTACATTCCAGCAGGTATCAATAATCAAGTGTTTCTGAGAAAGAATCCAGTTTCTGTGAGTGTCCTGGGCTCTGTACTAGGCTGTCAAAAAATCTCAAGCCGGTCTTCCAAAAACCAACCAATCAGGGCTAGCTATGTAGCTACCAATCAGGGCCGCTATCTACAAGCAAAAGATCCTCCCGGTAGAATAAACCCCCTGTCTGTCTGCCTGTCTCCGCGCATGCACTGGAGCATAATTTGGTGGGAGAGAGATGAGGAGGGAGGGGTGCAAAATGGGGAAGTCTTTTTGCCTTGTATGTTTTCAAACTTGCCTACCGCAGCTTTAACCAAGGCCCTGCTTCAGTGAGCCCTCCCCCTGGCCTTCACCTCCCATTGGCAGGGTCATCCACAGGTCAAGTCAGGAACTCAGCCAATGGCAGGGGAAGGCAGGCCAGTGAGTATCAGAGGTGAAGCCGTGCCACACAAATATATCAGGGTACTGCTGTGTCAGAGAGGTGGTCATTTTCATGTGCTGTCACTCACCGCAATGGCTGTTTGTAAAACTCTTTACATGCCATTCATTTACAGTAAGCATTCAAATGACAAAACAAAATTTTTGTCTTACAAAATTTAAAATGTGATTTTGTGTATCTGACCCTGGCAACCGTGGTGTCATCCAAACAGTATTATTGCTTTTAGCTCACAGCAAAATTGGATTTATGTAGCAGCGTTAAAGCACCCCAAAGAACTTCACCTTACAGAAAATCGTCAGATATAATGGTATCAATGCATATAAGAGGAAATGTGAAGTAGTATAGAATAGGAATACATTGGATACGTTGTTTAGAAGAATGAGTTTGCTGGGTGTGGCCAAATCTGTGATTCACTACACGTCCTTTCAGTGCATGCATTGCAACATTTGTCCAACGTATCCAATGATTTGTAAGCATTCCAAGTCATATATATTACACCAGGATTTTTTTCCACTGCTTTTGTAATTTCTGGAAAACCGTTCAAATTATGGACAAACAATGGCATTATATTACGGGGCCGTTTGTGTTTGATAAGCATAATTTCTGCTACTGAACAACTATCAAACTTTTCACACAAAAACACAGTTTCTGAACTGGAACGCCTCATCTGGTTTAATGGTGCCAAAAAAGACCAGTGTCATCAGCACAGCAATGAAAACTGATACCTTTGTCTTTGCATAACCTCTCTAAGGGTTAACATGCATAAGGAGAAAAGCAGAAACCCAAACACGGAGCCCCTGTGGTACTCCAAATTTTACTCAGGGGATCGCTGCTTTACGGATCACTGGATTTAAAATAAATTGAAATCCAGCCAATAAAAGCACGACTTAAACCGAGAATGTTGATCCCTGCTAAATGAGTTTACTCCCTTTAATTTTGGAATAGCCAATTGTAATTCCAGGCCTGTCCTCATCACTGCAACAGTGTGCACGTTAAAGTGTCTCCTACGAAACACGTGCAGTCAGCCACTCCCTCTTGTCGCTCTGTAGCTGGGCTGTGCAGACGGTTACGTTGTAACTGAAACCACTGCCTGAAGGAGAACACAGGCGCCCGATTAAACAGTAGAACTACTATTGAGTGGCAGGGCAGGGAATTTCCTGCTGACTAAAATGCTTCCTCCCTGGGAAATGGTTGTTGGTGCTGCCTTGTGAGGCACAGTCTAAATTTCATTGATGCACATGGGCTGCATTACTGTGTTAAGAACAAGTGCCTCAGCTGGATTGTGTACTTGACAGCCCCAAATAATCAATAAAAGTGTGAAATAGTGTAGTAATAATGATGTCAGTGGCTCTTCTGAATTCACTCTCTAACTTTGTCAGTTTTTACTGAAGAAATTAATGAGTCATTACTTTAAACCGAAGGAGGTCAGAGATGAGGACAGATCAGGTTGTTGTTTTGTGAGTTAGGCTATGTATTAGCGACATTTAGGACTGCCTTTGCCTTAATTAGACAAATGGTGACATTTTGCAGATAAAAGCACTTTTTTGTCATTTTCAGGAGTGTCTTCCATGGCAGTAAAAATACCCACAATTCTGTGCCTCTCCATTTTCAGCCCAGTATGCAGGAAATCTTTGCTGTTGGCCTCTTGGACATTATGTCAACAAAATATTCAATGGCGATTTATGCACTCAAGCACTGTGGAACACTCGAGACTTGCCTCTTTCTGACATTGCTCTGAGGTCTATGTGGGTGGTATGCCAATGAATAAGAAATACTTCTTACACCACATGTCCTATTCTGCTAAGTTCTAATTATTGTTCATTGTGTCCTGGTCCACAAAACAAAAACAGTCGTTTTCAAAGTAGTATTTATTTTTTCCCCTCAAGCTGTGTGTTATAAACATACAGATCCCGAAACCTCTTTGTAAATGAACACCATGTGATTGAGTGATTTAGTAAAATACTTTTATAAGTATATATGCTGTATATATTTTTTTGTCCTTTTTTATGTCACTTTCTAATTTGAGAAGGGATTTTACTGTCACCTGCTTAGCATGGTGCCTTCACTAAGAAAGTACAGTCCCACTATGTCAGGCAGTATAATGGTTTACTTAACCTGAATTGCTTCAGTATATATCCAACTGTATAAATGGATATATGTAAAAAATAAAATAAAATAGCTGTGTAAGTCGCTCTGGATAAGAGTGTCTGCTAAATGCCTGTAATGTAATTCCTCAGCATTGTCCCCTGTATATCTTAGGTTGCTTAGTTTGGCAGATATTTGTGCTGTATAGACAAGTATACAAAATATCACTGTAACTAACTCCATTCCATACAATTGTATGATTTTGTGGTATTAAAAGTGCAAAGGCTGAATATGAATTTTAAAAATCCTTTCCTTCATTTCATTATGGACAAGGACTAAGTTTAATTAGAAACAGGAGCCAGCTGTGTCCAACGAGCGCACATTTGAGATGTGTCACAGTTACCCACGATGCCCAAGGTTAAGGAGTCTCAACGGGACGCCGCATTTCAGAGGCTTGTGTTCAAACCTAGTGGAATGTGCAGAAATCCCCCGCCATCAATCAGCGTACAGGGACACACATCGCAGCTTTACCCCGGTCAAGTTTTATTTTCGGACCACAGGAATCAGCTATGTGGCTCCAGCCTTTATGGATCTACCTTGAGAGTCAACCCTATCCCTTTCAGATAAGGGGGCTAACGTAAATAACCCCAGCTGTGCAAAGTGTTGCTATGAGGATATAATGCTCTTGGTCACCTTTAGCCCATTTCTCCCCCCCCCTACGGCAGTCCATACAGGACAGGACGAGGGGAGCGGGGGGTGAGGGGGTTCGGGGGGGGGGGGGGGGGGTGGCAAAGGCGGGGGGGGGGGGGGGTGGGGGGGGGGCGCGGTGTTTCCACAGTTGTAAGGGTCTCAGCTCTGGGGGCGCTTGTTGACATTTTGACCCTGCATTATCCCTAGTACGCGTTGCCCTCGGAGAGTCGTGTCGAGAGAGACAGCGGTGCCACGGGGTAAAGACTCGGGGGTATTATAGCAAGCGCATTATTGCTGCGCAATTGAGTGAGTCTCTCGCTGGGAGAGGGAGCGTGTTTGCTCATCATATTGGCAGGCCTTTAAAAGGACTCAACAATAGGTGAAGGATCTGAAAATCTGATTGCATTGCTTGATGTGCATGAAAAGCCTCAGTGCCCCCACCCAAGTCTCATTAAGTTCAGCTCCACTGGCCCTTAGAAATTATGGGCTGTCAGGAATCTAGCCCATGCGACAGATGTGTATTAAGTGAGCTCCCTCAGAATATGGAAATATCATTCATTTATATGGGTCCAAAAACGCTATTGAAACTGCTTGGGGTATTACCCAGCTTTGTGTAATACCCCAAACGAGCAAAACAACATGTCCACAACTTATCCACCCCACCGAAAATGCACTAGTTACACGGAGCATTTTACAAGCCTTGGCTCTCAGTTAAAATATAGCAATGAACCATAGTGCTCAAAGCCACTGGACCAGTACAGGTAAATGGAACTCTGGCGCAAGTGATTAGCCCAAAAGTGAAAGTGAAGACTACACGCTTGCTGAAAATGGGATAAGGCTGAGTTGTCTTCTGTGTTTTTAGGGAGTACCTCCCCCTGATTCTCCAGTAGAGGAAATACACTTCCCCCCAAAACAGTACCAAGGGTGCAGGGTACGCTGTAACTTCCCCACAGCAGCACATTAACACCATGTTAACCCTGACCAAATATGTTTACACACGCTAAGTCTGTCAGACTTGCCACTATTGCAATATCCCAAGCACGGCATATCTCTCATCTTCATGTTAAACACAGTCTCCAGTGCCAGTGAACATGGAAACTCTACGCAATCCCACTAGCGGTGAACAAAGTGCCACGTTCGTGTAACCCCCTTTTCTCAGACTAAACAGTGATAATTTGTTGGTATTTTGCCAGAAATCCAGAATTTGTAAGGTCAGGTTTTCATGGAAACCAAAATAGTTGTACTTTCTGCTGCCAAAATAGCAATAGTTAATTATTTATTTTCATGAGTATTAAGTGTTATGATACTTAATGTGTAAGGAAGTAAATTGCAGCTGTTTGAATAAATTAAACTAACACATAATTTATTAATTAAACTAACCCTACACATGATTTATTAATTAAACTAACCCTACACATAATTTATTAATTAAACTAACCCTACATATAATTTATTAATGTTAAGTATTTGACTATCACGTCAGTGAACCTATCCCTGTCTTTTTATTTTGCAGCATTAGAGTTTTTCAATGAAACCCTATAGTTTGGTCATAGACTTTATGTTGAGAATCTCATCTGATGGTTTTAATCTCAGAGATTTGTGCTTCGTACATAAGAGCCATTAGCCATTATTTTCGGCATTGACTTTGGCACATCATCAGTTGTCCTTTTAAGAAGCAGGGGTACAGATCAGTACCACCATTCACTGAGCTACTGACTGACTCTAGGACAGGATACCGTTGTTTTGTTCTGGCAGATAAAGCTCCCGTGGTGACTTTTGCTAATGCGCAATTGGCCAGTTTTCATGCAATTGAAGGAATAATTGAGAATGCGGCCAAGGGCATGAGCACCTGAAAATGTTTAGCAATTTGTGCAGCCCAGCTTATATTCCACCTGAGGTATGCTAAGAACAGTTTAGCCGTGTAGGAAGCATTTTTTACGTGTCACTTTGGAATCCTTGGGTTGCCTCCAAAGGCTGAGGCTGCCAGAGGCTGCCTGCGTTGCCATGACTACAGAAAGCAATTTGAGAGAAAGACGTGCATTTGCGGAGTGGGGGGGGGGGGGGGGGGTGTGCAGGGGGGGGGGGGTGCAGGTTTTACCTTTTTAACAAAGAAGACGCATCGGCGGATTGAGAAAGTCACACCATCAGTATTGGCCTCCGGCCACCTCTGCTTTGAGGCTGTATTCTGGGATACAGGTGAGTAACATCAGTAAAGACAATAATTTCTCCGGTGTGCAGTTAATCATATTAACAGCACAGGAAGGCTGGAAGGAAGCATGTATGGCTGGGGGGCCCCTCTGAGAGCACTTTTGCTGGGAGAGTTCTGGCCTTTCCGTGGCACACAAGCAGCACTCCTTGGCTTTGCTTATGAAGGCTCAGACCTGTGAGAATAGTATGTTCAGTCCAGGAAAACTGGAGACAGTTTGTCACCTGACATGGATTCATTAGGCCAACACTGCTGTCACCCTCATGGATGATTTCATACCCATTTCCAGTTGTAACAGTTCCGAGTAATACAGATACATACAACAGGAGGCGAGGCAGTCAGGCGGAAAATAAAGAACTGTTGAATATGCTGTGGGTGAATCTGCACACACACACATACGACCTTGGTAACAATATATACCTGTATAAAACCATAATGGAAAAATAAAACAGCATGGCATATTTGTTCCACAACTGCTGTGTTATACATACAAGTAGAGAAGATTTAAAGAGAACAATTATATTGGATACTTTTTTTAAGTATGAAAATGGACACTATGTACGTTTAATGATAATGAAAATATCTGGTATCCCCCATCCCTCCGAGATCGATCATTCAGTCACGTCAACGTACCTCTGAAGTTACACTGTTGAGGTAAAGCGTATGAACAGTAGGCCGACTGATACCAGTTAACTTGTGTTTTAAAAGCACAGGAACAGAAACGCTGCCTGAATCCATGTTCCAAGTTATGGGAAAACTGCTTTGTAGTTCAAATTAAATCCAGTCCTTAAACCTATACTTTAAAGGATAAGGATTACGAAGAATATCATTTGAGGCCTGATGATTATTAAGGATTTTTCAATGGACTTGGGGGGGAAAAAAAATAATGGATCAGTCTTATTTTGTTGGCTTTAGGCAACACAGATAAACTTAATATAAGGTAACATAGCGTGTATGTCAAACGCACTTGGATTACATGGGTTTGCACACCCACGTGCAAAGCATGCTGACAGGGAGGTCTCATTCCACTCATAAATCCCAATTCAGCTTCACACATCATTAGGGATGTGGCTGTTAGAGTGTATCTATCTCTAAGCGTATCCAAGCCCTAACAAGCATGTGCAGCTGGGCTCCCATTACAGTGTTAATTAGGAAACACATCACCCTGCCTCGGGGTAGACCAGCCCCTTTCAAGGGCCTGTCTCCAGACACCAGGCTCCAGTCTTCTCCACAGGTTAGCACAACAGATGAGTTCAACAGGCTATTGTTTGTAGCCAGAACTGCCGTGTGCAAGTCGATGGATCCAGAACTGTCTGGAATGTGGGCCGCCAAAAGGCTACATTTGCATTCGCTCTCCTCTCAAATATGATTTAACCCTTGACATCATTTGCCTTTTTTTTCACCAAACCATTCATTACATTAATCAGTAGTGTCCGTTTATTTCGATACTCAAATTTCTATTTAAGGTGGAGAGTTAGTGTTCCACTGAATTGGTTGTTGGGTCTAATTTGACTTCCTCTGAGTGGGGTTTCAGGTTTACATGGGCTTGATTTGACTAGTTATCAATTAGTGAGACTGATATAATAGAATGTGTCTGTAGTGCGTTGGGTTTTCTTATAAGTTGCATATTATTTATTATACATTTGTATTGGAGACCATTAACATTCAGTTACTAATATGAGTGAACATTTTATGCTTACTCTGCACTAGAGAACCATAAAGGAACAGTAAAATATGCTCAGAGCTATTTTAAATCGGTTTTGGAAAAACTTTTCTTTTTTTTTTCCTGTCAAAATGGTACATAAGAGCATCCACACACCAAGACGGGGCCCCTAAATAGCCAAAACCAGTTATTCCTACGGACAAGCAAAGTGCAATACAATTGACATCAGTGCAGGATGGATGTCACATCCTTTCATTTGTCCAACTTTGAGCCAAATTCATCCATACTTGAGAGACATACCAAGTGCTCTGCGGGATATAGATTGAATAAAAAACATCTGTTGAACCTCAGTGCTTGAGTAACAATGCTTGTTCTTGTGCTTCCATCTGTGCAAGTTCCTGCTTGCACATTGGCGCTTGCTCTTTGTCACAGTTTTAAGTTTTGTTTTTATTACAGATTGATAGCGAGCTCATTCCAGGGGCGTGGTCACAGGATTGGCATGGGTGACACCAGCCCCTCTGCTTGTAAGGAGGCTTGCCAATCCCCGCCACGCCCCCGCCCCAGATAAATGGCCATTAAATAGCAGTAATGGCCATTTATCCCATGCACTCAGTTGTACCAATTGTAGTCAATTTATGTTAGTCTTCACTGGGTTGCGGCAACAAATGCTGTAAAGTGGAAAGATGACTTTGTGCACCAGGCCCGAATCAGCTATGTCTTTGTTACTCTGCTCACTGACTCTTTGCTGATGAAAGCCAGTTTAGGAAGCTGCGCGCTTTGTGACTGAACTCGAAATTGAGATGGCAGGTTTCATCAAAATGACTATTATTTCAGACCACTTGATTTAAATATGTTCACTAAAAATGTGTTACTTGGTTGTGTGCAACAGGGTTTTGTTTGATAGCTATTGATAGGGTTCCATCTGAAAAAGGAAAATTAAGCCAGCTACATTGCTGTTAACTAGATGGTTTGGAAAAATTCCAAATTACTTTCAAAATGTTCCTTGCATTATGCTACTGTGACACAGAATAAGACGTTAAATTTAATCCAGTGCAGTCCCTGAGACAGACCACATCTGACGCCACCTCGCTGGCTTTGACTATCTTTGGTGAGAAATCCTCTCTATCAGGAGGACATTATCTGGCATGGGTGATTCCGGGGGTCCATTAGGACCAGATTAAAGGACGGCCCTTTGTTTACACGTCGTTACGGTACATGGCTGAGCTGGTGGGCACAATGGAATCCAGTTTCCTTTGTCTGAGTGGGGAGGGGAATGGAGACTCCTGTTATGGCAACCTGAGCCTTCTCAATGCCTTGTTTCACCTAGCTGAGCAAGAGCGGCAGTGGCAAGACCTCAGAAACAGAATCTTTTCTCCAGGTCACAAGAGGCCTTAACCTTCTGGAGGAAGTCAGTATTCGGATCCAGCAAAATTTATTCGGTGGAAACGCAAGTCATTTGGTCATGCGGAACCAGTTTATTAATGTTTGATGACTTACCCCAAACGTACATTCTCTTGCTCATGAATGAATCCTAAATGCCTTTTAAATCCCGTGTTTAGAATTGGAATACGAATGACGACGCAATGCAGACGTCCCGTGTTTGTGTGTTACCGTGTTAATAGCCAGTCATTTGTGAGTTGGGACTGGTGTAGTTAGGCAGGCTCCATTGCAAAAAGCTAGTCTAAAATCAAAGATGAAGGACCATCTATATTTAACCTGTCTTGCCCAATTATGTGGGCTTACTCCCCTGTTACAGCAATTTGCCTCTCCGCCCTGAGTGGCACCTCTGGACTCCGCTGCTACACAGGGAAACTGAAAGGCGAACTGTTTACATTTCAGGTCACTTCCTGGGCAACAACACAGTGATTGATGTGTTACGGAGTCAAGGGTACGAAGTGGAGCACACACCAGCGGGAAAGCCCATTAGCAGGTAATAATAAACCCACACGTCCGCGCCGTTCTGTCACCACCCTTAACCCCGGCAAAACCCTGTGAAGACTCGCTGACTCTTCAGCACCGTCCCGGAGACGTCGTTCGACACAAACCGTCGGTCGTTCCCTGGCCTTGGCGCTTGTAAACTGGAAGTGTCGATGTTTAGTAAAACATTAGGGGAAAAGAAGCAGGTCAAGCTCAGAGATAACCCCAAACCTCAAGTCCAGTGACAGAGTTTGAAAAGCTCAGTAGATTTTTGGTTCTATGGTGATAAACCAAATAAAATATCCGTAACAGAAAAAGAAATTGCCTGCAAGTGTGTTGAATTTTTTTCTTGAGTGTCCGGGTTATATTGGCCGTCCCTTTTCACACACCTCCATAAGTATCAAATTAATTTGGCTTTGAAATGCTTTGTATCTTGAAGAGATAAACATGTTTAGGCCACAAGGCCTGTAATGACTACAGTTACTGTTTTGGTTTGCAGTAGTGCTGTGGTCTTGTGTGGTCCTGCACTTAACCTTTTAAAGTTTACTATAGCTTTGCAGCTCATTATTTGGACAGCAGGTTCCAAAATCTAAAACAACTGGCTTTTTTAAATGGCCATTTATATTTTTAACTTCACCTTTAACGTTAGTGGATTCCGTTCCCTACTATGCTACCTTAGGTGAAAAAAGACAGAATGAAATGTAAAAATATCTTACTTTACCACAGATTTGTTACATATTATGGCTTGTTCTTAAAACCTGGCTCTGTAAAATTGGCAGACCATATTTTATCACTTAAATAGGTGTAGAGTTACATGTGCCGCTGAGTTTGGTAGTGCACCCTCTGCCCAAGGGCGGTGTGGTATTTATTTATTTTTGTCTCTGTTTCACTGACTGGATTTCAAATGGAAATCATTTTCCAAGTAAGCGCACCCCTAGTTTGTGTAATTTCACCACAGACCAAAAACAGATGTCCAGTTCTGCTCAGTTTGTTGTGAAAAATGTGTTATCTGCAAATAATCGAAAAATCCACAAATAATTAGCCTTTTATTTTGCTTGACTGCAGCTTACCTTTGTCTTCAAAGATGAATACACCTCCACCTCTTTGCTAAATTGAATTTGCCTGTGTTAATAGCACCTAATGTAAGCTGCAGGATGATATTTATTGCCAGAAAAGGCTTGTAATTCACTAATCACTTAATGTGTCCATTTTGATGTGGATGTTGGAAATTCTAAAACAAAAATAAACAGCCATCACACAAGACTTTGTCAGGGTGGTGTTTATACAATGAGGTCAGTGTTTTAACCACGGCACAGACCTCAATAGATTCTGTCACCCCTGCTGTATTTTAAATAAAACACTTGTAGGCACATTCTGTTGTTGAGAAAGCAAATAATGATTCACCCCGTCTGTTGTGGAGGTGAGGACAGTTGATCTTTTGTTTCATTGTATAAGAATGCCTCCTCATGGGCAAGAGAACCACAAGCCCAAGACCCATGCATCTTATGATATGGCAACACAACTCAAAACTTCTCTAAACTCAAGCAGCTGATGTTTCTGAAAACCTCTCCCATGTCTACAGCACCTCCTTTAAACAAACTGCATGAATATTATGTTCTATTTTGTGGCTGTTAATTATGAAAGAAGCGATTGCTCACATGCAACTACAGCAGGCTAATTTCCAGTGTCCGAATGTTTGGTTGAGGTTGTTGTCCTCACCCAAAATCCACCCCCACCCATCCAAAATTATTTGCAAAAGGGGATTGCCAGGATGCTACTACAAGAAATATACAAAACTATACATTAATATGTGATATGTATTCTATTTTGCTTTCCAGTGGCAGGCCTTCGAAATTGCCCACCTTCCCACTACACAGGCCTTACACTCCTGGTCAGGAGCTGGAGCCCTTCCTGCACGAGCACCAACAGCGCCCCCTGGAGGAGGAACTGCTGCCCCACATGCTGCTGCCCGACAGCCTGGACCTGCTGGAGAAGGTGGACCGCAAGCTGAAGAAGAAGCGTCGCAACAAGCAGAGGAAGCAGCGCATGCGCCAGTTCAACGACCTGTGGGTCCGCATGGAGGAAAGGTGAGGACGCAACGCAGAGCTGGCTGCAGCTGGAGCGTCTCTGAGCTCTAGGTGCTTTTAGAAGGCTGGAACATCCATCTGTACAGCAGAGGTCAGGTTTAGTAAGGAGTCGGATGACCTCAGAGACATCTGAAGCGCCTCTGAGCTCTGTGCATTTCATAGGTGCTTTTAGAAGCCTGGAACATCTATTTGTACAGCAGAGGTCAGGTTTAGTAGAGAGTTGGGTGAGTTGGTCACCTACACTGAGTTCGGCAATAATCCTCAAGAGTATCTGAAGGTTAGACAGTAGAGGTGACTGACTGCATCTGTGGGATATAGGTCCCTCCATTTTGGTCTCTGTTATTCTGTTACTTTCTTCATACAATTTCTTCATTGAATTTATTATTTTTTTTCGGCATGTTCAAGACTGGTTCCTTGTTTGTTTAGTGTTAGGAATTTGAAAGACACCGGGTTAGGGAAAAGAAATGATCCCAACGAGACCTTAAATAGCTTTTTTCCAAACCCTCGTTGGAGTCCAACAATCTTTTATTTTCGAGAACATTCCAAGTTCCATCACAGAACCTTTTTGTTGTTGTTGGATCTTGTCTTCTGAATGTGTTTCCTCCATCAAGAACATCTGTATGTTTGCGCTTCACTGACTCCATACAAACTTGAAAGACAGAAAAACTATCCTGATTTTTCTTTTCTTTTTTTTTTTTTTTTTTACATTCCCCAAAAAATAAACTTATTTAAAACACTCTAAGGAGATATCCCTGTTTGTGCAGATATAATTTTTCAACCATTTAGAAAAAAAATTTTTTAATATACATTTGCCGCCAAATCCGGGGCTGAGCAGATCTAATTACCACCCCAGTTTGGCCAATGGCCAATCGACTGCAACCACGTCTGCAACCGCTTACATGAACACCACTGCCGATTCGGGAGAGTGTAGACATCCACGGTTCTCCTCCGAAATATGTGGTGTCGCAAGCTGAATACTTTCACACCGCAGACTATAGCTAAGCTCACATAGAGCATAGAGGAAGACCTTTCATATGCAGCTTTTGATTGCAATCTCCGGGCGCCCGATTGACCGGCGGGGCTCGCTAGATAGCGATGCAGACGGAACCCAATCCGACTGAACGGTCCCATTCCCTGGGCTTATGCTACCAGCCACAGTCGGCGCTGGATGGATTCGATCCATGGCTGTGAGGGTCATCCATGAACCACAGTGTGGTGTCTTAACCAAATGAGCCATCCAGCAGCCCTGCATTTGACATTTTTTATCCTATAATCCAAATAAAAAATACCATGTATCATTTCTTAGTGTAAAAAGAAATGAGCGTGAACGAGTTTGGTATATTAGATATGGACAGAGTCGGTATATTATCTCTCAGTTCAGAAGTTAACAGACTAAATGCAGTTACCAGTTTAACTTAGACATTTCTTCAGTGCACCTTTAAACATTTAATAATGTAATTTCTTTTTGTACAGAACTTTCATTGACAACACATTTTCTTGTTCTGCTCTGCATCAGACTTGACTGTCTGGAAAGGAATAAAATGACTGATAATATCTACAGTCGTTTTCATTTAAGAGAGCCTCTAAGTTGTCCATGTACACAGTCATAATAGTTGTATTGAGGTGGTTGAAACAGGCAGCGCTTTGAACACCATCTGTTTCAGGAATACTGTTGACACAGATGTAGGAAGGGAAATGGCATTTACAATTTGACGCACTGAAACAATTTATTTGAATGGCTTTTTTTACTGAAAGTTCAGGGCTTGTCCACTCTTGCATGATGCCAGAATTGGCTATTTTCTTTCATTTCTTTTACCAAGACAAAGTAATATTATACATCTGAGCTTCACACTTTATGCTCAACCTAGATGAATTGCCAACTTCATGGACTAGAGTGGAAATAACAGCAAGATGTTAAACTCAATCAAAAGAAAAACATCTAATCTAGTTATTAGGTTGTTAGTGTATCATAAAAAACATTTATATGGCTATTGTTGTTTCACCTTATTATTGTGAGTGTTCTGGCCAAAAGCAATGCTAAAATGTGGATTAGAATTCCTTCCAGGGTGAAATGATAAATTCACTTTTTTACAGTTTCTCTTATGGGGAACCAGATGCAGACATACGTGATTACACCTTGTGATCTTGATTTCGTTGGCAGAGGACCCTGATGTGGGTGGAACGAAAATAAACAGGCTTGCAGCTCCAGAACACAAGGAGCCAAACAAAAGAATAACCTCTGAATTTACTTTCTGAAACGAGCAGAAGATAGGGCCATGCCCAAGCGCAGCAGCCAAGCCAATCAATGAAAAGTAAATATTATTAATGAAAGGCACATGCCGGTGATGAACATGACCCATGCCGGTGATGAACAGTCATGGAGTTCACGCTGCTTAAATATGCGCCGGCCAGTTTCAGGCCAAGGTCAGACATACCGCTAGGCCCACCACCCAGCCATATACTCCATTCCACAAATGCTTCTGTCTGCTTTCAAAAGACCATTTGATTTATTTCCAAAAAAAAAAAAAAAACATACACAGTTGCACATAAAATTAACTGAATCAACAGCGTCTGTGTGCGCGTGTGTGGAGGTGGTAAGGAGTAGGGTTAAACTATTGCTTGACCAATGGCAGCAGGAGAACCTGTCCACTTGTTGTGATTGGCCTGGCTCCAGCCACAACTGTGGTGGTTTAGCAGAGCAGACACCAGACAGCCTGGCTGAAATTATTAAATGCTGATCCTCTTCAGGCTCGCTGAATGGGCTGAGGCCTACTTGCCTGGTTTTCTCTGCCATCCTCCTCCAAGAGTTTTAGTACTTAGGCCAACTGGCAAATTCCTTCTGCCTCACAAGGTCTCCTGCTTACTCCTACATCTTAGTAAAACCTCAACTCAACTGGCTGCAGTCCTATTGAAGGTATCCCTTTGCTTTGACTGCATTACTATTTCCATTATTTTTACTTTTTCTTTCTTTCATTCCAAGTGGTTTAAGAGATTTCACGGGGCATTTGCAACCTCCAAGTTCTGCATGCTTTACAACTTCATAAGACTGTGTATAGACACTTCTGGCAGATCTGACCGAATCTAATGATTTCCAGACACCCAACATAAAATCAACACTGAGTTCTGCGGTGACATTTCCACATACCTTATTACCATTATATGCTCATTTCAGAAGTCTGTAGTAGATGGCTCTTTAGTTAAAAGGAGATCAGCCACCAGCTAGTTGTGCAGAACATGGATCTGTGAACTCCCAAGAGCCTCACAGTAGCAGGTTAGCATGAAACGGTGAAGGAGAGGCCACACAGGTGCAGCATGTCTCATGTGTGTGTGATATTCTGGCTTATGTGTAGAAAATGTCAGGGAAAATCCCCAGCCTTCCCAAGATGAAGGTCCATGGGCAGCATTGTACATAAGTGTGGGTTGTAGTGCTGGCTTTAAAAATATATGACTGATAGGTGATAGTGATGTGTTAGGCCTCTGTAAGAACTATGTCTGTCAACCAAGCACAGTATGTGTGTGTTCTCTAAACTCCTCATTTAGGTAGAGAAATCTGGCTCATGTCAGATGCAACAGTCCTCCGTAATCAGTGTTAAATCTGATATGGGGTTCACTTTTGTCTTTCAGCACGACAGCTCAACCACCCCCACCTCCTCTTGTCCGCATCATAAATGGTTACATCACAGTCCAACCGCATGACCGAGGTTACGGAAGGTCCAATCACGTCCGGACTTCTTCAGATTCTACGTCCATCCCTGCCTTGTCTGTAACCTATTTTTTGTTGACAGTTGGTGCACAGATAGTGACATTTCAGCTCTGCTAGAGGTTTCAAACCCCAACTCTTCAGGATCTGGAAGGACTCATTTACTATTCGCCAAAAGGACTTTACTATTAAGACACTGCTCATGGGATATAAACTCTTTAAAGATCATGAGGAGTTCTCTCAGCAAATTCAGAAATTTATTTCCTCAAACCATTATTTATTCTTCCCTTCTAGAAGAATCTGTTTTGTATTCCTTTATACTGTGGGAATTGTATATACCTATGTATAATAGATGTAATCTAGAAATATGAAAATTAAATGGCTAAATGGTTTTTGTTCATTTAAAAAAATCAGCATTTTTGTGGATAAATCAGGTACTAACCATCATTGTGATTATTTTGCTCTTTCTATGTGGAGGTGAAAATTATCCTGTCTACTTGTTTATTTTTCCTATCCAGAGTTGTTAATATGTTTTGACATAGAAGTTATTTGTTTAATTTATTTAACTAAACACCCTTAGATAATCTAAAAGTTTTTCAATTTGATTTTTTTGTGAAGTTTCCTTGTATACACCATTTACTTAAATATACAATACAGTAACATATCCATTCAATTTGTTTTGACCTCTGCAGGTGGCTTATATTCCAGTTTTGGGGAACAAGGAGAATTTAATGTTTTCAAAAAAGAATTCAGCTATATTTATCTGGCTACTGTATGATCTAAGTACATTTGATAAACATAAATTTAGTTTAAGAGAAAATGTATGCATAAAACTAAAGATTTATTAAATGTTTGTGCACTTGAGTTCATCCCAAATGTTACATTTGAAAACTTTACATAGAAATACTAAAAAGGAAAGTAGGAATAAGTCTTTAGTGTAAGGATTCCATTGCCTTGTAATAGGTGGGATTCGACACATTCCCGCAACACAACAGATGTTTGGCCAGTAATGCAAGGAAGCAATAACCAGTAATCTCAAGGTTAATCAGATGCCTGACAAGAATGACATAATTGTTTCACGGATGAGTGTGAATGCTACTGTCTTTTCAGTGCACAGTTCACTTGTTGTAATATATTGTTGAATACATTTGGGTCTGGTTTTCACAATGATCTGTTTCAATAAACGCTTCAGTGAACTCTGAAAGGCAGTAGGGTAGCATTCATGGCTGAAAGGCCTATTGCAATTATAGTTCCCCATAGGAGGTTTTAACAAACATAGATTATGTTCTGGTCTCATTAAATGTTCCCCAGGCCCTTTCATTCATTTTGGTTGTGGTGGCTTATGCCAAAGGAAGAAACTGATCATATATCTCACAAAATAATGGGAATATGTATGAAAAAAACAGTTGTAACTGATCAACAACATTACAAGTCAAAAAGCAATTTAGTAAAACTACTCCTTTAAATACACCAATTCTGCCACTTGTCAAGCTGTTGGCATCGAGAGTTCAGAGAGTTTATACACAGTATACTATACACACATATACAGGTAGTGGCCTAAAAGACGGAAACGCCATTATGAAGAACACTCAATAGGGCATTGGGCCACCACATTCCACCAGAACAGTTTGTACCTGGTGTGGCACAGAATCTACCAGCGTCAAGAATTATGCAGGGCGAATGTGGCATCATTCTTCCACAAGAATGTCAATCAACTCATGTCTTGTTGGTGCTGGAAAGCGCTGTCTCAGACATTCTTCCAGAATCTCCCATAAATGCTCATCTGTGATCAGATCTGGTGACTGAGAAGGTCATGACATACGGGTAAAATTACCGTGCTCGTGAAATCAATGGGTGACTGCACCTGCTCCGCGGTTCGGGGCATTGTCGTCCTGGAAGATACCTCCCAGAAGGAAAGAAATTGTGCGCCGTGGGATGAAGTCGATCACTCAGAATCATTAAGTAGTGATTAGCATTGACCTCACCTTCTAAAGAGATAAGCGGACTTGATGCATAAAAATGTACCCCACACCATAATGGAACAACCAGAACGCTTCACTGCTGGAACCGAGCGCTCAGGCCCGTAGGCTCTTTACGTTTGTGCCACACACGTGTACCTGTCCGCTGTCCATCAAGAACATAATGAAGGAGGAGTCATCTGACCAGATCACATTTCTCCACTGCTCACTAGTCCCATTGTCTGTACTCACGAACGTGCACTGGCAGGTGTGTGCGGTTTGTGTGCTGCAACCCGACTGGTGTCCCGCTCCGTAGATTTCTGCATAGACTGTTATGTGCACTACCTGCACATGCCTTTGATGGATATTTGCAGTCGCTCATCTGGCTAGCCTTGCCATGCGAACTAATGCAGAGACGTCAGCACCCAGGAGTATGTGCTTCAGGGCAACAGTTTCCCTTTGTTAACGATGTCTTCCGCTCACAATTCAAAGACACGGTCCCTCCTAAAAGATCACCAAGATTAACCGTTGCCAACACTCCTCTTTCAAAGTCACTGTTGTCTTATGTCTTAGCCATGCAAGCCTTAATTATAGTAAACCAGGCCTGCATAGCTTTTTTTGTACACAACCCTGAACATGCGTGTATTTGTGTGTGTGTGTGTGTGTGTGTGTGTGTGTGTGTGTGTGTGTGTGTGTGTGTGTGTGTGTGTGTGTGTGTGTGTGTGTGTGTGTGTGTGTGTGTGTGTTCAAAATGCCTGCTAGAACAGGCTTTTTTATTTTTTATTATTTCTACAGGAAACTAATTTTTTTTTTTTTTCATGCGTCACACTATATTATAGTATTGTTTTTTTAACAACAGAAAAAGGAAGACCCACTTAAACCTTTGTGCTCTGAACATCCATTGATGTTGCTGCCAAGTTAGTGAGTCCAACTGCTGATGATGCAGGATGAAGGAAAGCCATACAGTCGAAACCACAGGAACCAAAAGAGCAGGACAGTTTCTTATTTCTCTTAAAAGTGAAAACGGGTGGCAAAGGTGCTGTTTTAGCATGATTAAATTACTGGACTCTGTGTTTTACCGAGAGGTAAACACAGCAAGTGCTGCATTTGCAGTTATAAAACATATGGATAAAATGCATGATGACTGTTAACAGCGAGGGTACAGACCATTCCTCATGTCAGAGTAATGAGTAAAGGCCAACCACATAAGACATAACTTCCAGTAAAGACCTGCCCAAGGAAGTGAATCAGCGAACTCACAGATGGTCAGTCAGAACTTGAATGATTTCCATAAACAGCTACTTCCTCCATTCTGTTGACCTGAGCAGTGTGGGATTGTGTTTGGTAGTGATGGGTTAGGCACAGAATCTGAGAGGAGCAATGACTTGGATCTATGACCCATGATTGGCAGAGGACCGTTCCCTCAGTGTTAAGTTTTGTGAACAAAAAGGAGCTGTAATTGTGACTCAAGCTGAGCCTAACTGAACATTTGGGACTTCTTTCAGCTATACTCTTGCACTGAGGCCTGATATTGGACAGCCCTGACATGCATCTATGATAGCCATAGTGGTTTCAGTTACTGGCAACTCCCTATGTCCTGAAGCCTCCTATGGCAGTACTGTTCCCTGCACAGGTGAAGTGAACCTGTGCAAAGGTGAAGGCTGCAAAAAGAACTTTGCAAAGTTCTAAAAACACTGTGACCACTTCCATCTGATTTATGGTAGTGATTGGATTTTTTATAGTGGAGTTCAGATTGGTGTTTAAGAGCTGATAGGGCTGTATAAAAATTAGGAATGTAGATTTCCAGGTGCTTTTTCATAAATGCTAAATTAAAGTTGAATCAAGCGGTTTAAAAAAGATATATACAGTGAGCACCATAATTCATTGGACAGTGACACATTTTTTGTTATTTTGGTTCTGTACTCTAGCACTTTGAGTTTGAAATGATACACTGACAATGAGGTTGAAGTGCAAACTGTCAGCTTTAATTTGAGGGTATTTTCATCCATATCGGATGAACCGTTTAGAAATGATATAACCTTTTGTACATAGTCTCCCCCATTTTCGTGCATCAAAAAATATTGGACAGTTCAACATAATGTAGAATAAAGTAATCATTTTTAATATTTGGTCGCATATCCTTTGCATGCCATGACTTCCTGATGTCTGTGACCCAACAATATCAAGACTCTTGATATCTTATTTTCTGATACTCCTACAAGCAATACTATAACCTCCCTGCATTTGAATGGATCTCTATGGGAATTGGGGGGTGGGACTAGATTTAGCTGTAAATAGCACTGGAACCGTATTGAACACATGGTTGGCTAAATGCCTCTAAGTCATCAAGGGTCTGACATATCAAACAAGCCTTAAACCATCACTCTGCTGCCAGATATGCACTAGATATGGATGGATAACTTGAAGGGTTTCTTCTCCTGACTTATTTTCCCATAGACTTCAATAGGAAAATTTGTCAGGAGAAACAATCTTTAAAGTGATCCATCCATATCTACTGCATATCTGGCAGCAGAGTGATGGTTTGAGGCTCGTTTAATACCCTTGATGACTTACAGCCACTTCGCCAACCATACTGTACCAGCATAATTTACAGCTAAATCTAGACCCACTCCCCAATTATTCAAATGCAGAGAAGTTATAGTATCACTTGTAAGAGTACCAGAAAATAAGAGATCAAGAGTCTTTTGATATTGTTGGGTCACAGACATCAGGAAGTCATGGCATGCAAAGGATATGTGACCAAATATTAAAAATGATTACTTTATTCTACATTATGTTAAACTGTCCAATATTTTTTGATGCCCGAAAATGGGGGGGGGGGGGGGGGGGGGTTCATCCGATATGGATGAAAATACCCTCAAATTAAAGCTGACAGTCTGCACTTTAACCTCATGGTATCCTTTCAAATTCAAAGTGCTACAGTATAGAACCAAAATAACAAAAAATGTGTCACTGTCCAATGAATTATGGTGCTCACTGTACATCTCATTATTTTGTTGAAAATATCTATTATATCTATTATTAATTTACCAGAATTGCTGTGATGATACTACCCTGTGATGATAAGTGGGAGTTTGAATTTGACCCCCAGTTCAGAATTTTTATTGCAATATATTGGCTTACAGACTTTAGCTGGCCCTGGACATTATGTTTCCACCTTCATCTAAGAGGACTTTTCATCCTCCATCTTGTCTTTGCTGCATTTCCTGTGACTTATTTCTACAAGAACTTTCTTGGAACACATTTGCATGAAGATTTTTCTTTTGGTTGAAGCAATGACTCACTTTGCATTTAGACAGATTTTTGGGATTAATTTCCCCCTGTATTTCGTTTTAATCTATCTTTATCTCCTGGGTAGCTTATCTCATCTTTACTTCATTTGGCCAATTATTGAACAGGCTTGGCTCCAGGAAAACCCTGAATCCTTTATGCTTGCATACTTCTTTTAAAATGCAAGTAAAATAAACCAATATTAACTATCAAATACATGTGTTGATTGATGGAGTTGTTTGTATGCTTATTTTACATTATGTCACATATTTTATAATATGACCTTTTGTGCCTTGTGTTAGTGCAAAAGCAAATATAACTGCTGATGAGGGTTCCGTTGTACCTCAGTGGCACAAACCGCACAAGTGCATTGTGTTTGCCTGGGTGTCAGATACACATTCTTCTAGCAACCCTCGTGATCATGCAGTGTTTTTGCATGGGGTGTCACTACATTTTTGTTAAGACCTTACAGGATGAAATGGCCATGCTACAGGCCCACATCTATTCATTATCCCCATTGGACATCACATAAACAGCCAATGACATCAGCCAACAACACTTCTGTATAGTAGTGTGAGGTTGAGGTGAGTCGGGTTCGGAGGACCAGACGCGGCGGTAGGAGTCAGGAAGTTCCCACGGGTGGGAACCACAAGAACGGAGCAAACTCCGTAGATAAGGAAGGGAAGAAAGGCGAAAATAAACAGGCTCCCACTCTCCACAGGAGAATAGAATAAGAGGGAGGCTGAAAAAGGGAGAAATGAAAGCGACCCGCAGGAAATCGGGCGAATAACTCGTAGACACGAGAGAATATAGGAAGATACGCCTAAGCCTCTCGACTACAGAGAGGGGACTAGAGAAGGCGATCAGAAACAAAGAAAGAACAAAAGAAGGGTTCGCCCCCAACTCAATATTAGAGTGGGAAACTAAAGCGAGGCGAACGAAAACAGAGAAGCTTTAAAACGGCCCAGTATAAAGGACGAGAAACGAAAACAAGAAAAGGAAAAAACCTCTCGCTTCCAATAAAGAGAGCAGGAAGAGAGAGGTGTACAGGAAACGGCAAAGACAAACACTGTCTCGGCAGAACAGGGCAAGGAAAACCCGAGCGAGGGACAGAAAGTGCAACAGAAGGACAGAATCCTAAATTAGCTAATGCACGGAAGGCAAGTCCCGCGGTACCCCAAAGCAAGCTATGGGGCAAAGTGGTCTCCTTAGGTGCCTAGTCCTGTACCTTATCGGCGCTGAATCGCAAAAGAATACAATACAGAATCGCCGGAAGCAGGAAACGTGGAGCTTATGTAGCGGACAGGTAACTCAGCACAGGTGAGACGGCTGAGTACCCGGAGAGCGAAAAGACGGAATGGAGTAGAAAAGTAAGCCGACAGCGCCCTCGTGCTGCTCCGGCGGCGAAGGGACGCAAAGGGAGAAGAACTGCCAAAAACCCATGACAAGTACAGGTAGTTGCCATAGTAGTAGTATACACAACACAAATTACTTTTTTTTTTTCAGGCAGAGTTGGAGTCAAGACCAGACCCCTCAAGACCCAGACCAAGACCATGATCCAGACCAAGACCAGACTTACCAGCAGTGGCGTTTCTAGACTCTGGGGGGCCCTAGGCAAAGAAGACCATTGAGGCCCTCCCTCCCCACACACACGCCCCATCAGCCCCCATAAAAATGCATACGGTCAATTGTGCCATTCAAAAATAATCATTTATTAAAAAATAATAAATAACAGTAGTACAAAAGAAGGAGCAACAACATCTACAGTATGTAAAATCAAACAGGAACATCAAATAAAACAAAACATTTCTCCCCTCTTGTCCTGTTTCTCATGTTTTCTTGAGGTTTATTTTTAGGGTCTTCTTTCATTTTTATCAGTTATATCATCAAGCTTGTAAGCCCCAAAGTGCCTGAGCGTTATCTCAAATGGGCTTTGGCATTTCACATTTAAGTCAAAAGCAGTCATAATTCAATTGAAATAGAATATATCACATTTGCAATTTCGTTTCCGATAGCCTATATGTTCGCATCATTCCGGTCAAAATGAAAATGAAAATTCAATAATCCAAGTTTCATTTTCGTGTGGAGAACGCATCATTACGGTCAAAATTAAAATGAAAAGTCCATTTGACATTTATTTTTCTATGTACTCCAAGGTGTAACCCA
The DNA here is from genome assembly GCA_029718625.1 of Synaphobranchus kaupii. Lineage (NCBI taxonomy): Eukaryota > Metazoa > Chordata > Actinopteri > Anguilliformes > Synaphobranchidae > Synaphobranchus > Synaphobranchus kaupii. The sequence goes on from CM056392.1 coordinate 8,828,609, forward strand.
GTCATATTTAAAATTTAATTGAAAATAAGAAAAAAAAATCAATGTTCACCTTTGTAATTTCATCTCCTTAACGTGGTCGCTTTATTTAGGTCAGAAATAAAATGAAATCTCCATTCACAATTGCGTTTTCAATTCCTCGTCGTCCCAGGTCTAACTCGGTCATATTTCAAATTAAATTAAAAATGAGAAAAAGAAAAGTCAATGTTCACCTTTGTAATTTAATTTCCTTAACGTGGTAGCATTATTTAGGTCAGATGGCTCGCTACTACACATTAGCTAGCAAACTTAGTCTAACCACCAAGTCTATGCAATTGCAAGCACAATTTTATATACATATATTATCATGCATCTTTCTTTTTCTTGTATTTTGTACCCAGATGTCAACTACATATTTAACAAATTGATTGCTAGTTAACTTTTACAAATGTTTTGTAAGCTAACGCTAGCTAAACTCAGTGAGCTAATCGCTGGATAGTTAGCTAGTGCTAGCCAGCTATCGATAACATATGTAATAGTTTGCTAGTAGGCACTCAGATGCTCATGGTGTATTTATTCCGCATAATTATATCCACTTACCACTGCCTTGATGTCGCTTTTCCTCCTCCTCTCGCTTTTTCTTTCTTTTCTGGTTACCACTGAGGTATGCTCGTTTCATGCTGCCGACGGTTAGCTACCTTGTAAGTAGGCTATGACAGGTAGCTAGCTGACTCTCGTAACTAGAAGGAGCCCCACATAGGGGGTTTCCGTTTTCAGCGGCGGTGCACTAGTGGCTTTATGCTTTATGGGATGTTACTTTACTTAATGACTTTGTAAATGTCACTGCAAAATGCACCAATATGAGTGGGGGGTGGGGGCGGCCTACCGTTCTGAGACGTTTAAGGGGGTTTATAGCTGTCATTGCAAAATGTTCCAATACATGTGTGGCCATCGGAGGCCCCCTTTTCCCACGTATATTTTGGGGCCCCAAACATTTGCCTGGTTTGCCTGTCCCGACGAAACGCCTCTGCTTACCAGGTAGCCTACTGACAAAACCAAAACTGCCCACTTTCATCAATCCTAGGCAGCAAAATGATGTAAAATGGAAAATTATAGAAAACATATTTTATTTTTAAAAATTACTTTATAACATGCTTTTCACAAGTATACTTAATATTTTGATCCTGGTAGGCTACATCAGTGCAACATAGGCCTAATAATGTTCCACTGGTTCACCAGTAATTATAATAATTATAGTGATCCCAGTTAATCAAAGTAAAATATTTGCAACATAGCAGAGAGAAAGCATTGACCATCACACATTTTTCAAGTCTGCTGACTTTTATGAGCTTCAATGCAAGATTGTACTTTGCATTTTGTATATGTCCTGCAGCATTGAGTAAAAAGGGTTATAAAAAATTCACCTTTTGGTGAATTAGCTTAATCTCACACTGAAAAAATTAGAAAATAAAGTTTAAAAAAAAGTACATTTATTCTGGAGAAGAAAAAAAAATCCATCATCATTAACAAAACCACGTGTGCCACAATTATTGGCACCCCTAGAAATTCTAGAAATATGAACAAAATGTAACTGAAGCATTTTTTCCATTTATATTTTACTTTTTAAAGTTGATCAGAGTGTTTAGGAAGTTTCAAGCAGTAATCCATGACTTCCTGTTTCACTGGGGTATAAATATGAGGTGACACAGAGGCCATATTCCCTTATTCATACATCAACATGGGAAACATAAGAGAACACACAAATCAAATGAGGGAAAAGTGTGTTGAGCTTCATAAGTTAGGGAATGGCTATAAAGAAATAGCTACTCACCTGAAAATGCCAATATCTACCGTTAGGGCAATACTTAAAAAGTTCAAAGCAACTGGAACTGCCTGGAACAAACTGCCCCCCGCACAGTTAGGAGGATGGTAAGAGAGGCAAAACAATCTCCAAGGATCACTTTTGGAGAATTACAGACGGAAGTAGCATCTTGGGGTCATCAAGTCTCCAAAACTACCATTAGACGTCACCTCCATGCCAACAAATTATTTGGAAGGCATGCCAGAAAAAAGCCTGTCATTTCACCACAAACATAAGCGCCTGGTGTTTGCTAAACGCTACTGGAACCGTGTTCATGGTCAGATGAAAGGAAAATTGAGCTTTTCAGCAACCAGCATTCAAGGTGGGTTTGGCGTAAAAAGAAGGATGGCTATACCGAAAATAACCTGATCCCCACTGTTAAGTATGGTGGAGGTTCCCTGATGTTGTGGGGCTGTTTTTCCTCCAAAGGCCCTGGGAACCTTGTTAAGGTACATGGCATCATGAACTCCATTAAATACTAGGAAATTTTAAATCTGAATCTGGCTGCCTCTGCCAGGAAACTAAAACTGGGTCGTCGTTGGATCTTCCAGCAGGACAATGATCCAAAACATACGTCCAAATCAACACAAAAATGGTTAACTGCCATGGCCATCTCAGTCCCCTGACCAAAACCCCATTGAAAACCTGTGGGCTGAGCTGAAGAGGAGAGTGTACAAGAGAGGACCTAGGACTCTGGATGATCTGGAGAGATTCTGTAAAGAGGAATGGTGTCAGATTCCTTGCTCTGTATTCTCCATCTTTATTAGTTGTTACCGGAGAACACTCAGTGCCGTTTTATTGGCAAAGGGAGGTTGTACAAAGTATTAAATGCAGGGGTGCCAATAATTGTGGCACACATGGTTTTGTTAAAAAACAATTATTTCTTGACGAGGGATTTTTTTTCTCATAATAAATTTACTTCAATTAAAGGTTGGACTTTTCTCATTTTTTCAGTGTGAGATTAAGCTAATTCACCAAATGGTGAATTATTTATAACCCTTTTTATTCATCTTTACCAGGGGTGCCAATAATTGTGGAGGGCACTGTATATTATTTAATCTACGCCAGGTCTCTCTGTCTCTGTGTTTCTCTGTGATGGCTCAGGAGTGGGGGGAATCCTATATAGATATTAACAGGGTTTGGGACTGTTAGATTAATGAGTTCTCTGTAGGAATGATGTAGACCATGGCAGGTACGATCTCAATCCTAGACTAAATTTTGAAGGATTACTGTTTTTTGGGTTTTGGGGGGGAGGGGGGATGGTCTAAATATTTGAGAGACAACAAATGTAGGATTTCAATTACTTTTCAGAAGCAAATTTCACAGAAGCCCAGTCCAGGTTTAATGTTTTATGTTCCTTCTGTTCTGTGATACAAAATGATGTGAAATGGTTTCCATGAAGCACCTGAGGAGGTCCTTATGATGACCTGAGGAGGAGAGCATGCCATTGGAGCACAAGCCTTTTTGTTGCACTGTCAAACCTGATATCTCAGCACAGGGGTTTAATTGGACAAAAACCAAGTCGTAACATTGTCACATACAGAATTTAATGGGTCCAGTGATGGATTATTTATATATCTGTGACCCTATGTGAGGCAAACGTAAAACCCAACACCCTTCAGACTCAAAGGCTCTCGAGTCTTGATGGGTGTTATAACATACTCACAACATGTTAACATGTTCACTGTGGAAGTGAAACTGTATTACCTCACACATTTACAGTGGGTTCACATAAGTGCTGCTCGTGTGTTTGAAAGAATTACCCCCCCCCCCAATATATATTTCTGACAAGTTAATTTCAGGTGATTTTAAGAAATCAGCTTTATTCCAGGAAATGTTTGCACCAAAGCTGACAATGTAAAAGAATTGCAGCTGTTTAAATAGTCTTTGCATGAGTCAGTTTCCATTAAAAATCTAAATGAATGCATTGTGTTAACCAAAACCTCACAATAAATTATTTTCACCTCTACCGTCTTATTTTTGACCATGGCATTCAATAGGAAAATGAGTCAGGAGAAACCACCCTTAAAGTGATCCATCCATATCTACTGCATATCTGGCGGCAGAGTGATGGCTTGAGGCTTGTTTGATACCTCAGACCCTTGACGACTGACAGCCATTTAGCCAACAATGGGTTCCATGCTATTCCCGTGTATTTTACAGCTAAATCTAGTCCCACCGCCCAATTCCCATCGAGATCCATTGAAATGCAGAGATGTTATAGTATTGCTTGTAAGTACCTGAAAATATAGTACCTGAAAATAAGATCAGCCATTTAGCCAACCATGGGTTCCATACTATTTCCATGTAATTTACAGCTTAATCTAGTCGCACCCCCAAATTCTCACAGAGATCTATTCAAATGCAGAGGTTATAGTATCGCTTGTAAGAGTACATGAAAATAAGATATCAAGAGTCTTTTGATATCCCTGTTTACCTGTAGAATGTTCTTTGTTCAAGTTTATTATTTTTTTGCCTCTGTCCCAACTTTTTTGGAACGTGCTGCAGGCATCAAATTCGGAATTAGCGTATATTTACCAAACAAAATAAAGTTGATAAGGTAAAACATTAAATATCTTTTCTTCATACTGTTTTCAATTAAATATTCCTATGTAAAAGAGAATTTACAAATCACTGCTTTCTGCTTTTATGTGCATTTTATGTACTTTTTTTTTTGGAATTGGGGTTTGTAGATTTTGCTCTTATTTCAGTCCTTTGGGATGAAAACAGACATGCGTTAAGACTAAAGGATTCCAAAGTGCCAGCATATTCCCTTCATTATTGAAATAGTGTCCTATGCTTAAAATCTTATATAGGCTATGCCTACAGTATCATCGTATCCAGGTGTACAATATATGTGTGCAGATACAAAATCTACAAAAAATCAATGCTTTGTTTTGCCCATTGGAAAGCATTTGACAGCACGATGAGTGAGATCCCATGCCAATTCTGAAAGTCCCAGATTATAACCTGACCCAAGCAGTCACACTCACCTATTCAGTTCTCCAAACTTTGTGTCCATGTTTGAAAAATATGTTCCAGTATAACGGCAGAGAACCGAATGTTGAGGCCTGAATGTTGTCCCTCTTGTGGGTTGGACCCACACAGCCTTCAGAGAGCTGGCCGCCTACCTCTTTCACTGAAGACTGCAGTGGACGCATGATTGAATGGCGGTTTTAAAATTGTTATTGTAACAGTAATGTGAAGCCAAGAATAAATATATGTATTTTATGCAATCTGACCTTTATATATTAATATGTGGGCAATTTCTGTATGAAAATTAATAATCACATTAAATGGCCTTCTACAGAAAAAAAAAAACACTGAATGACCTGAAAAACCAAATGTCAATGTATTTAAGGCAATCTTTAAAACCAAACAAATCTGGAAGCATTCATTCTCATGAGGAATACTTACCAAATAGCAGCTTTCTGATGACAGTTTTTACATTAAAATATTTGTTTCCCATGCTGCTTGACAATTGGAATATTAAGTTATACATGAGACCAGACTAACTTTCCACAGCAAATTGAAGTATGACCAAGTGTAACAACTTGGCATGTAAACCCAATGTCTGCACTGGGGAGCAAGTCTGGGCTGTTGTTGCAGTTTCAGCATTCACTTCATGGAACTTTAAACTCCAAACATGCCTTTTATTTTTTGATGTGTTGAAAATTGAGGTGGTTTGGGGGAAGAAAACAATCTGATGGTTTCATGGCTGTTGAGTGACATTTTTGGGATCATTGACTTTGTGGCACAACTAATCTAAAGAATATGTGGTCTTGACCCCCAAAAAGCATGGTAAAGAAAGATTTTCAGACTAATCTACAAACTAGGAATGCTTTGAAATTCCTACACAAGAACAACAGTTCAAGTCTGAACCATAACCTTCTAAAAAAGGTCCCCAACACCATCCTGGCACTTATGAGCAGCCTAGTTCAATTTGAAACCTTTAATAAGAACGGATGCAATTATATCACCTGTGTGAATGGTAGGCTATCATGCATAATATTATATGACAAGAACACTGGGATCCAGAGCCAATGGTGATGGTCATGGGACGGAACTGCAGCAGAACCTTCACCTCCATAGTTATAGCACAATTGCACCTGAATAAGCTGGTTATTGAATTAGTATAATATTCAATATATAATGGACTGTTCAGATGTTCACATTTCCCAATGGAAGCACCTCAGAGAATTTATATAATTTACTAAATTGATGTGCAAGAGTAGGTCCAGTTAAAGTCATCTGCACTATAGCCTTAGAAGTCCCACATGCAATATAAAAAGCATACGTTAATACAATGGCACACTCAAATTGTATAGGAAATTGAAATGGGCAGGGCAATGTTCTTTAACGACCTCAAATTTCCTGGACATCCACAGGGTGACGGCATCTGCACCAAAACCAGAGACCTGGGGGACATTATTTATTTTTGTAGAAGGAAGCCAAACATTTTTCATTTCCTATGAATCGAACTATACATGAATACGTAATTCATGTTTATGTGATGATGAATACTGTCAATATTTAAGGTATTAAAAGTGCCAGAATTATCTAAAAAGCTTGTTTTCATCTGTAGTCCCTGAGCCAGACATTGACAATGAAGCATTACTATAATTATTATAAATGTCATTACCAGTAGAATTATTTCCCTTTATTTATTATGCATGGTAAATTATCACTAATTTGTTTGAGTTTATTTGTTTTACAAGATGATAATGCTTGTAACACAAACAATCCAATACAGAAAGCAAAAATCTCATGTCCACCGTCCTAAATAACAGACATTAGTGATAGGAAAAAAACTCCACATTGACTAGAGAAAGCCATTACACCCGTCCACAGCACTAATGCCCTTTGTGGCATCCAAATGCAGACCTGCTCATTTTATTTTCCATCATTTTTCAAAGGTTAAAGAGCCAATTGTTTAGCCATGGCGGGCTACATTTAGCCCCCAGCTCACTAGTCAAATAACCCTGCTCTACTGTATGGAAATTAATTCATCAGAGGGTGGCAAGAAAAAAAAAAGAAAAAAAAGACAAGACTGAAGTTCATTTAACTGCACTGGTTCTCTGCAATCTACTGGAACTTTAAAGCCTGAGGAAAAACCATTCTTTTCAATGTTATTCTTAAGTAATGACTGTTTAAATTTAACTTTTAAATATTGGATCTAAATGGCCTAAAAGAAAAACAATTTCATGGTCTTTATTGGTCTTTATTTATAAATATACTTAATGCACCCTACGCACATGCCAGGTGGAATACTCCCAGAGAGGGGTTATTAAAGCCATGAAATTATGATTCAGTGGTCTCTGAAGTCCATAACCATCACTCGCTACGTCCTTTAAAAACCCACTGAGTATTAAGCCCTCTGATATTATCAAGTGCCTTTAGGCTACAGCTCAGCACTAGGGAAATGAGGTAAAAAAGACCAGAGGAGTTTTATACAAGCTTTATTTACATCTTGATTAACAACTGTACATTTTTGCAGCGCAGGAAGCACATTGTATTGATAAAGTTCTAATGGAGAGATACCATGAAACCCACTTACCCAATCAGGTTTTTACTTCCTTTTCCCCAATGATCAAGTCCTTCCTCAACTGTTTCTCACATACATTATGTACATATTGTATACAAGCAATATAAAACTTGGCAAATGGAAAGAGTTATTTGCTACTTCAATATATGTAATCTTCAGATCCTTAAAAAAAAAAATCTTACAGCAAACATATAATGCGATGATAAATTATGACTGAACGGCCCCTGCTTTCGTAGTATGCGAGGTTGTTTTATGTAGAAGACACAGGGATATCGCAGATATATCTCCGAATAATGGACGGTTGTGAGAGAGACCTCACGGGTTAAAACCTTTCTGAACTCCGTTTCGTACTACGTTTCACGTGGTTCTGAAACGGGGCTTTATCGTACGCATCCCATAATCTCGCTACTGCGTCTCGCGACACCCAACGTCAACAGTCCGGCCAAAGGATGACTTTGTTTCTAAACCTAACGTGCCCTATTTATGATCACACATCACAAAGACACTTTCACTCCAGTCAGATTCCATAAGGATGGTTGCATATTATAAAATTTGGAGGAGTACCGCTTGTTACAATCGCAACAACGGTACTACATGAATGCAAAGACGACTTTGGGACAAAGTTGCCTTTCAGATCGCTGTCCCATCGCTCAGATTTACCGCTTGCAGTGCTCACGCACAAAACGGGTCGCAGAAAATCTGAGGTAAAAGCACTTTAAAATGTTCATAATCAAGAGGACCCTTGTGACCTCGCTGGCCTTTGCATTTCCCTTCTTTGGCCTGCTGGTAACCCGTAATGGGAACCAGCCAATCAGGTGCTACTTCAGAAGAACCAATCAACCAATCAATTTGATGCACCCTGCACTGACGAAATTTCATAAACTGTCATATTTAAACCAAACTGTTAAAAAAATACTGTGCATAACATCATTATTACAAAAGGACCCTGTTCAGTGATCAAGAGATTGACTTAAAAAGATTGCCGACAGGTTAGTCTATAAGATAAAACGCAAGACGAGTTAATGCGTTTGAAATATCAGTACTGCATGAGTAAATAAAAAAAGATAAATAAATATAGTTATAAAGGCATGGCTGCACAAAAGCCTTAATCCTGTACTCAAACAACTCTGCCACTTTGAAAGCGACATATTACTTATGAGGGTTATAAGAAGACATGGTGAAGTTAACACTCCTTACGGGATAAGATGTTAAGACTAAGATCTAAAATGGAAAACAAATAAATACCAATAATAAAAGAAAGTGTATAGAGAGAAGTAGATCTATACAAGTTCATTAGAGGGGGAAATCAAAATCAAAACTTCTGAGAACTCAGGCATTCGCTCGTAATTACAAGTTTAAAATTGACATATTACCAAACGTTTGATCTTCCGTTAACACACAAAACAGAGTAGAAAAAAACGACATTACAAGACAATAAATTCAGGTGCATTCCAATGTTCTTAGAAGACACCCAACTGGGCTATTTAGCCATGTTCGATCGCTGTCATTGCAAACACTGGGGAGATACCGACAGCGCTAACAGACGTCATCATGGTAACAGTTCCTGCAACCCACAACACTGTACCAGCTATTCTGTATTTCTGATAACAAAGTACACTGCCAGTCCAAGAGGAGAACCTTGATAGCCACAGAAAGCTGAGGGGGGGGGGGGGGTGCCACTGGTTAAAACTGGGAGGGTGGGGGAGGGATGGCTCCGCCCCTGCCCGGCCCACCCTTAAGGAAAACACTAGCCTTTGTGTTGGGCTGAAGCATGATGGGAAATGCAGTTTAGCAGCACAAGCAAGCGCGTCCGTGAGCGGAGGAGGGAGCGGGTCCCCTCGGTTCGGGCAGGGGGGATAAGGGCGTCCCCCCGTTCGGTGTGACCTCAGCCCACAGGGAGGGCGCGGGGGTTAGTGTCGATGGGGGGTTATCTGCAGGCTCAACAGAAAGTCATGCAAAACGGCGCGTCATGCAACCGCCTGCGCTGCCGGAGGTCATGCAATCACATCGCTGCAGGTGGGGGGGAGAGAGAGAGGACAGAGAAACCAGTCAGCATTTCACCCGCACGGGAGTACGTTACAGAGAGGAGAGAAACATCACACTTTCACTTTCACACTCACACTCATCAGATGCACTCTTTCACACTCATCAGATGCAGTCAAATCAGATGGTGGGAAGATTCGTAGAATTGCAAGGCTTCATCATTTTTAGAGTTAATGCCATTCAACCAACACCTCGTATTACTTTAAAATGCTAAATTGTACCAATTTAATTTTAGTAATACATTTTAAGTTATAATTAGTTCACGATCAAATTTGTGGCTTATCACACCCTCTCTTTACTGAATGTAGGTTTGTTTGATCTTAAGCATATACTATCGCAGGGACTACACAGGAAACGGTGGCAAATAACTTATCTTTGAGTTTATTCACTGTGATTAAGAATATCATGTCTTCAAAATAACCCAGAGTAAAAAAAAAATCTCTTCTCACTTGAGGGCGACACTCTTCCTTACAGATAAACTATAAAAATATGACAAACTGTAATTCTAATTCTCTATAACAGAAACTCTCAACATAAGTAACCTCAGCCGGAGAACAGTTCTCTATTCACCATTGGTAAACTAGTGATAATAACAGTGGTGTGGTTCCTGCACTATATGGCACTGAAAGGAATCTTTGTGCACTACACAATACCACTCTGCAACAGGAGTGTCTGGCTGCAGTGCGATATAAGGGGCTAGATTGGAGCTGCTTGAATGCTTCATTTGAATAAACAGCCAGAGCGGTGAGCTGACGGTGTATGCACGCGGCGGATGGCTCACGCCAGTTCTGCAGGGCTCGCTGGCTTTTGTTCAAGCTCGTCTTCACTGTTTAATCAAGATCATTATTAGCACAGGCGACCCCGTCGCCTCTTTTCCAGGTATGTATCGGTTGCTAATTGACAAGACACATTAAAGCCCTCCAGGACTAGAGCTGTTCATTCCCGATATAGATCATGCAGATGGAATGAGCAGAAAACAAGGTAAAAATCAATCGTTAGGTAGTCAGTACAAAGCATCTTTTTACGAATGCAGAAATGGGGCTTGTGAAGCTGAAATAATGCAGAAATGGGGCTTGTGAAGCTGAAATAATGCAGAAACGGGGCTTGTGAAGCTGAAATAATGCAGAAATGGGGCTTGTGAAGCTGAAATAATGGTAGCAATGCCTACAGTACACAGTTACCACAACTGATGCCACATAGTGACATCGGGCAGAGCGCAGCAGCATTGGGATCAATTTCAGCACGAGTTGAAATTCAACAAACTAACTTAAAACCCCTCATAGAACCATACGTGCATTTAATCGGACTGATGTGGAATGGAATTGAGCCCGACCCTGGAGCACGGTATGCAGGAGACAAGCTTTAAATGCAGAAGTTGTGTAAGTCATTCTGGATAAGAGCATCGGCTAAATGCCTGTAATGTAATGTAATGTAATGTAAAAGCTTTAAAATGCAAAGCAGCCATTTATTTACGGGCTGCCCCCATGATTAAAATGACTGGCAGTGGTCAAAACGCAAGTCCACGACGCAGCAACGGCTCGATACGCTGTTACATGTCAGCGTTCGGAGAACGAAACCACAGCACGGTACGTAGCGTCTGGGACCCTCGCGGACCGCACATGCTTCCCTGTGAACACCTTTGGCACCTTTTAACGGCAGCTGTGCAAGAATCCAGCTGGGAAACCCATCACGTCCTTTGCCCAGGCTTTTATTGCAACGCCTAGTACGCAGCGCAAATGCTGCCGCGCGCGAGACCTTCGGAAGGGAAATGGCGCAATCCCTCTCAAAGTTTCTCAGACGAGCGCGGCCTTTCGCTTCACGGCTCTGCGAAGACCGGAGCTTCTGTGCTCCGCGCGGTGCTGAGGGGAGGTCTCGCGGGCCTGAGGCACTGATCAAACGCGCTCGCTCGCTTGCTGTGCAGCAGAGCGCTAAGGCTACACGGTCTCCTTCCCGCAAGCCACTGCATATATATGGGAATTCTTCAGGACAAAATTTTTTTTATTTACTATATTTTAAGCAGAGATGCCGACGTGAGAACAAATAACGCTGATTTATGGAGGCACTTGGTAGGACGATGGGTCTTCGCCACAGAGTACTACAAACTTAGGTTAAACAAAATGTAAAAACATGAAAATAATTAAGTCCTGCGCAGTTATCAATGTTGACACTCGTTGGTGGTTTTATAGCAAGTAACACTTACTGTCGGGAGGAAAAATACTAAAATAAATAACCACTAAATATTTGTTTCTCTGTAAATTTGGTCTGCTTCTGACACTGGGGAAACATAAAACTTAACACTGACCACAAACCTTGACCCCATCGTCTTCATTTTGTAAAACCCGAGGTCATATGTGTCTATTGCACTAGCTGGGTTAAAGGAGGCTCCCATTTGGCTACTGCACGCTAAATCTGTAACTCAAAAAAGTTAAATACCAAACTAACCATTTACACACAGATCAGTGTAAATACACTACTTGCAAACCATACTAAATCTTATCCTAAAGCACAATAACTACGGCTAAAACATTAAAAAGTAAAAAAAAAAAAAAAAAAAAAAAAAAAGGGTAGTATTTTGATATTTGATACAATAAATAATGTAACTTAAAATGATTGAAGTGAACCAGTCTCACAGCTGCTGGGTAATTCACTTAATAGTTGGCACCCCTACTTAAATCCACCCAGAAGGCAGGCAGGCAGGCAAAGTAACAGGAAGAACATTTCTAGACTTTAAAAACATGACGCAAACGGCAGAAACAACACAAATCCTCTAGTTGTACAGTATTTAGTGTTAGGCAAACAAAGAGGGGGGGGGGGGGGGAAACCAAACAAGTTCAAGGATTTATGTCCTGAATGGTGTGGCTCGCTCGGCCGGCGTCACGCGGACGCCTGGCGTCTCGGGGCCTCCCTGTCTCTACCTTGCTGTGGCGGGCTGAACGTGTCCCGGGTAGTTTCGGCGAGCGCTGGTGGCCTGTCTCTGGCGCGCTAGGAAGGACTGACCCGAGCCTGTGCTGGCCAGCCTGTCCTCGGCGGCCTTCTTCTGCAGCGCCATACCCTGGGGGCAGAGAGGGGGGTCTTTCAGGGGGGGGAACCGTCTGCTTCCACATCACAGCCCTGAGGCTACTGCGCTACAGTACTCTGCTACGCTGGCTTCCCTTTCCGACTCATATAAGCTGATATAGTGACTAAGCTCCTTCTGACATATTGTCATTCATCACCTTGTCATTTTTCACCTCCCCCACATTAACCCCTTCTCTAGCACCACCTTTTTTTAACACAAGCCCGAAAAACTAAATGGTTACGGTTCTTCAACCTCTTTGACTACAGGCGTAATCCTGGTCTCTTCTGTAAGGCAACCCTTAGGCGTTTCTTTTCCAAGAGACAGAATTAGTGAAATTACTGAAACAAAGTAAAAGAAGCTCAAACACAGTGGAAGCTTTTTCTCAGCTAAAATACTTTTCTTTTTTTTTTTAAGCTGTGTGCCGTCTGGGGAATTCCAGAATACACAAAACGTGCGAAATCGTCCTTTTGATAATAGAGCCTTGTGCCATGTTACAAAATAAGGAACCGTTGTCGCAATAATATTGGAATCCATGAGTTTTAACACTTTCAAATGGTGTGTTACGAGATCAATTTAAAATTTTACCGTAAAAAAAAAAGAAAAGAAAAAAAAAACGCAAGAGGTTGGTGGTAGTTAAGGGGTTAAAGTGTATCGTTGGCGATAGTACGGAAAATCATTCAAAATCACTACCTGAGGTCTTCTAAGTCATGACTCATAAGCTACTCACCATGTTGTACCACGCAGAGACTATGAGCTTCTCCTCCTGGTCTCGCTGCGTTTTCGTCTTGTCATATTCTTTCTGCGGGTAGGTGAGGGCACAGTCATCGACAGGAAATTCCTCGCAATGAGAACAGCGTAGTAATGGATGCACTCGGGATGCGAGGTTCAAAGGTCACTTTCATAGGGAACAACCGATAACAGCCGTCGGAGGACGAAGCTTTTTAAGGGCAAGAGCAGAGGCCAAAAATGAAAGGATTATGGGCTAAGGTGCCATTTGTGCTGAGAATATGAACCCTGATCTCTCCCTGCAGCTACATTCTGGCAGTGTAGTTGACGGTGTGTGCCTATGGGATAAAGAACAGTCCCTTCCTCTGTAGGCACAGAGGAAATATTCCCTAAAGCAGAAACATGCACATGGAGAAACCGATCATTTGCCAGAAGCATCAATGTATGGGACTTTCGGTTTGGCACACGCTGCAAGCCAATGAAGTAGTCTTGCTTTAACACACGCACCAAACTTTTTTTCTTTTTCTTCCTCATAATAAATAAAAAGTCATTTTATATTTCACATTTAATTATTTTTTTCCTGCGGTACCGAAAATGTACCAAACCCTGAATCAAAACTGAACTAGATTTTTGTGTACCGTTACACCCCTGTACACAAACCAATAACTATGGGTCTAAAAAAAGACGTCATGTCTTAAAATGTGGGCAAAATAAGCTAATGTATCTGCAGTGGACGTGACTAAGATTTGAAAATTCACTTTGCAGTGAGTACTTCAGAGTCAATACTTAACAACACACATATACACAACACGAGATGACAAACTGGCCACAGTGAGCATTCCACACACCCACACCCACACACACACACATACACACACCCACACACCTCAAGTGAATGTAGCATCCGGTCCCTTTCCTGCAGCTGGTTCTTCAGAGCCTGGACCTCTGGTGCCGAGCCCTGGTTCTGCTTGGGATCCAGGGTCCGGATCACCTGTGGAGAAAAAACAGGTGTGCTTCACATGGGAGAAAGTACTTCCCACAGAACTGTACGCAGCCACCAACACACCTCACTCGGATAAAGCTGTGGAGAAAAGCATTTTGAGCATGTATTCCACGCACTTATTCAAAAGAAAAGTCTGAATGTCAGTCGCTTTTTCATATGAAAAATGGGCTGATTTTTTCCTACAGAACATCAAGGGCCAAAAGGATTTAACTGCCAATAGGTTATATCTTCAATTCATAGAGAAACTGATTATGCTGCTCAATCACAAAAATCCACTGTGCAAAAGAAAACACAGTGATAATGGTTCATACTGACTGGGAACACGGAACGGTATTTCAGATCGGATTAAGCATTGAGATATGTTTAAAATTAATGGGAATCTGGGAGCAGTAGCTGAGATATGGGAACATGGAACAGTATTTCAGATTGGATTGAGCATTGAGATATGATTAAAAATAATGGAAATCGGGGAGCAGTAGCTGAGATATGGGAACATGGGGGTGGTAGTTTAAAATGAATGGCATCTGGGTGCAGTAACGTTCGCTGATCTAGAAACATGGGGGTTGTAGTTTAAAATGAATGGGGGTTGTAGTTTAAATGAATGTGAATCTGAGAGCAGTAGTTGATACAGGAACATGGGGGTGGTCGTTGATAATGAATGGGAATACAGGGTTAGTAATTCATACTGAATGGGAATGTACGAACGGTAACTGAAGCGGAATTGGATCATGTGCTAAACTGTACTCACGCTCTTGGCCTTCTCCAGGTATTTTTTATACCTCTCCTCCATTTGTTTCATGTCTTCATCTTTCTTTTTTAAGGCATCCTCCAGCTCCTCCACCTTTTGTGCTAAAGAAAAAGAAGATTGCGTAAAAGAGCTGTAATAACACTGCACAGTTACAATGGAAAAGGCGAAGACAAGGCTGCAATATTCTGCATGTGCACGGCACACAGTTACATTGGAAAAGGCAAAGACTCCACAACACATAACTGCACTCACAGCTGAGGTTATATTTTGGCTCCAGGTCTTCAATATAAGTGCTCTTCTTTTGTAGTTCACTGTTCACTTCACGGAGTTTCTCCCTGTTTAAAAAAAATAAATAAACATAAAGACACACAGAGTGGGTCTTCAGAAAAACCTGATGATAATATTGAGAAGACAGATACAAAAATAGATATAAAATAAGGTTTTACCCATAGTAAATTAAAATTTTGTGTGTACAAATATGAACGTATATATAAGTACACACAAAATTCAGGCTCTACTGACATGCACTTACACGACAAGTATAACAAATATTTGTTAAAAGCCTCGTGAAGATCAATTCCAGGGTGAACCACAAAACGATAGGACTTAACCCTTTCACTGGTTTTAGTAATTTAACTCTAACAACGCGATGAAAATACAAATATAAACTTTTACTTACACGTGCTCTTCATACTTCTTCTTCAGAATTATTGACTAAAACAGATAAGAATAGAATTAGGACACATGGATATTTTCCAGTCAGAAATCAAATAGCTTAATGTGCCTTTGCTGCCCTCTGCTGGAAGATGTGCAAATATACACTCAGTATGTATTGAACTTGATATCCCACATAGCTGCATGTTGGTGTACATCAAGAAACAAACTACATACGCAGTTAAACCGTGGCAGCCTCCTTTATTTTTTACTGGAATACACATAATGCAAGCTTAATCTCAGCGGTTTCGCATAAAGCTGAAATGGTCTGATATTTCACACTATTAAATGACTTCCGATGAACACATTTAAATGTTAGAAATAAAAGGTGAAGATGATGACAGTTATACTCCATTACTATTTATTATATTTGACTGCCAACACTTCACGTAGGGAAAAACGTTGGTAACAGCTTTAATAGCTTTGATATTGACGAATGAAAATACCTCATTTGGCCCGTGGAAGAGGATCCTCCCCCGGTCTGAGGCGGAGAAATAACGGAATATACCGGGAGCGATGAATTTACAGCTTGGCTCGCTCCACGGTTACCTATAAACAACCGCTTAGCATCTGTGCAGGAGCCCAGTTAAATCACCGCTTCAGATCGATGGGGTCCCGCGGATGACTGCTCACTTTTTGGTCGCCGCCTAACTCATCACCTGCAGTGCACCGTGACCCTTTCTGGGGCTGCCTGATGCACTAGCATATATCCCCAATGTGACAGGGAGGGCAATGAGGTGGACTCTGAACTGCTCCTGGAATCAAAGTCAGAATTATGGACTCTACAGCCGAGAGTCAATCACCCCAAGCTGAAGGGTAATAGCGGCTTATTTTAAAATGAAGTGCCGACAACTTCAAGATGACTTATGTAAGCTTAAGGGTGAGTGCCTAATGAATCATAAGAAGTGCATTCTGCTTGTGTCTTTGCACATTAGAGGTCAATAAAACATGTCACGGTGTATATTTGAAGCATAAGGCATAGGTATTGTAGGTACCCCTAGATGGGGGAAATGTGATACTGCGGAAATGCAATATCTTTGACAGTTCTTTAGTTCTCCAGCAGAGGGCAATAGACAGTACTACTAAAACTGGATTTAATGACATCACATCAACACACATAGCAATCTCAGTTCAAATGCATGCCAGGGAGAGAAATGACACCGATATGATGTACTTAATTTAGCCTTAATGTTTGGGTGTAGAATACAAACTGCCATCAATGAGCAGTGGAAATTTCACTATGCATTATTATGATGAAATTACTGTGGTACAAGTGGTGTGACAACTGTGACCCTATCAGTAATTGTTGGGACCATTCTTTAGAGAACATCGGGCTGAAAAGGTCAATTTCCCTCCCTTGCATTAACAGAAACACATCTGATTCAGAATAATATATAAAAGTAAAGCAGAGAAAATGATTGAAAGACACATTCTCCTTTTGATTTCTTGAAATATTTCCTGCAATCTGCTTAATTTGACAGTGGAAGCTGATGTGGCCCTTCACAAAAATTTCACAAGAAAGACTTAATGTTTGTAAGTCATGAACAGACTCTACGTGTGCACTCTTGCCAACACAACAGCATCAAAACTAGGTGAATCAAGACATCCAAGACACTCTGCAGTGTAATTATATTTCATCACCCCCACCAACCAGGATTCTTGATTGGTGTATAAAAAAAAAAAAATTGGTACCAGTGGCAAATTCTGAAGATGAAACAAATACAATCATCCATCTCAGAGATATCAGTACTGGGGAATAAGGATTCCACAGACCTGCTATGCTGCTGTCTTAAGGCTGATTTATACTTCGTAAAACCACCTGTGAGCCAGATTTTCTGTCTCATTGACGTAATTTGGAACGTCTCACAGGCTGTGAGCCACTTGTCTCGTACCTCCCGAATTTTCTAGCGGCTCACACCGCGTCATTAATGTCTCACATCTTTGATTGGTTGACTGGCCTGGGGATACGGAGCGTTCTGTGTTGCTAAGGAATATATATTTGTATGTATAAACGAACAATGGCTTCATATTTTGTATTCGTTTCAGCCTGTCTAATATAATTTAAGAGACTACTCACATACACCCCAGTGCAGCGTTTAAATTTGAACATTACGATGCCATAGACACAGGACGCTTGACAGTGGGCCGATGTATTCAGTATAAATGCCCAGAGCAAGAGCCATGAGCTATGAGCCAGCCTCATAGTTGTGTCTTACGCAGTATAAAATAGGCTTTCGTAAGCAACGGGGTTTTCAAAGATGCTCCCCTGATAGGCTCTGATCTAATCACTAGGGTGATTGAACAGATGTGGGAATCAGTCCAAGATCAGGGCTAATGAGGATCTGTGAAATATTCCCTTAAGGAGCACTTTGCGCCGTTTTCTGGAACACGGCTGGTGATTACCTTGCTGTGGGGCCCCTGGGAGCACATTTAGCTGGAAGTATCGAGGTGCATGCAGAATCAGCACATCTTTTGAGAGGCCCAGCCACACAAGTTCTCTGGGTGTTATTTTTATTTCCATACAACTCCTACAGGGATTGAAATGCAAGCCATACTTACAATAGCCTATAGGGGAGTCATAAGGGAATGAGATAGAAGCAATCACTCGCTGCGGGACACCAGCAACCCAAAGAGGAGAGGTTTAAGTAAAGAGGTATTTAGTGAAGCAGCGGCAGGAATGCGGACAGGAGACCGAACCAGAGAGGCTCTCATGTATATTCACACACATGCACGTCACTCCTCCCGGTGTTCCTATCAGCAGCGGGATGCCACTTATACACTTAGAGGCCATTTCTAGACACCTGGGTTCTAGGGTCCACATTGTGGGTGTGAATACCGAGGTCTCCCCACTGCCGAGCTAAAACATAAATGACATCACAGGAATGATAGGAACTCACATACACACACACACACACACACACACACACACACACACACACTACAGGCATTAGTATGACAAGATAATAAGAACTGAATGAGAAAGGAAGAGATAATCCTGTCATAGTTACGTACAACCAACTGAAAAAGAGAAACTTGTCCATTTCTGGTCAGGCTGTGGACTTTAGAATACTGTCAAAAATGTGTAGTTAATCACTGTACCATGAACTTTTTCTACTCTTAACTTTGAGTAATATTTAAGCGCTTTGAGTATCTAGAAAGGCGCTATATAAATGCCATGCATTATTATTATTATTATTATTATTATTATATCAATCCAATTTTGGTTCTTTGGTGAAGCGCCTTCAAATAGGAACACATTAACAGGTCAATTACGGAGATTGTGTTTAAGACAGTCCACAAAATACAGGCTTGTTATGTAGCATGAACTGTTAGCATGTTAGTACTGTTAATAGTCAAACAGGGTCCAGGCTGATGAGTAGTGCAGTTCACATTCTTACTACAAATAGTAGTATTTCACCCCTGGAAAGCAAAGAACATGCCACTGAAACCAGACTGCGTTTAGAAGCACACGATGGCTGCCGTGGATACTCACATCATCGGCCTTTGACCCCTGCTCTTGCAGGGACCTCTGCAGCTCCTCTACCTGCGACTGGCCCTCCATCAGTCTCTGGTTCACCAGTCTGAAACGGAAAGATGGAACACAGTGGAGACACTGTGAATAATGCTAACGTGCTAACGCTCTGGACCAACGCTAACGTGCTAACGTGTGTGGAATCAGTATGCGGTGAAGCGGACCGAGCTGCGTGGGGGTTGGGAAGGGATTGTCGGCTGGGATCTTGGTACCTGTTCTCAGTCTCCAGCTCGTTCTTCCTGCTGTTGGCATCTTCCAGTAGGCTCTGGAGCAGGGCGATTTTCTCATTGTCTGAGCCCTCCTGGTTCAGCTTCAGCATCTTGTTCTCATGCTGCAAGCGGATCAGCCTCTCCCTGCAGGACGCACACACTCCAATGGTCAATATACTCCATGCTGCATGACCACACAGCAGCCATATAATCAAATGATTGGGATCACTGAAATCATTTGTATACATTACACTAGCCCCAATGACCCAATGGGAAACCCCAGCTGTGTTTGGGTTCTCCAACTCATTTCTGGCTCTGACAAACTACTCAACTCCAGTCAAGGAGGGGTTCCATCCCAGACAAACTCCTGCTCTGACAGAATAAGTGGTGAGTGCCCACAAAACTGATGTGGCACAACAGAGCTGAATGAATCAGTGAGAGAGAAGGATCACTTATCAAAAAGAGCCAATGATCCCTCGCCTTTGACCAAAGGGGAAGAACAACAATAAACAATGACCGCCAGACGCAGCACTGCAACTGTTAGCCGAGTCAAGAAGATCGAGAAGTCCAAACACATGACTGACTGCTGATCATCATACTTACACAAACGTTGAACTGATCATTGATTAAACTCAGCACTTACTGACTATAAAGGGAGAACCCCACAGCCTAACACAGGCATGCCTCTGGGGCCCTAAGATGCGGGAAAAGCATCACAATAAATTATTCTGAACCTATGCTGGCCTTGTGTTTTACATCCTTCCTTCTGTCTCTATTCCTGGGCCATTCCCACTACAAAACCAGTACACCCAGAGATCTCCAGGACCAGAGTTAGGAAGTGCTGGTCAAGAAGCCGTGCTCCTATAGGGTGAGGGATGTGGAGCCCTTGCTCTAGCACCAATCACAAATCACCTGCAATTCTATCCCAGTATTAAAGCTACATACACAGAGCATGGGGTTGAGCAGCAATCATTCCCAAAGGGAACATGCCACCATTATCGGTAAAAGGCAGCATGCCAACAACTTGTTGAACGGACGGGCAGGACTGCTTTCGCACAGCGAGAGGCCTTTCGTGGCGAGACGGGACGCGTTCACGCCACGCCCCGTATGCGGCTTTTTCGTTTCTCGCTGCACGTGGCTCGGACGCAAGATGTCGTCGCTAATGAAAAGCAGCCGGAGGCGAGCTGATGCAACTCCAGCATCTGGAGAATGCGTTTCCCGCTTATGTAACACGCTCATCCGCTCTGCCTCACGCATGCCTTTTACACAGCAACGCTCTTAAATACAGGCTGGAAGAGACTGCGGCATGAAGGCTAAACCCATCGACTGGCCCAGTATGTCCGATTGACCCTCTTTCTAAGCAAATCTACGTGGCAATTTCAGGACAGCACACGGCAACAACAGAATTTCCTCTGCAGCGATTTTTAAATTTATAACATGACATAAATAATATAACAGCATTTAGACACGACACAGATTATTACATCAGACAGCCTACATAGTCTGGAATCATGCCTAAAGCAACCATGCAAAAAATGTATATACCAGTAAGACAAATATGCACGCATTGCCGATATCCGTTATTCAAATTGTGTCGTCACGGTCATGATCTATATTATTTTAGAAATTGTGAAGATTTCCTTGATTTATATATTATGACACAATAGAGCATCTGACAGAGCAAAACTACATATAACGTAAAGCAGCAGGAGAAGGGAGGAATGCCTGAACGCTGCCCTGATTCTTTTCAGGGAGACGAATAAGTAGGTCACGTACCGAATCTCAGGTGTGACGATTTCTGCCGCCAGCAAGTCTGAGGCCTCGGCGCTGCCCAGAGGAATCAAGCCTGGTAAAGTAAAGCACCGCGTTCAGTCAAACACCGCTTTCATAGCAACACAGATCAAACACCGCTTTCATATTAGGGTGAACTCACATCAGTCTGTCCATTTCAAGGCAGAGTGACAACAAATAATATCTAATCCAAGGAAAGATTTTGGTTGGACGCATCAAGCATTTAATCACTGCATCAATAAATAAATAAATCTTTATGTGCCTGCAACTCCTTGTGCAGCTTATAAATAAAGCAATAAATAAATAAATAAAAAGGCCTAGTTCCTGAAACACAGTGAATATATTATAAATATGGAAATACACTCATCCATGTAATACTCCCAAGGATCTGTAAAAGTTTTGTGAAATTATTAAAAATCTTAAAATATACACACAATATAAATGGGCCAGTTTATGACAACAGGACTAATAAATAAAAGTATGTTTAGAATTTGTTTGCAAGGGTCAGTGACTGTACCCTAAATCCTCCTTTCACAAGCTTATTTCCAGAACACATTTAAAAGACTTCACAAATAGTTTAATTTCATCATTAGATGTACAGACTAACTTTGAAACAGAGAAACAGATAACAGATCCTTTATAAAAGAAAGTCTTGGATTCCCTTTAAACCCATACCACCGCAACCAATCATCACTGGCCGCGTGAACTGACAAGTTATTTTCAGTTCGGCTGTAAATTTGTGCTCATCCCACAGCCTCCTGGGAGGAGTAAGGGAGTGAAGACATTAGCTGCTGTGAGCTTTGTGTGCATCTCTGTAGCACATGGGAGGAGGGAGTGAAGACATTAGCTGCTGTGAGCTTTGTGTGCATCTCTGTAGCACATGGGAGGAGGGAGTGAAGACATTAGCTGCTGTGAGTTTTGTGTGCATCTCTGTAGCACATGGGAGGAGGGAGTGAAGACATTAGCTGCTGTGAGCTTTGTGTGCATCTCTGTAGCACATGGGAGGAGGGAGTGAAGACATTAGCTGCTGTGAGCTTTGTGTGCATCTCTGTAGCACATGGGAGGAGGGAGTGAAGACATTAGCTGCTGTGAGCTTTGTGTGCATCTCTGTAGCACATGGAGAAGGTCCCACAGGAAGAGTCTGCGCTTCAGTAGATCTTAGAGACCAGCGTGGCCAACAACAGACAGATATGGAGGGGGGTTTGACAGTGGATTTGCAGCCATGCGCAAATACAGTCAGCCCGACTGGCTGGTGCATATCCAGTGTGAAATATGAAAGTGGATTTAGACCTCAGGGTTTAGGTGAGACACCACTGTACCTTGCTGAAGGGCACTGAATTAAGGATTAAGATGGATTAAGATGAGCCAATGTGCGTGGCCAGTGCTATACCTGCAGTGAGCTGACCCTCCTGAGCCTGGACACAGCGGAGTTCCTCGATGGTCTCCTTCAGAGAATCCCGCTCTGTCCGCAACCGCTGAGAACACACATACACACATGAAACACACGCGAACGCGCACGCGCGCGCACACACACACACGCACGCACGCACGCACGCACACGAGCAAATGCCCATATAAACAGACAAATGCCCACACACACATGCACAAATGCCCATTCAAACAGACAAATGCCCACACAACATTAGGGAGAGATCTAATATTGTGCCACCAGCGCTCTAAAATTCACTGTTTTCAAGGCGTGGCTGCACAATGACCATGTATGAGCCCCCCAACTGCCTCCTGTAAACCCACCCATACAGAGGCAGTCCTTTTAAAAGTCAAACTTCACTTCCACGAACTAACTGCATGGGTAACTGCACATTGAAAGCCCTATCAAAACAGCCCTATCCTATTGTCAAGCCCATACAAAAAAGTAGAAAACTGTCTACATGGTGCAAATGTGGCTTTAGATCCAGAGAACGACCATGGATTTGCAGAACAATTTTAACTTGTATGTGCAACATACACTACTCACAAAAAGTTAGGGATATTCGGCTTTCGGGTGAAATTTCAGGATGAACCCAAAATGCACTATAACCTTTACAGGTGAAATTAATTTGACCTTCTCTAAACTTTTGAATGCACATGTCCAACTATTCAATGTTTCAGTACTTTTTGCACAACTTGCTGTTCTCTAACAAGGAGCTGAACGGCAAAATTCACAACAGGTGTTTGATCCATGAATCGACCAATAAATTTCCTGGTTCAATTAGAATTGGTATTTAAACAGTCCTCTTCATCATGCTGTTCACATTTTGACATCATGAGACCAAGACGACACCTAACAATTGATCAACAGTACCTCGTCATTGCGAGGCTTCAAACAGGATGTTCTCAGAGGGAAGTGGCCACTGAGCTTAGAGTGTCACAGAGTGTCATCAGCAGGTTGCAACAGAGATACAGAGAGACTGGAAGAGTCACAGAAAGGCATAGAAGTGGACGTCCTTTGGCCACATCCCACACTGATGACCGCTTCATTGTGAACAGTGCCCTGCGGAACCGGATGATGAATGCCACTCAACTCCCGGCACATTTAAGGGAGGTGAGAGGCACCCAAGTGTCATGTCAGACCATTCGAAACCGTTTACATCAGCGTGGTCTGCGTGCTAGACGACCTGCAAGGGTACCTAACCACACCACCAGGCACAGGCGTCATCGTCTTGCATGGGCCAGGGAGCATTTACGCTGGACGAAAGTCGATTCACGTTGAGCAGAAATGATGGCCGCCAACGATGTTGGAGACGTCAAGGAGAGCGCTATGCATCAGCCACTGTTGTCACCAGACGACCCTTTGGTGGTGGCGGTGTTACAGTGTGGGCAGGTGTGTCTAGTCAATACAGAACTGCCCTACACTTTGTGAATGGTACAGTGACAAGCCCATACTACCTGAATAACATCATTAATCCAGTCATTGTGCCCCTGCATGAACAACACAGGCCTAATTTCATCTTCATGGACGACAATGCTCCAGCTCATCGAGGTCGCATCATTAGGGAAAGGCTGCTGGAGACTGGGGTACCTCAAATGGAGTGGCCTGCACTTTCTCCAGACCTGAATCCCATAGAAAACCTATGGGATCAGCTGACTCACCGTGTAGAGGCTCGTAACTCTGTACCCCAGAACCTCAATGACCTGAGGGCCGCCCTTCAAGAAGAGTGGGATGCCATGCCTCAGCAGACAATAAGTCGACTTGTGAACAGCATGAGACGTCGTTGTCAAGCTGTAATTGATGCTCAAGGGCACATGACAAGTTATTGAGACATTGACATTTTTGTTGTGGTATACCCACCACTGTTGTTGGCTTTTGTTTCAATAAATTGTTTGAGATGAGGAAATCACCATTGCATGCTTCTACTTAAATTCCCTACTTTCATGATACGTATAATATCACTGTAGCGTGAACTTACATTTTCCATAAATTTCACCCGAAAGCCAAATATCCCTAACTTTTTGTGAGTAGTGTATGAACAGGAAAGAAATGTGAAGAGGAAAAACATTACAGAACATTAAGAATTACATCTTTTTCTTTTTGGAGAGAGTCCACTTTTTCTTTCAGGCGCTTGTACTCAAACTCCATCTTGTCTGCCTTTTTGGATTCTTCAGACAATCTGTTCTGAAGCTCCACCACCTATATAGACAAAGATCAGGAAACAGTCAAGCAGCAAGTCCAGCCATGTGTGTGTGTTTGTGTGTGCATATATATATATGTATGTGTGTGTATGCATGTGTCTGTTTGTAGTAAGCGGGTATACCTGTCTCTTGTAAGATACAGTTTCTCTAACTGTCGATTCAGTGTTGACTTTCCTAAGCTCGTGAAGAATCTGTTTATGCGTAAAAGGCCAAGTGTGAGCGTGTGTTTATGTACAGTGGCTTCAGAAAGTATTCAGACCCCTTCACTTTTTGCACTTTATTGTGTTGCAGATTTAATATTAAATGGATAAAATTTTTGCCCATCAATCTACACTCAATAACCCATAATGACAAAGTGAAAACATGTTTTTAGAAATTTTAGCAAATTTATTAAAAATCAAAAACTCTCTTCTTCTTGAAATCTCTCATTTACATAAGTATTCATACCGTTTGCTTTAACATATTTTTAAAGTATCATATTTAATACTTGGTCACATATCCTTTGTATGCTGTTACTTCCTGAAGTCTCTGACCCATCAACATCAAAATAATCTTGATATCTTATTTTTAGGTACTGTTACAAGCGATACTCATTTTCCTATAGAACTCTATGGAGAAAAAGTCAGAAGAAGAAACCCTTAAAGTGATCCATCCACATCTACTCCATATCTGGCTGCAGAGTGATGGTTTGAGGCTCGTTTGATACCTTAGACCCTTTATGACTTAGAGCCATTTAGCCAGCCATGTGTTCCATACTGTACCAGTGTAATTTACAGCTGAATCTAGTCCCACCCCCCAATTCCCATAGAGATCAATTCAAATGCAGAGAGGTTATAGTATCGCTTGTAACAGTACCTGAAAATAAGATATCGAGAGTATTTTGATGTTGATGGGTCAGAGACCTCAGGAAGTAACAGCATGCAAAGGATATGCGACCAAATATTAAATATGATACTTTAAAAATATGTTAAAGCAAAGGGTATGAATACTTATGTAAATAAGAGATTTCTGTTTTTGATTTTTAATAAATTTGCTACATTTTCTAAAAACATGTTTTCACTTTGTCATTATGGGTTATTGAGTGTAGATTGATGGGCAAAAATGGCAATTTTATGCATTTAAAATTAAATCTACAACACAATAAAGTGCGCAAAAAGTGAAGGGGTCTGAATACTTTCTGAAGCCACTGTATATATGTGTATGTGTGTGTGTGCATGTGTGCGTGTGTGTGTGTGTGTGTGTGTGTGTGTGTGTGTGTGTGTGTGTGTGTGTGTGTGTGTGTGCGGGTGCGTGTGTTTGTAGTAAGCAGGTATACGTTCTCTTGTACGTTTCCAGCTGGAAGAACCTTTGGCTGTGTTGACCTCCCTAAGTCCTTGAATAATCTGTTTATGTGTAAAAGGCTAAGTGTGTGCATATGTGTGTGTGTGTGTGTGTGTGTGTGTGTGTGTGTGCGTGTGTGTGTGTGCGTGCGTGTATGCGCATGTCTGTTTGTAGTAAGCAGGTATACCTGTCTCTTGTACGTTTCCAGCTGGAAGAACCCTTGGCTGTGTTGACCTCCCTTGAATAATCTGTTTATGTGTAAAAGGCTAAGTGTGTGCATGTGTGTGTGTGTGCGTGCGTGTGTGTGTGTGTGTGCGTGTGCGTGTGCGTGTGCGTGTGTGCGTGTATGTGCATGTCTGTTTGTAGTAAGCAGGTATACCTGTCTCTTGTACGTTTCCAGCTGTCCCTTGGCTGTGTTGGCCTTCCTCAGCTCCTCCTCCAGGCTGACTGTGTTCTGCATGTACAGGGTGTTCTTCTCCTCCAGCAGCTTCACCTGCCTCCTCAGGTCTCCCAGGTCCTCCAGCTTCTTCTTGTACGACTCCACCATCCCCTCCAGCTTGGACACTTTGTCTGAGGAGTGTCTGTCATTAAAAAAAACACACTTTATCTACTGAACATTATACTATCATGCTGGTCAGCTAAACATTGCCTTGTAGGGAAAGGAACTTTCAAAACACTGCCATGATTGTCCACCTATTCAGTTTTATTTGTCTTAGTTGTTAATGATGTCCCTTTGAATACGTTTCGACAGGATATAACTAATCGCCACCATTTCACTCTCACACAATATATAAGACAATTGCGGTTAAAGCAAAAGTTGTATCTACACAGTAAAGTAAAATGATTACTGTCATCGTAAGTCAACAGAGTACAAGTGTTACATAGTGACCAGGGTGGAGCAACCGGTGTCCCTGAAAGCTGGGGTGCCTAAAAGCCCCAAGTTCTTAATATGATTCTTCAAACTCTGAACAAAGAGCTACGCGTTTTAAAGATACATTACCCCACGGTTTAGAAAGAGGACAAAAGTGTGAATGGCCAGGAAAACGGCACTGAGCTACTGAGGCCCGGATGTGCACTGGGGCCCGGATGTGCACTGGGGCCCGGATGTGCACTGGGGCCCGGATGTGCACTGAGGCCCGGATGAGGCCCGGATGTGCACTGGGGCCCAGATGTGGCCCGGATGTGCACTGGGGCACGGGTCTCACCTGAGGACGTCCATCTCATCTTTCAGGGACTGCGCCTCATCTGCCAGGGAGGTGAGCTCCTCGTTCTGCCCCCTCAGCTCCACGATCTCCTTCTCCAGCTCCTCGCAGCGTATCCTGTAGTCGTCCTTCGAAGCCTCCAGCCTGAAAAACCAGAGACATGTGCAAGGTTCAGGGACCCAGAAACGTCAAGAGGGGCTGAGAGCCTTGGGTCTGAATAGAAGAAGACCGGGGAAATGGAGGGGTGGGCGTGTAATGAAGGGAGGGGTCTGTGACTGTGGACACTCTAGCTGTGTCCGAATCAGAGCCCTATCTACTGCGTCCTGTGTACTAGCATACTGCATACTGTTTAGTGACATGCAGTCTGTGAAAAATATCCTCCATACGATTATCAGTGCAAACCCGGAAATAAGTATATGATCCAGGGATATTAAGAACACTAAAATTGCCAGAATTGTCGCACACTTAACAGCTTTTAAAAAAAAAAAGTATACTCAACTGGGATACTCAATAGTAGGCAAGCGCGCTGATTCGGACACGGCCCCAGGAGTGTGGCAGGAGTGCCGGCCCTTCTTTATCAGCCACACCAACAGTGTCAGCCAGTGCCCTTTAGCCTGCCCACCTATCCCCGCGTCACTGGTTAGTACCAGCCGGAGGCCCCACCCTCCAGCAAACACAGTGAACGTGACGGGCCTGCCCTACCTGCGTGCCCCGCCCAGGAAGTGCACAGGTGAAGAGCGCTTTACCTGCACTGAGACACGGACAGCAGCGGGCTCAGGGCCCAGGGGTACAGGGAGTGGGGGAGGGCTTGGTAATCGCAGCTCAGATGCAACGCGTCTGAGACAGACTCCCTGGTGTGAGAGCGTTCCTTATTCTCCTGGTTTCTCACGCAACAGAGACAGAGCGGCCTACCAAATCAGGGAGGGTCTGCAACTCAAAAGCCCATTAAATGTATTTGTGCTATTTAATCTGTTCACCGCATTATATCTGCATTGCTAACAGGACCCCCGTGGCAAGGGGAAGAATCAATAGCTGGCCAAGACTGATTTAGTGGACAGCGTAAACGGCAATGATCGCCTCTCTAGAAAACAATCAGCATTGCTCCTGGTGTTTTTATGACCATGTAAAATAAAATTTGACAAATTATAATGCTGAGTTAAATGCAACTGCTCCATCTCACACACTATGCTGGACAACCCATCAAAACAAACAGCAGCGCTTTGCAAGAGGAGAGAGGAAAAAAAAAAAGGGTTGTGCACACGTCACTAATCATAAATGTTTTATATTCCCAACCGATTTCAACTGACTGCTGTTGAATCCATCCTGTACAAAAAGACGATTTCACTTTAAACCATAATAATAACTCGCGAGAAATCAGATCTAAAGTGAAATGAGAACTGGCTGCTTCACAGGGCCCCCCCTCCCCCTTCATCCTACACCTCGCCCTCCTCCTCCTCCACCTCCTCCTGCTGCTCCTCATCCTCCGTACCTGAAGGTCTCCTCCTGGAGCTGCTCCAGCTGGTTCTGCAGCTGCAGGTGCCTGCGCCCGGCAGGGCTGTTCAGGTCCTCGATGGAGTCGGACTGGTTGAGCCGCTCCATCAGGATCTGGTTCTCGGCCAGCAGGCTGCCTTTCTCCTCCTGCAGGGCTGCCACCTGCGGGACAAGGGAGGACATGACACCCGTAAAGATGTGCCACTATCTGGGAGGCACTTCCCCGTCAGTGTTATTAACCTCTCCGAGATGGTGGGTGAAAACGGCTAGCTAACATGCTAGAGTAGGCCTTAAAACACTGAAGAGAGCAAAGAGCAGTTGATGGCTACAGCTGTCCATTTCCTCCATGGTTTCATCTGGGCTTTATGATACACAGTAGATCAGCGTGTGATTGGCGTACATCTAGAATGTGTTCTATATATATATATGTTATATATTCACGATGCAAACATTGTTCAGTTAGTTAGCCATAATTTGTATATAAATAATGCTCAAGAGATTCACTTCAACACACTATCTATGATAGTAATACATTAGTCACAGCATTCGCTGCAGTAAAAGAAAGCTAGAATATATATTTTTCCCCCTCAATGTTATCTAGACAAAAATAATGAAACCGTAAAACTGTATGTACCCTCCAATAGCATTAATGCACTTATTTTTAAAAATACTATTCTGAGACAAATGAGTCTTTGAGAATGGCAACGATTACCCTAATAGAAGTACTGCTAAGACTATGGGGATGCTTGGAGAGGTTAATAAGTACATCTTTCAGCCACCTTATATAAACACGTTCATACACTAATAACAATCCCATTATTAATAAAAATGAATCAAATTAACAAAAGCTTTAAAAAACTATAACATAAAAATTAATTTTATTGATAGTTATCACCAAATATTCATGAGAAGGTAGACTACCCGTTTAGCTATGAATGTTCCAGCTAATATGTACTGTACGATTTTCACAACAGTAACTAACATATTCTGAAATTATAAACATAAAAATACTATAGACTGAAAATATTATACAATGAAAACACACACATCCAAACAAAATAATGGAAATACAAAAAACAAATAGTGATTTAGTGGCAATATGGTGACATGCAGTCTATGTGATGCTCAGGGTCCAAATATGAAGCATTCATTCATAGATTCCTTACAAAAGCAAAAGCGGTGGCTTCAAAATAAAATTGTGATGTTAGTTTCTTTTTATGAGAAAAGACTAGTACAATCAAAATGGTAGAGAAGCAGGTTGTATTAGGTGAAACAAAGATTCCACAGGTGCTACGCGTGACATAAAATGCACGGGCACTGCTCCAAACCGATGGCCAACGAGGAAACAGAGTGGCTATAGCTACTAGCTACAATAGCTACTAGCGCACGGGTCTTCATCTGGCAGCATTTCCACTGTTGGAAATGCTACTGAATAATACTGATCCAAAACAGTCAACACTGAATGGTTACTAATGAATAATAAAATGCTTTATAAAGCATTATTATAGAATACTTTTTTAAATATTAATATCAAAATACATATTAAATATGTACATACTTTCCTCATTTAGCTCTTTTTGACTGATATTATTTAAAAATTGACTAACGTCTTTACAATAATATTGACTACAATATTTAGCAATGAGTAAAACCAAGTAAAAGTAGCTGAAAGACCTCCATATTAGAAAACAAAATCCAGTTTAGATAGGTTACATATTTTCTCAGAAATGTTTAGCAAAAAAAATGTACTTTCAAAACAAAAAATTGTGTACAAATTAAGAAAACACACACACCCATGCACACACAAAATATAAAATGTACAGGATAAAATTATATATATATATATATAAACTATAAAATTGTGCATGCCAAACTTTCTCCATGTTATGGTGTTGACTGTTTATACACCAATTAAAGATCGGGTGAGAGAAAGGCAACTAAACTGGTTGCAGGTATGAAAAGGAAAAGACTAAAGACTCCTATTCAGGCTCAGAAAAGGGGGATCTATGGACTAAAGGAGACTTACTGATGCTTTTCAATTCACAAAAAAGATCAATAAAGTGAACTAGGGAAGCAAAATGTAACTTTATAAAGAGAGTTGCCAATGTACGGAATTGCTGGCCGGGTCATTTTGACACAGTGCTGTAAACTCTCCAGACTGTCAGTAAGGACAAGCCTAGTTGGGCTTAATGGCCTGTTCTCACCATTATACATACTAATACATATGAAATAAACACAAGGAACTAGGTACACTACGAGATTCCAAAAATTTTAGGAGGACAAAATTAAAATACATAGCAACATACACACATTCATAGTTAGTTCAGGTAGGACATTGCCCAGTGCTGATGATGGAATGCGCCACAATGACATTATCCATATGACACGGCCTTCTCAGTCACCAGATCTGAATCCAGCCAACCATATGGGATATTCCAGACAAAGACCTGTGACATTTTCACCACTTCCATCGTCTAAGTGAGTGTTGATTGAATTTCTTGTAGTAGTAGTGTCATATTCCTCCTGTACAATTCTAGATGAACAAGTCAGCCAAGCCAAGCTGTACTGGCCACCCGGTCAGCCAACACCTAGTTCGTGAATTTACATAGACTTTGTATTAAGTGACTGTATATTCTTTGTTCACTATAATAATTAAATTTTTTATTTATTTATTTATTTATTTTAAACACACACAAACATCTAATCCTGGCAAACAAGTTTCAGTTCACGTTTCATTGCTCTGAGCCTTCAACAAAACAAACAGCAGTCCCAGTAACATTAAATTCCCGCAAGACTGGATTAGCAAAGACTATAATCAAGAGAACACTCAGTGTTCTAAGAATTAAGGGGCCCAAATAGTTTTTATTTCTTAAGCAGCGGTGGAAGGAAAGCTTACATTGATTTCCTTTGACAAATTAACTGTCGACACCCGTGGGAATCAGACGCTGCCTGACGTTTGAGTTACACCAATGTGCTCTGCAGTATGTTTTTAAGTGTTGCTGCATGCTACATGCCGGTTTTAGCAGCATCATCCCAAGTCTAAGCAAATCAATAATAAGCAACTAGCATCTGGACATTTCTACATGAAATAAAAACTTTCAACACATGCATTCACCACTAAACAAACATTCATTTATTGGTTCATAGCCTGGGTCCAACCATTTGATCCACAATAAATATTACTGTACAAGATGCTTTTTTTAAATAAAGGTTTTCCTCCAAGAAGCAATGACGGTGCACAGGTCTCGAGATTGGCGTGTTACTGCGGCAACAGGGATTCCTCTATCGGAACAGGGCGTTAGTCTGAGGGTGTGGTGACAGACAGAACGGAGTCAGACAGGACAGCTGATGCGCACACAAATAAAGTTAAGGAGCCTGGATTGGCCAGGGATGCTGTTAAAAGCAGGTGGTAAATCCAAGGCTTTCAGAAGCCAACACCAAGAAGAGAAAAAAAGCATTTACCCTCTCCTCTAGTTCAATATACTCTAACCTCAGTCTATCTCGCTCCTCTTGAACAAGGTACGCCTTCAAAGCAAGGCAGAGTGGAGAGGTTACAACAGGCAAGGATACAATAAAAATCAACAGAATGATGGGAGAGAGAGAGAGAGAGAGAGAGAGAGAGGGAGGGAGGAGGAGAGAAAACAGGTTTTTGCAGGGTTTCCAAAAACACAGTGAAAAACATCTGTAGAACACTGCTCCTTTCAAATAAATATCTCCGGTTAGGTTGGCAAAATACCGTGACAGATCAATAGTCTATTTTCATTACTATCAGGGAACATTAGATACCAGATACCTTTGTTGAATGTTAAATTTGGTCTTTTAGTTTAAAATGCCAACGAGTGCTTGTTTTCAATTGAGTACAACAATTTCAAAGCAGTATTACAGGGTGAACTAAAAACAAAACACAATTACCAATTTCACCTACAGCAGGCCTCTCTTATTACATTGCTTACAACACTAAAGCTTCGATTTAGAGGCCTTGTAGTGCGTACTTGGAACGCATATTTGCATTGTAAAACTTAGCCAGTAAGCAAACTAAACCGACATTACCGATTATTTCATGCAAACTATCTAGGCAACTTCATAGGTAAATTTAAAGCAAGGCTTTCCAGAAATGGATCATGACATGGAAATGTCACTGGAACTATATTTATACAACTACATTGTGCTCCATTCAAAATATGTTTATAAGCTAAACGGTTTATATACGTAGGAATATAGTATGATGATTGCGTATATAAATAAAATGGCAATGCAATATAAAAATGCGGCTGATATAAAATCATGGAAGAAAAAAGCAGTCATAAAAGCTTGATCTATCCAACCTGCATGTCCAGCTCGTGGCATCTCTGGGCAATTTCTTCTTTGGTGGCCAAAGCGTCATTGAGGTCCTCCACAGTTTTCTTGAGCTAGCGTGGGAACAGACATGTTTTATTTTTTGTAAAGATTAGGTCACTTCCTATGCTTAGTCTTTTTCCAGTTATATTGACAGCAGTGCAGAAGAAGTCAGTATTTCAAATTCTCAATCAAAGTATGTCAATGGGATAAGCTAAAGTTAGCTGGGGTCCTTTGTACATAAATATGTATTTAGATGCTTAAATGCTTTATGCAATTACCTGTCTGTCAAGGTCAACGTAGGAGTCGTTTCCTGCCATAACAGGGGTCTCTTTGCTCATCAGCTATAAACAAACGATATGTTAATTTTTGCATCATAAGGCTTTATATTAATAGACCTAAAAGGCATTACATCAGTTTCTACAATACTGTTGCTCTCCAAAATTTCTAAATCTATGCAAATACGAGTTTATTCAAATAATGACATTTATTTTTCCTGAAAAATCGTTACCTCTTGGATCGCCGTCATGACAACATGTTGTACAGACTCCTCCATCATCATTATTGTCTGAATGTATTCTGGGAAATGTAGACAAATTCAAAGTCAATCTTTGGCTTCAAGGTTATCATAGTTTTGACTTTCCCATTATTATTGTACTATTTTTGAAATTAATTTCCAATTCAGCTTTATTTCAGTTTAGTTTAGAGTACTCTGTTTTAATTTTGTTTTTATTTGACAGACCCATGCCCATGTACTTTTTATATTATTCAGTTTCAGTGTTAGGGGGAGAATGTATGTTTCAATTAAAGTATAGTACAAATAGAGCACCTTTGTCAGAGTGGAAACATCAATAGAAAATGGAGACTCAATAGAAAGTGAATTTGTTAGTTTTACAGCATATTTACAGGATTTTCATTGGCTCAATTGACTAACATTTTATTAAAATGACTGGTGCCTTTCACAGATTCAAATGAACAAGTGAAAACAGAGGTATGATTGAGTAAGATATTTTCAGTCATGACAGGTTAAATGTAAAGTAAAGTTACCGTGAACCAACAAACGTTTTGGTGACGTTCAAAAACAGTCACTCAAAATAAAAGGGACAGTACACCGTTGATAATCTTTCAAAATCTTTCCACGCCGTGCGTGACACAGCTTTCTTATGCATAGGCCTCCGCCATGATAGCTAGCACCATTTTGCCAAAACAAAAGTTGTACGGTCAGCGGGATGATAATGCAGGTAGCTTAACAGCGAAAACCCTTTCCAGTCCAGCTGCACAGACCAGCAGGCGGTGCAGTGGACCAGGACGGCCTCCACAAACCTTGTTTCTGCTCACAGTTAACTGCACAGCCAAGGATGAGCTGCAGCATCCGGCCCAGCTCGGCAGAATCGGAGTGCTCCCCAATGAGGGTGACGTCTGGGAGGGTGAAGTCATTGATCTGCTGTCCCAGTATCTATGTGAGGGAAGAGGATACTTCAGCCAGAGGAACCTGACCCTGTACTGTGATTTTAAACTGGAGTAAGATGGCTGGCAAAATGTTCAGGAAATCAAAAGGCCTGCACTTCCAGTCAATCACAGGTTACACCTGTTTATTGTTGATATTTATTACTTCAAACTGACCACAGACAACGATGAAGACAATGAATCTGAATGTGTCTGCTATCATTGGTGTTCAACAACAAAAAAAAAAATCTCAATACCAAGATGTTAATACGTTATGTACTGGAAGAGATGTGATATCATCCTTTAAATAAACAAACATCTATCTCAAACATTTGCTTGTAATTTCATAAGCTTTAATTTTACAAACTAATTAGTAACACAGTAATTATACCACTACATTTGCATAAATATAACCAGAACTGATAGAGGCACTGCCGATCAAAATAGTGTATCATTATTTTTTGAGAAAACACCGAACATTTATTTCAGTTTCTGCAAAAGAATATTTCATCTGCAATATTGAAGCTGGAAGCCACAGTCGTCTGGGCATCAGACTCTGGTGTAATCTAATGACACACGTTAACTGAACAGGCTGTTAGAGCTTCAAGGCTTATCACAGACTATTCAGTCTGAATTACCATGACTCTGCTCAGACATTGTTACAACAGACTGCGACTCACAGCCATAGAGCCATGGACTTGAAGGACTTCCATAAAATAAAAATAAAAAATATACACGATGCCAGACATGGTAAAAACCATTCATAATTGCAGCGATGGATACAGTCAATATCTGTTTAATGGCATCTGTTTTTACTAATACTAAACCGTCATTGTCTTACCTCATGGTTGTAATCCAAAATGCCCTTCGAAATTTTCTTTAAATTGCTGACCTACAAGCATGACAGAAATGAGTGACCATGGATAACAGATGTCTGTTAACAGATTATGTTTCCTCTCTGTTTGTACTAGAAACATCATTCAACCAATGGTATGGCAGTCATGACACGACACTGCCAGATAGGGTTACACTATTGTCATTACTTAAAGAAGTGCACAGGATCAAACATCATAGCCTTACAAGTAAAATAAAAATTTTTTTTAAAGCTTTCATGGCACATTTAAAATAATTTGCTTTATTGAAAAGATCAAGCAATGAAATATCCACATGCATAAAAAGACAAATATATATATATTCAAAAGCACATGCAGGACAAACAGTTGAGTGACTTAATTCTAAAATTAAAGCATGCATGTCATATCATACCTTTAATCTCCAATTATCTCCAACTTCAGATTTAATCCGATTTATCCAGCCGTCATTAAAATATACAACATCTCTGGAAAAGGGGAAACGGAGAATAAACATCACTTATAATTAGTACGAGTACAGAGAAGAGAGGGCACGCCAGGTTAAAGTAAAATAAGTAAATAAATGAATAAAAGCTATTTTAGGAAACAGCAGGTGTCCATAACCACTGTGAGGACACCTGCAAGACGTTGGAGACCCCAGAAAAGAGATGACGGACACCTCAGGTCACACCCAAAGTGGCAGTAACCCGCCAATCGTTCAGAGAAGAAAGGCCCGTTTCTGGACCACGTTTTTAAAACAGCCATTTATGAGTTGGTGGCAAAAACAAGAAGCGGAGCCGGTACTGCCCCCAGGTGTGAATACGGACAGTATTGGGCGGCAGTGTAGTATAATGGTTAAGGAACTGGACTTGTAACCAAAAGGTTGCAGGTTCAATTCCCAGGTAGGACACTGCCGTTGTACCCTTGAGCAAGGTACTTAACCTGAATCGCTTCAGTATATATCCAGCTGTATAAATGGATAATATGTAAAAAAATAAATAAATAAATAAAAAAATGCTAAAATGCCTGTCATGCTGTGTAAGTTGCTCTGGATAAGAGCGTCTGCTAAATGCCTGTAATATATATATATATAATATGTATACAAATTTAGCGGCAATAGAGAGGCCAAAGACTGCGGACATCTTGGAATACAAGTGCACTTACATTTTCTGAAGGACCTGTGCCATTACAACCCCACTCGTGAGGTCTTCTACAGTTTTGCATGGTGCCTCCACTCCAAATGTCTGGATCTGAGAAAAAAATAAAAAAATAAAAATGAAATTATGAGCTTGATGATAGTTATTATTTTATCATGAAAGTTTTACAATACAACTATAAAAAAAAGTCGTAATGAGGAATCAAACCAACTGAATCCACAACATCTCCAGCTTGATTAGGAAAGTTCACATTCACAAGTTAAAGGAAAACAAACACATTACCTACAAGTAAGGTAAATTCTAACCATGTGATTCAATCATTCCAAAAGATAACACAGGACTATAGGTAAAAGGCAGGAATCTCAGAAATACACAAATATAAACCGAGACGAACGAACACGTTTTCCCCCTGTCCTTAACTATTCATCGGGGTTATTTCTATATTGACTCCGAATGGCTGAACAGGGAAACGTAGACCGTAGCTGCATTTGGAAGCACTTGGGCTTAAATCACATTTATCAGATACTACTGCAATCCTATTTTAGGAAAGATTGGCTGCGGTCCTTTATGCACTGCACGCAAACGCTCCAATTTTCCATTTCACATGGCTGCCCCCAAGGACGCGACAGATGTGTAAAGCTTGGGGACTTCATCTCGCTCCCTAATCATGCAGAGTGTTACTGGTCCGATAGCACAGTAATTTGCAATCATTTACAGCCTCCAGACGTGGTGGAAAATCGGCCTATTTACTGCAAGCTAGCAGACCGCTGCTCAGTCAGATAAAGGGCCGCATTTTCAATGAACCGCAATAAGCTGCAATTCATCTTTCCCAGGCCCATGTCAACAAAACAATCAATCATACAGGCCTACACAGAGAGCTTGCCTCAGTACTTCTACCAGGCACCTAAATAACCAGATTAAGCTGATTTTGGCCGCTGCTTACTGTGCGATTCACTGGCTGCAATCAGATTGGCAGATCTATACAGGGGGTTTTCAATGACACTGAAGAGCTCATACAGTAATGTGGTCATTAGTAACTGATCAGTAATTCTGATCAATTCAAAAAATGATAGCTGGGAAAGTAGCCTACCCTATAATATTACATTGAATTGGATAAGGCCAGGTTTTGAAAAGACCAACTGGGACAGTGCTTGGTTTGACCGACCAGGCACACAACGAGCTGAGGGAACTTACAGTATAAGGCCGATATTACTGGTGCCACCAAACAAATACTTTCCTTGGGTTTTACTTCCCCACAGAACCTCCTCCGGTGTCCCAAAAGCAAAGAGCCAAAACTGTTCAATTATGTCATTTTCCTTTTTATATAATGTGATGTACCTTCAATCTTTTTTTGGTGATCTGTCCAGTAGAAAACCTACCTAAAATAATAACACTTTGAAGAAATATGTTACCTTCATATGAAATATAGCCTACTTTTACTCCTCTGAGGAATGAACAAGCAGACATGGTCTTAAAGACATGCACAGGGGGGCAGTATTATGTGTTCCAGGAAAGTTAACCTCAGGAGAAATCCTGAGCCTTGGCCCACAAAAAACCAACACAACACATTATTCGAAACGGCAAAATATGAAACAAAGATTATTCTGTAATATGTAAAATAAAAACGCATAAAAACAAGAGCAATATTGTGATTGCTCCCTGCATGTGCCGAAGGCAGACACATTCTCAACCACGACTTTTTGTCTATCCCTGGCCATCTCTTCACCTCAGGAGTCATATTACAGTGACTGGTGTTTTCATACGCTCTCAGAAAAAAAAGGTACAAACATTTGTCACTGGGGTGGTACCCTATAGGTACATAAAATTGTACCCCTAGCCAGCAATGCACAATTCATTTGTATATTTTTGCTTGAAAAGGCACTTATTAGTACCCAAATAGAACATTATTGTGCTTTCACGGGACATTTGGGAAATTTGTTCCTTAAAGAAGAAAAATGTACCTCTACTGTACCTTTATTTCTGAGAGTGTAGCCTGCTTTAGCGGTCCTTCGTGTCTGTCTAGGGTCTCTTATGAGCTCAGTGTTAACAGTCACTTTGAACGCTAACAGAAAGGGTCTCATTGGACCAGGGACTGAGGTTTCAACATCTCATAATGGAAATATCACATTCCTTCATCCCTTCTCTGTTCAAAGTCATACTAGGAATACTAGGAAAGTCTACATTTATCCTATATGTTTGCCCTGTGCGTTTCACGTTTCATTGAAAAGGCTCTCATCCTTCAACTGTTTAGTCCTTTCTCTGCGGCGGTGTTGCACAATTACGTTATCTTGACCTTTTGAGTGCCTCTACTGATCCTAGATCTGGAATCAGTCAGTGAGGCACTCTGGATACAGTGCCTGGTTACCTGGCAAGCTGAAACATGCTTTGTTCCACTGAAGGTTGCAACAATAACGTCACACCTTGTGAATCATGCGTCACATCAGCGTGATGCACTAATATGGAAATTTGCACACAATGAGTCAAAGGAAGTCCGTTGACGTGCAGTTTGAGAAAGTGGACTCGGGCAGCCCAGTTAACCAGCAGGGGTCGCTGGGGAGATGTCAACGTCCCTTCTGAACTGGCCTCCCTCGGCGACACACTACAGCCAATTACGCATCACCCTGCAGGCTACAGATAGGAATATTGCCTCAACAAGAGCAGTCTTTACGACGGACTAATCAAATCCGCAAAAAGAAGCTGCGCACAGCCGTCACCGTTAGGTCAACATATGTTTTGAGGGAAAGTCATTTTTAGGGTAATCTTAATGATATCATTTTATCGCACCCCAATTCTGTTAATCCTACACGAAAACGAATGTGCCGGGATTAATGGAACATACGTGTATTTCTAAAAGCTGCGCAACTTTCAACGAATGGCCTCGCGCACAATAATCTTAAAGGAAATCAGTTTCCTCTCATTGTCGGTGTCAAAGACTTTTCCATCTGCATAATTGGTAATGCAACGGTCCACATTTACCAATGCCTCAGAGTTCCTAGGGTTTTAGCAGTCAGTTTACGTACGGTAATGAGACGTATGCTAGTGAACAGCACAGTTCCTTTCTAGTGCTGTTCACACCATGAGTACCATCATGCTTCTTCTCTTTTTTTTTTTTTTTCTCAACAGGGACAATCATGTTTTCCCTTTGGAGTGGCCTGCAGTCCTCCTCTTGTTACTACGGCATTTGTTACTATGGTATTTAGCACTCTTACACTATGAGGAAGGCATACTGCGAAGTGCACTGTTCGTAGATCGGGTGGGGCTACACCCTACCAGCTGCTTCAGCTGATGCATTGAAAGCGTTTTCAAAAATGACAAAAGCACAATGGCCTTATCGCTGACAAAACGTACGGCAGACGGTGAACTGTCTGTCCTGTTGAAGGAAATAACATGGAAAATACTGTTTTAACCTTTGCTGCAGCTCACTTATTACCCATTGCTGGTAGTACCAGGTATCTAAATGAGAGTCCAGCACATTAGTTTGATTTTTCCATTCAACACAATGAGGAGACCCTGCAGTGGGCCAAATTGTGTTATTTATTCACTTCAATAACAGCATTGTATTTGCAGGACCTGTCATGGTATCCTTTGAAACAATGTCACTGAGGGACACATGCAATGCTGTCCTTTGTCCCTTTATCACAGAGCGCAGTCCCCAACTGCAGCAAACTGAAACGGGGGTTTGTGCCAATAAATTCTAGCACCACCGACATTGTTTAGTTCACATTCTGTGCAAATTCACAGGAAAGGTGCACTGTGTTCTCTTGGTTTAAAGACACGTGGGGACTGGAGAGGGCCTTGTTTGCCACATCAGAGCTGGCCGAGTCAGCTGGCTTTGGGCAGGCGGCCAAGGGGGCTGAACCAAAACAGTCATGGCAGTTGCGTAACAGCATTTGGGGGGGGGGGGGTTCATGGGCTGGGCACTTACTTCTGCACATGTCAACGGAAACTCAATCCCGGCTGAAAGGGCTCCGTTGTACTGTCTGGTGAAGGGCTGTGTGTGTGTCCGTGTCCGTGTCCGTGTCCGTGTGTGTGTGTGTGTGTGTGTGTGTGTGTGTGTGTGTGTGTGTGTGTGTGTGTGTGTCGGGGGGGGGGGGGACATTTCAGCCTTTTGGCCCCTCTTAGGTCTAAATTCCTGAGATTGTTAGGCTGAGAACTTCTAGACTGTGCAGTGTTTACACTAACAAAATGGAAGCAGACGGAGGTGTCTGTGGGTTGTTCGTATCATCCTCTAACCCTAAAACAAAGAGGTCCTCAAAGTCAGAGCGATGGGGGTGGGCCAAATACAGATATTAAAATAAAATAAAAATTTAATTAAAAAAAAAAAAATTTACAAAAAAAAAAAAAAACTCTTCTCACAGAAAGACTTCAGTTCTTTGTTTATCATTTGCTTAATGACCCCCTGAACCCCAGTTGCAAAGTTTCCTTGACCACATGCATGAAGATACCTTCTCCACAAAGCACATTCCACAAAGCACCTGCCTCAAAACTATGGCCCAGGACCTCAAACGACCAAGCCCACCACTGATCACATTCAATGACAATGTGTGTGGT
This sequence comes from Synaphobranchus kaupii, assembly GCA_029718625.1. Lineage (NCBI taxonomy): Eukaryota > Metazoa > Chordata > Actinopteri > Anguilliformes > Synaphobranchidae > Synaphobranchus > Synaphobranchus kaupii. The sequence goes on from CM056392.1 coordinate 8,869,798, forward strand.
TACAGGCGCATTCTGTAATTCAAGACACTTGCCTTTTCAAGTTCAACCACATTAATCCTGAAGACAACCATCAAGGGCCTGATATCTACGGCCAACGGACACCGCTACAAGTAAGGCCAATCTCCTAAGAACCATTCCCTTGTGAGAAAATTCCAAACGATCATTATTTTTTGGTCAAATGGCCGGGCAGTTGCTCATTCAGACACATTACTGTTGCCTCACTGGTCCTTAACGCTGTCAAGCACTAGACTTGTGGTAAGGGGGATTCTCAGCGCCCAGTCTCACCCCTCCACTTTATCATTGCAGATGCTCTGCTTGACTGTGAGAGTGCTTCTAAAATGTATGCCAAGTCTTCCTGTGTTAGGATCAATGTAGCACCCTTCTATAGTGAATTTCTAGGAGTGCGTCAACCTCACATACCGATGTCATGCCAGACAAAGGAGCAAACGGAACAGAAGTACATAGTGAAGGTTTGCCCTCAGGAATGATTAGAATATCAGAAACAATACGGAAATTTGGAAAAGCTGCTCTGTGTGCCTTGTGTGCGTGATCATATTTATCATGCAAACAAGCTACTGCTATGTATCCTGTCTCCACAGCTAGAAAAGAAAAGCATGACATGAGCCAAATAAATGATGCAAATGACACTTCAGGTTGGGGTTGTTTGACCGGTTGAAGAGCAATTTCAGGCAATTTATTCAACAGGGAAGGTGTATCCTAAATTTACAAGGAAAAAGCTGTAAAGCTGTAGTGACATTTAACAGGACCAAAACTAAGCCAGCAGGGTTTTCCATGGAAAACAGCAAATGTTTTTTAAACTGCAGATTTAATGAAGATCTTCGGTATGTTTTCTTGGAAGACATGAGATTTGTAACCGTTGGAAAGTCATTACACGTTGACTCAGCTGGTAAGGCTTTAAATTTAGCTCTCACATGCTGGTTAAGAAACTCTATCCTGTGATTCAGGAGCTCTCACACTGAGCTCTGCATCAGCGACTCATACCTAATTATCCTGAGTCTGACACACTGCACTCCTCCAACCCCTGAAAAAAATGCAAATGGTTGCTATACATTCCTTGATGAATCTAGTGAAAACACAATATGAGGAAACAGATAGGGAGTCTATCTGATTTCAAAGTAAATTGTGCCAAAATATCCAGTGTTCCAGTTATCCATAGTTTTCGGACTAGTTTTCACTGAACATTAAACTACAGACTCTGGATTCTTCAGCCGTTCTAAGTGCGTAAACAGCGCAGTTCGGTCTGCGTAAACAGCATTTTATGACAAAAGTAACCTTGGATGAGATGAACTGGCATTCTACCAAGTACCTAAAATAGTTTATGAAGCACAATTCCAGCTCTGCAATAGCTACAGAATTCAATGTTACCAAAGGTGGCCTACACTTAAGACTAACAGCACTGCAGCAAAATAGGCCTACCTTACAAAGACAGACAGATACACATCACGTGCAGAGGATTGTCACTTCACACCTCAAAGGCCTTTTGATTTGAAAGCACATTTCTTTACCACCATCTGCGGTAGGAGGCCACTTCAGGGGGAGGTTTCCAAGGCTTAACCAACGCTATGCAGCACTTGACAGCAGCAGAACCCTCCCTTGGATTTCTCATCGTCCAGGAAGATCGGTGTCTTTTTAGGAGCAGAAAAGCTATGCACGGAATGTGAACCTGTCACTTTGCTTCCAGGGATAGGAGCAGTCTTCTCTCTAATGTCGCTACCCTGCGCTGCACTATAATCTACACGGGCATGTTCTTACAAGTCTCTGCAGATAAATGTGGAGCGTATTCATGTGCAGTGAAGGATATTTTAGATACGTTGATGATGTTTTTGATGACCAGCCGGCTTTATTCGGTGGTCTAAAGCGAGAAAATACACAAGTAACTCCAAAGAAACTTGAATACTGACATTATGGTTCAGGAAACACATATGACGTTAGGTAACAAATTAATTTAATAGCATTTATTCACAATTATAAACATGAAGGCAGTGGTCTGAGGTTGCATATGGATCCAAACCGAAAATAAGATCACCCCCGCCCCGGAGTATATTTTTATTATTTATTTTTTTATTTTGCTTTAGACCTTGAAGCCCTGAATGCCCTGTACATGCCATTATAATGCTAGCAGGACAACTCTCCAAATGTATATATTCTTTATCACATAAAACATCTCTGGGTCAATGGAAAATACCCCAGAATTAAACCCCAGAATATCAACTGTCCCTTTAAGACCAAATTGCTGCTGCTGATGCTCAGTCTGCTCTATACGCAGACAGCTACAACTACACTGAACCGATTTTCCACAAGCCAGCAGTGACTGGTTTCCTCCTTATTAACAATGACATTTATGATGACAAGCCTGCTCTTACTACAATGTGTGGACTTTCTTTTGGTGTTCATGTTTAATTGTAAACAATCTCACAACATAAGACCTAAGCCTATATGTAGCCTATATGGTACAGATGGTCCATGCAGCATTAACCCACCAAGACACTTAGATCATGTGAAGACCCATTGCTGTATGTTAGCCGTTTGGCCACTGAAAGAGAATACTGCAACTTCTTTTCTTCAGTACCATTGAGCAGGTTCCATTTTCAGACAAACAACCTTTAAGTGATGAGCTTAACTTGAATTTCTTCAGTGCAGCACACATAAGTATCTAAGCTATGCAAACTGCTAAAGGAACATTGCTTTATATGCAAATTAAACATACACTATTACACTTTTAAACATACAATTAAGAACAAAGAAATGTTTTCCATATAGTAATCTCCCACACATACTGTACATTTGGCCAATTTGTATAAAATGAAACCAATTTAACATGTTTTATTTAAACCCCTTCAAGAGTGTGGGCCTACTTAATGGATGTGACTGTCCTACTTACTGTGCAAGCAGGAAACCACGGCTTTTGTTTGCTACAAACGTGGCCATCTTCCTGTCTTCACCAATATCTCCAGTTACCTCAGTTTGCAAGCTGGGCTTATTTCTGTATGAGTAGGTCACTGAAAATGTTCCTTCAACAGAAAAGACAGTCATGAAAAAGAGAATTTAAGAGAATCCAGAGACATTTCTCTGTGTGAATGCCCACAATGCCATTTAATCTGTGTTGAACTTTAAAGCAAATCTAGTGTGCTACTCTGTGTTCAATTATCCTGTCTGGTTTATCTGCCGTGGGTCTGCTCTAGAGGGATTACCGCTGTGCCCGAGTCTCCACTGGAAAGGTTGGCGGTTTCCCTCTGGAGAGACTGTAAATACCGGCACGTGGTCAGCTATTCCACACGCTGTAACGACCGAGGCTCTCTCTGCTGTTCCGTCTGCTGAACGTCAACGTGCCAAGGAAGCAGAACCACTGTAAAGACGGGCCTCGCTTGTCGAGAGCTGGCACGCCGAGCCTGGCAAGCTGCTGTGCTCAGCCACCTTTAAGGGGGGGGGGTCGGAAGACGTTTGCTGGAATTTAAGTGGGGCCCACAGCTACAATGAGCTGTTGAGCGAGACGGGTTTCACAGTCTCAGACCTTTGCTGGGTTTCTGGGCCATGCTAACATATTGCTGAAATTATAGCCAACATGTTGGTGATGATGTGCCAAGTAAGGCACACCTCATAGTAATGGGTAAGTAGATGAGCACTATTATTATTGATATTCTAGCAAAGATCAGACCCGGGCACAGCGTACAGGCAGGTCCATTTTAAAAGATATGAAGCCCTGAAACCAACTGAAAGCTGTCATGTCCTGCCTATCCTCCCTGGCACTTCAGGAGAAGCCTGCTGGATCATGGTGCAGACTGATTAGGTACCACCAGGACCGTATGCCCTGCTCGGGATGGGCAGATGGTCCGTTCAGCCCCCCAGGCAGCACATTAAATGAGCCAAAAGAGCCAGACATCAGAACTGCAAAACCCAGTTATCCCCAGTCTGCCGGTCTATGGTAACTGCCTTGAGCATTATACACATTTCTGCTAATGAGGCAGACCATCACACACTTAGGCCTAGTTTTATCATACATGAACATGAATGTTCATAGGGAGAAAAGGGGGGAAAAAAAGTCTGCAACAATTTCTGAACTATTCTCCAACAGACCAACCGGATGGCTTCCAACAAGCCAGCCCAGGACCAATGACTTTCAAGAGCTCAAAGGGCTTGATTTACAAAGACCTTTAGCGTGCGCAAAACCTTTTATGATGATTGGTCATGGTATTTGTTTTGCACCAATCGTTGGTCGTGTTATTAGTTCTGTGTGTGCTAAAAGGTTTTGTGCTAAAAGGTCTTAGTAAATCAGGCCAGTGTTTCCCCTAGATTTTTTTTCAGGCCGGGCGGTGAAAGTGCGCCATTTTGCGTAGAGGCGGAAACTATAATTACACCCTCATAATATCAGCGCTGCCATTGAAAATTTTAATTAGGCCTAACAGGAAACCGTTTTGGCAAGGGTTTTTCCAGATGCTATTTTGATCATTCCCGCATTCTGCGGTAAGGGAAATATTGCAGCTACATAAAAAAAAAAAAAAAAGACTATAAAAAAAAAAAAAAGAATATAAATTATTTTTTATTTATTTTTTTTTTTTTTCATTAAAACTATTTATTTTCCCTCTTGTCCAAGCCGGGCGGCATGTGAGTTTGGCCGGGCGGGCCGCCCGGCCAAGATAATGGTAGGGGAAACACTGCAGGCCCAAAATGTTTATTGGCCCGTGTTCCTGACTGTGCAACCAGACATCTTTAAAAACTTCAGAACAATGGCAGAGCTCGTCCTCAACCTCCCGACATATTCTCATTCTAACAGGCTTGTACTGTTTCCTCTGCAGAATTCTGTTCACAGGGAAGCTCAAATAGTCCACAACGCACATGCTCTTTGATTGGATCATCAGTTAAAGGTTGTTTTGACTACAGCAGACCATTCTCAATGTAGCATCAGGATACACATCTCCAGACGAACTGGCATTGTACCCCAGTCTCATGTTCTTAGCTGGCCATATAGAATGAAAGGTAACTGATGGCCGATAATGGTCTGTCTCAAAGACCGAGTAGAACCTGAATCACAATCCTATCACTGTTATCCATTTATCAGGCCTGGCACATGCAGCATCTCACAACAAGGGGAACCTCCCCCCACAAAATGCCTGGGAGTCAGCACAACATACTGCTGTTCTGTTTGAACCAGTAAAGAAATTACATATTGAACATCATTTGTGAACCCTATTGGAGTTCAACCCCAATCTGCAGTTACTAGCTAACGTCTAACAGCCTACCTCCGGCATTATTTCCAAGTAAAAACTAAAAACTCACCAGTTTGGTTTTTCTTCTTCATTTGAAATCTAAATTCTTTCAAATACTATTCACCACAGAAATGGCCAAACTGTCACAACCGTTCTCTAGGGTTTACTTTGCTCCACTTTAAACTCTTAGTTCATGTGTCCTTAAATGTTGTACCAAAATGTATTGTTTATTCTTCATAAATCCAGTATGCAGCCTATTTTCTGACACGGTGGTTATGATGCAAAGGTATTACAAAATGCCTCAGCATGATAGACCCAACTTACAAAATTACAAATCTAGCTATCGTCCAAAAACATGACCCTGGTTTCTGAACATAATTATCGTACTGGTTTTAAAAGCTTCCTCCTCCACGGTATCATATCCTAATGCCAGTCTCCCAATCACAAGTATTACAATCACAATAATACAAACTCAAATCAAACTGCATTCACATTGTTGTGAAAAAAATGACCAATTGGATGCAGTGACACATAATAGGAGCTGTAGATAACTCCTGCTTATCACAGCAAAGCTCTAAACAACAATTCCCAAAGTAGCCTAAATGCAATTAGACATTTTTTTTTTTTTTTGACAATTACAGATTTTTCCTCCAGCTAACTCTCAATCGCTCTGTCTCTATAGGCAAATATAAGCTCTGTGATATCAACAAAACAAGTAGCCTAGGCCTATTCAAATCATGGGTGGAGTGAAGAAGTGCACAATTTATTACAAAATACAGACAGGAAAAAATAATATATCCCATTATAGCTCATTACTGTGTAAAAGGCAGAATGATGTGGCAAAATCCAAACAGTTTTACAAATGAATGGAATTCATTACGTTTAGCCTATTCTGCAAAACACGCTCAATATCGCTTTAGTGAAAGTATTGTTTGAATGTGCTTTTTTTGTCTGCTTACAATGTTAGGCCCTTTTTTTGTTCTCTTTTAGCTTAATGCCTCTGGAAATCCCTTCACAATTTTGCAAATTGTGTTGGAAATCTCCAGAACTATTTAGCCTCATCAGTCCCACCTAGTCTATGTGCCAACCAGGACTCCCCTTCAAAATCATTCCATTGTCTATGTGGCCTATTCGTTGTGATCACATTATGGCTTCTGAGAACCTTTACAGCAAAGTACAATGATTTTTTCCACAACACACTACTGCCATAAATAGTCATAGTTTAGCCTGTTTATTCATCTTTATATTTAAATCTAAAATTAAATGTAATATGTTCTATAGGTTGGCATAGGTTAACCTAGATTTAGTGCTTTATTGATGTTGCACTTTAAAGTATCTCCCTGTTTCCATGCTTAACTCAAATTACACAGTGATCAGATAAGGGACATACTGCAGATAAGATTTTGATTCTTCAGGAATTTGGAAAAACAAATTCAGACTAAACATAAGGGAGGGGAGGGGGGCTGGAACCTATCCCAAAATGCCTTGGAAAAGAGGCAGGAATATACCCCGGTGCAGTGGTCTCCAACCTTGCTCCTGGAGAGCTACCGTCCTGTAGGTTTTCACTCCAACCCTAACAAAGCACACCTCATTCATCAGTTAGAGATCAGGTGTGCCAAATTAGGGTTGAACTGAAAACTTACACTTACACAACTGAAAGCTCACCAGGAACAGGGTTGGAGACCACTGCCCCAGTGGATAGGTGGCCAATCCATCACAGGGCACGCACACCATTCACACACTCACTCATCCCTAACGGAAATCTTTGGACTGTCGGAGGAAACCAGAGTACCCGCCGGAGGAAACCCACGCGGATGCGGAGAGAACATGCACAACTCCACACAGGACGGCTCCTGGCCTGAATTCAAACCCAGGAACTTCTTGTTGTGAGGCGAAAGTGTTATCTACTGCACCACCGTGCAGTCACATCTCAGCCTTATTTAATTAGCTGAACAATTATGAATACTGTATTGTTCATTAACACTGTGACTTGGACAATATTGTATTACCAGTCTACCCAGTCTTTATCCACTCTGCCCTGATTTGTGAATGGTCTGAGAAACTCCCCCTAACAATGAAAATGTTCTGCTCTTGTCTGTTGTTTGCCCAGGGCAATCTCATGAACTTTACAACCATGTTTGTTTCCAATGTCCACATGCTACACCAGCAACTTGCAAATTAGGAACATAATCCAATTGCTGATTTTATTTGGTCAATGACAAAATTTCTGAGTCTGCCTAATTGTTATGGAATTATGGAGGGTACACTGGTACCCCACAGGTAGGTGAAAGTTCATCTGAGGTTACATGAGATACATATTGTGAGGACTTAAAGGCCTATACAGTTCGTTGTGTAAATGGAGTCAGCGGCTTACGTGTTTTGAAAATATAAAACACTGTAGTATGTCAACAGGCCTGATGGTAGTTCTGATGACAATGTGCATTTTGCTAGAAGCCGGGCCTCATTCCATACATTGGTTATCTGTACTTGACACTAGAGCATGGACAAAGGACGCTTTGATAAATCTGTCACTTAAATCTACTTTTAGTTCACAAGGTAGATTTTCTTTAATTAAGGTAACTTTAACGTTAATTATTATGTGATTATTCTATTTCACAACTGACCCGTAAGCTCCCACAGAAGCCATGCAACCCCATGGCTACTTCATCCTCATCATGTCTAGCCGTTACCTTGCTGGCCATATGAAAACTGAAAGAGCTACGATAGGGAAATTATCAGATGTATTTTATTAAAGCAGTACAATAGCAACTTCTAATTAACCAATTACTTTCACCTTTAAATGACCTTAAATGTTTCCAATTAGCAGACTTTCCACTATATAAAGATTTATCCAGGGAGGGTGGAGCATGCTGTCGTGTCATCAAACCAGCACAAAACAATCAGATAACGCTGTAGTCTGTTAACATTACTCTACTCTCCTTGCATCATCAAATTTCCTAATTTTATTTTCCAATAACTGCGTCCCCGGCTAATATTGTCGGACAATACTTTATCAAACGTTAAGTTAGTTCACTTGGCAAGTTATGATAGCTAGTCATTTTTTCAATCATAGACTGTAAAAAAAAAATAGACGCATGAATAACGTTGGTTCCACTTCCATGTTATACAAGTTGCAAGTCAAGTGACATGAAAATGTGGAAAGAGGAAGAAAGGAGACCAAGAAAGGAAAGCAGGTCGGTTAACGTTAGCAAACTAGCAGCAGTCCCACTGTGGATGGATAAAATAACGTAACTACTTATTATTTATGTAATGTTAACCAACATTGTCCACACTAACACAATTGGTCTATTTTTGACGTTAAGTACTGACATCCAAAATACAAACGAACCGAAGATGAAGGTCGGTAACAGCTGGCTAACGGTAGATAGTTGCTAGTAATACCGGTAATACCCCATATTATAGCAGCTAAGGTTCGCTAGCAAGCCTGTTAGTGTTAGCGATCTAGAGAGCCATCTCGCCGCCTTGGTGGGATGGGGGTGGGAAACGCTAGCTAACGTTAGCTGGCTTGCTATACAAGTAAACTTTCACAAGCTAGCTAACGTTAGACAGTAAGGAACCACTAAGGTTACGTTATATATCTAACTGCCTGGCTAAGTTAATGTTAGCCACTAACTTACTAGCCACAGTTTGCTCGCTAGCTTCTTATTAGCCATCGCATCTCGGGATTGCGTGAGACTGGAGAATGTTGCATTAGCTTGCACCATCCAACAGGAAAACAAAAATAAGAATACTCACCCATGTCAAGAGGCTCTCGCACAGTTCTACTCGATCCACAGACTCTAAAGTACTCATCGTACGTAAATTAATCCACGATATAAAGTTAACAAGAAAACGTTATCCTTAAAATGAAGAAACAATAATAAAATCACAAGACGTCTGGCTGGTTCAAAGACAAAGCGGTGAGAAGAGGTTGGAGTCTGTGTTTAGCACTGCCGTAAGTCCCCGCTCCCGTTTTAACTTGTTTTCAAAAATGTCTTTTGCTTATTAAAACGAGTATCTAACAAACGGAAAATAATTATAAACAGCAACGGAGGGGCAGACACAGCTACTCCACCGGTTTCTCCCTCTTGCCTTCTCTCTCCTGGGTCGCTCGGGGTCCTACGAATGCCACCCAGCAGAATTAGGGCAGCCCAATCCTCGCATGGACTGCTCGAATGCTTCATTATCTTATAAAAACTTTATTTTGGGCAGCTATACTTCGTATATATTTTAAACTCGTGAAAAATACACAAAAATGAGTGTCTGTTGGAAAAATAATAAATACCACAGGCAATACCGGAGACAGCTCACCTCATGAAGCCCCGCATATGAATGCGGAAGTGGCGTGATGACTAATTGCAATGTACAAAGACAGGTAACGTTAGCTATTAAAGTTAACGTAACTAACAAAAAACTGCTACGTTTTCCAAGCATTTCATTTTTATCAGTGGCAGCTTTGTACTGATCGAACGTGTTACTTGTTTTTCTATTTTGGTGTATGTGTTGCATAATAATGTCCTGCTTCTGTCAAAAATCTGGCTAGCATTAGCAAGCTAAAGTCAATAGGATACCAAGTTGGCTACGAGCTACATTACCTAACGTTACGTTAGCTAGCTAACTGCGAACCGGACGTTAGCTAGTTGTCTTCGCTAACAGCCTTTAGTTAGCGCACACCCATAGACGTGGCCTTTTGGTGGTGTGGCGTTAACGTTATATTTCAAGTTAACTAACGTAGCTTGTTAACTGTCACGCTTAGAAATTAGACAATTGAATTAGGGACCTAGCAATCTACGCCAGATAACTAACTAGATGGTGTTTGTTGTGATCGGTGGCTGTTCCTGCTAGTGAAGGCATGCCTGGAGCTAAAAAGTAGTTAGGATAGCAACATCCCGGTAAGTTAAGCTGTCGTGTGTATCGACGTGTCGCGTAAGCAGTCGTGTTAGTTAACTGGCTAATGCCTAGGCAAGTATTCTGAAAACGTATAAAATGAGCAAGTTATTTAGCTAACGTAGCTATCTAGGTCACTAACATTCCGATAGTGCTCGATCTAACTTAATCCATTTGCAACGTAAAGCTAAACCGAAACAATAATTGTGGATTGAAAATTAAAATACCATGGCTGGTATTTTAGTGCATTAAAATAAACGGCCAGATATAACGTGAGCTGGACGTCAGTGGTAATAAGTTGTAGCCCACTTTATAGTGACTAACGTTACTTACGTCATTTTAAGGTTATAATTTGCTAGCTAACTGTAGTACATAGTTAACAAATTATGTACGTAGCATCAACAAACGTTAGATGAATTAATACTGTAGATAGCTACCACCCAGCGACATTTATTATTCAGACCACGGACAAAGTTTGTCGAAATATGTATTTCCATCCACGCCTCAGACTTCGCCCTTTGCGTATATATAATTCTTAATTGAATCAGGGAGGACCCGTATGAGGTCGGATGTACGGAGAGTAAGTCGTCTTTATGTTTTAACTTAGTTGAGTGTTGTAGTCTGAACACCTCTTATTCTCGTGTCTTTGTTTTATCACAAGAGACGAGACTGGTGGAGCGAATTACATGAAATGACATTACATTTTTGACCATTGTTTAGGTAACATATGTTTTAGGATTGATGAACAAACGATGAATATAGTAATAGTAAGTAGAATGTATATCTGAATGCATTATTGACTCTAATATCTTAAATATGAACATTTATGGAGCTATAGTGGATTTGCATGCGTAATAATCCCATGTATTTTTGTTCACTTCCATCACTGGTGCATTCTAAATAGTCTATATTTTATTTGTAATTAATTTGTTAATTACCTGACATTCAACTTCCATTTAATGCAAAAGTATCCGAGTTCATTACTAATGCCCGTATTAAAAGCATTGCTTGTCATTTAACCTCAACTTGAAAAAGCTTTGTAGTCAGTTTGACATTTTTAATCTACCCACTATATATATGTAGTAAAATAAAAGTGCAATCCTCATAGGGCTGAATTCCAGCCAAACGTATCATTTTTGTATGTGTTCAGTTGTTTGGATTGTGAACAAAAAAGAACTCAGAACCATGAAAAATCCAAAATAGATTGTGGAGACTCAGAATTCTTTGTATGTTTTCATTTGTTTGGACCAGTTCATGAGGTCAAGTCCAGACACACACAAGGAATAGGCTACTACATTATTATTTTTATTTTTATTTTTTATATATAAATTAGGCACCCAACAACCTGTCCAATTCCAATCCTAATTTTGAATATCCATTTGACTATTTGTAGCCACGTTCATGTGTGCTCTCCACTTCCAATTCGGGCAGAGGCGATTCCAGGCAGAAAATTTCATGGGGCCTCTCTGAACGACTTCCACTGTCATCATGTTATCCGAAACTCCTACAACTCCGCCCCAGGCAGTTGCCTGCCTTTCCTGTTAATTAGATTCGCCTCTGGAGTCAAGAGAGTGAAGACATCCAAGATTCTCCTCCAAAACGTGGTGTCACCAGCCTGCTTCTTTTCACAGTGCAGCCCACGCCAAGCTTGCATAGAGTTTAGTCAGAGGAAGACTCATCTAATATGCGACTTTGGCATGCGGTCCAAGGGCACCCAATCAACCAGGGGGCCCGATCGACCAGGGGTCGCTATAGAGCGATTAAACACGGGCCCCTAACCGATGGAACCCTCCTGAAATCGCCGAACATCCTACTCTTTAACATCAGATTGCATCAGCACAGCAACAGCACCAGCTGTCATGGGTGGAGAAAATATCAGTGTAATAATTAAGAGAAAAGTACTAGACTAAGTCTTATCTAACTTTGTCTATTCTGTGTGCTCCTGTTTTTCAGAGGTACAGGTTATGATACAGTGGAATGGATGAAAACCAGTGGGGAGATGTGAAGTCCATGCAAGATGAGGATTCACTCATAGAAGGTGTCAGCAACCTGGTTCTTGCTGTGGTTCTACTGAGTGCTGCATTTCTGGGCGGACTGGCAGTTCTGCTCTGCAGGTAATGATTCATGAAGATAGGCCCACTTATATAACTGTCCAAATTGGCCACAATTCAGAAACCATTGCCTTTTTTGAAAGTAGTCTTGGAGCCAGTGTTGTTAGAAGGGCGTCTTAGTGTTCCCCAGAAAAATAGTACAAATGCTTCAAGAAGGTTCTGAGTTCTGAGTTCTTTTTTGTATATCCATTTCACTTTAATTTTAAAGTATATGATCTTAGTGAAAATCTGCAGTGAAATGTTCTACTTTCAGTAAAGATGTCATTTTAGCTATAATACTGAATATGATTTACTGTATATCTATTACAGATTATGAGAAGGCCACTTAGTTTAATGTATTTTCAGATTTTACTGACCATTAATTGTTCTTACTGCTTTTGTTATTTTACTCTGTACATAACAAATAATATTGTTTTAAAATTTTATTTTCATTGCTAGTAGTATAATTGAAGTAGTATAATAAATGGGTTTGCTCTTATGAGACCAACTGGCTCTGCAGGATAGGCATTATTTGTTTATATCCAAATATCTATAACCATTGTTACATCTCTAACCACCTTGTTATTCTTGGCTTGTTTTTACTCAGAAATGAGGAGCAAAACATTCACCCAGAGAACCAGGAGCATGTGAGAAACATCCGACAGCGGCTTCAGACAGAGCAGGTACCAAATCCTCACCCTTTACCCCTTATGGAAAAATAATATACTGCAGTATATTGTAAATATATCAAAATTATCTTCTCAATATATTTAAAATATACTGCAGTATATTACATTTCCATAAGGGACGTCTCGTTCACAGCATCAACTCGCGGCAGAGATAAAGCTACAAGATTCCATTCGAAGTCAATGGATAACGGTGACAAACAGGGGGAGGGGTGGCGTCCCTACACAGCGACAAATAACCCGTATGTTTGTCTCTCTGAAATGTTGACTATCAGTTAAACGTTGTCGCACTACCAACAAATCAGAAACTACGCCGCTCTAGACTGTTCAAAAAAAAAGTGTCCAACGAGCTCGTGTTCTTTTCTGTATTTCTGAAAAGCAGCACATCGTCGCAGTCACCCAATTCTATACGACAACAGTCTGTACGGCTATAGGGATGTTCGAAAACTTGAGGCTTTGAACAGAATTTCTGAGACCATCGGCTTGTCTAGTGACTGTATTGTACTTTGAAATCAAGTGTTTACAATCGGTAAGTTGTTGGTGTTGCACCAAATGCGCTTACGCCCCCTTGTCACTGCACGTGACCAAGTACAGCGTTTTTGTCTCTGTCGCGAGTAGATGGCGTGAACGAGGCATTATACTGGCAGCTCACTTACTGTGCCCCTAAAACGTGTAAATTTGAAGTAAGAACTTGTTTGACCATACCGCGTCTTCCTTTGGGAAGCTCGCTGCTATGATTTTGGTATGCCTGGGTAAGCTTTTCCTCATTTAAATTTTCAAAGGATTATTGCCTTTTTGTATCGTAAAACTGCATCTATAATGAGAATGAGATGCAGTATATATGTGAAAATGGAAAGGACGTGCAGCATACTGTTATTTTACAGAGAAGAATCCCATGTACTCTTTCGGCCTGTAAGGAACCTTGGCACTAAATCTGAAAATGCCAGCGTGCTCATCACATGAAACATGCATTTACATTGTTCTATGTATATTCTGAATGTGTAAAAAATACTGTGTAAGCAGTGAAGTACCACCGGGAGGTATCTTTGGTCCTTTTTTGTACTGGAAACATGTTGAAAGACTCTTGTGAGCACGTATAGAGGAATCATTTGAAGACTGTGTTGAGTACTTCCTGCTATTGTGCTTAGATTGCATTTTCATTTTTCCCCCTAGGATGCACCTGGGGAGCCCAGGCACCAGTTCTACACAGACATGTCCTGTCCCGTTTGCTTACAACAGGCTTCCCTGCCTGTGGAAACCAACTGTGGTCACCTCTTCTGTGGTCAGTACATAACAGCGTAAAGTCATTTTTATTTTTGTTCGCCTGTTATAGATGATGACTCCTGAGGGGAAGATGGCGATGCAGGCATTTTTATAACTGTCTTCTGTGATTTGCAAGTCTTGTCATTACCAGAAATATAGATCTATTTTTATTTTTTACAAATAAGGACATTACTGGGCAGATTTATCAGAGTGCATTTGCAGCCATCAGCGAGATAAATTTGTGGTAGCACTTGCACAAGCTGTCATTTGCACAGCTCTGGCATATTTATGGGTAATAATAACTTATTGATATCAGGATGCACATGTATCTCTCACCCCACATGTATCTCTAGCCAGCAGCCATACCACTATGCAATTTGCGCCTGCTGAATGGCTGAAGCTAAGCAGGTTGTGGGCTTGGTTAGTACTTGGATGGGAGACCTCTGGGGAAAACCAAGTTGCTGCTGGAAGTGGTGTTGGTGGGCCAGTAGGGGGCAGTCTTCCCTCTGGTCAAATAAACCCCAATGCCCCAGTGCAGTGATGGGGACACTGCTGTAGGAGATGCCATCTTTCGGATGAGACGTTAAACCGAGGTCCTGACTCACTGTGGTCATTAAAGATCCCATGACACTTATCGTAAAGAGTAGGGGTTTCCCCGGTGTCCTGGCTAAACTCCCAACCCAGGCTCTTCCAACCTGCCACCTAATCATCCCCCAGTTTAATTGGCTAAAAAAATTATTCTCTCCCTCTCCACCTCAGCTGATGTGTGGTGAGCATACTGGCGTAAAATGGCTGCCGTTGCATCACCCAGGTGGGTGCTACACATTGGTGGTGGTAGAGGCGAGTTTCCCCCTCATCATTGTAAAGCGCTTTGAGTATCTAGAAAGGCGCTATATAAATGCCATGCATTATAAATGAGTTTATACCTCCCATAATAAAATGCAACGTGTTATGACCAGGTGAGCGGAGATGGCCAGACATAAGCGGAGGGCAAGAAAACAAAAATCCCACCCACCAAAACATGTCTGAATAAAGCAGCATTTTCTGGAGCAGTATGAATTGGCAATTAATGGGGAAGAAACTAAACGATGTAATTTGGCGCAAAGTGTTAATTCAGTTGGAATGACAGTAAGGAAGGAATGTTAAATGAAAAGTATCAAGACACAATGAGGTGAGCAAAAGAGAAGATTGCTGTTAATAGCGCGTGTACGGCGGAGATCGGCTGCGGCCCTGCTGCTGAGAAGGGCTTTACCCCAGCGAGGAACAGGATGAGCAGCCCATGTGTGAGGATCAGGTGACACGGCCCGAGTGCACTGATACTGCACATTTAGAAGGGGAGAACCATTTTAAAGATTCTGCTATTTTTATCAACCTGTTAGGTTTTTTTTCTTTCATCTCTTTTTCTGAGTTGTTTCTGCTGCCACATAGTTATTGTATTGGCTATTAGGTGTGTTTGTTTGGTCAGTTGTTAACTTGCTGATTGACATTGTACCGCTTCATCTTCAGGTCCTTGTATCATTGCATACTGGAGGTTCGGATCATGGCTTGGGGCAATAAACTGTCCCATCTGTAGACAAATGGTAAGAATTGGAGGTGCATCATTTTCTGGGAAATACAGCAATCTTGCACAGACTACATGTACAAAGCAATAATACTATGCAGATGGATTATATGTACAAAGTGACAGTCCTATGTAGACTTCACAAACCACTTTTTGCTTTGTTAAAAAAATACAGTGCCCTCCACTATTATTGGCACCCCTGGTAAAGAAAAGGGTCATAAAAAATTCACCGTTTGGTGAATTAGCTTAATCTCACACTGAAAAAATGAGAAAAATCCAACCTTTAATTGAAGTAAATTTATTATGAGAAAAAAAATCCCTATTTAACAAAACCACGTGTGCCACAATTATTGGCACCCCTGCATTTATATATAGAATAAAGTAATCATCTTTAATATTTGGTCGCATATCCTTTGCATGCCATGACGTCCTGATGTCTGTGACCCAACAACATCAAAAGACTCTTGATATCTTATTTTCTGTTACTCTTAAAAGTGATATTATAACGTCTCTGCATTTGAATGGATCTCTATGGGAATTGGGGGGTGGGGACTAGATTTAGCTGTAAATTACACTGGAACAGTATGGAACACATGGTTGGCTAAATTACTCTAAGTCATCAAGGGTCTGACGTATCAGACAAGCCTTAAACCATCACTCTGCTGCCAGAAATACGTAGCTATGGATGGATAACTTGAAGGGTTTCTTCTCCTGACTTATTTTTTCCATAGAGTTCAATAGGAAAATTAGTCAGGAGAAACAACCCTTAAAGTGATCCATCCATATCTACTGCATATCTGGCAGCAGAGTGATGGTTTGAGGCTATATATTGTATTATTATTGTATCATATTGTATCATTGACTGTAGCTGTCTACTCAATGTTCAGTATGTACATCATTGCCTGTTCACATAAAATATTTTCTTCTAGTTATCTGTTGCAGTACATTGAAACTAACAGTTAAAATTATCAATAAAAATTTACTCCTAGCAAGCCTATTTTATTATTTGATATAATGACAACAGTGTATTGTGTCTCTGGTGTATTCTCAGGTTTTTCGACTGACCTCTACTGAAATGACAAGCTTGGGTCTATTTATGAATCATGTTTTCGTGTTTGGTTTACAGGTGACCCTGCTGTTCCCGCTCTTCCAGGAGATCACCCCGCCGAACCAGGCACAGGACGGGCAGGTTGAGGCCAGACAGATCCTGCAGGACGTCAACGACTACAATCGGAGGTTCTCGGGTCAGCCAAGATCTGTGAGTGCAGCTTGTACAACTTTCTTAACAATGTTGGACAACTGGGTACAGATGCTCAAAAGATGTGAAGGCTGGTTCTGAGCTTGGTTGTATCTAGTGGCCCATGAATTGCCTTGTGGGTAACAGGTTTGACACTGTAACTTGGCTACAAGTCATTTCAGTCTAGCCATATCTCCTGCATTCATGGGTGGTTATCCCCTTGTTTGTTGATGTAGACTGGAACCCTCTTGACTTCACCGTACTCTTTGAGTATTATACTAATTGAGATGCTGATACGGTCACATATTCAGATTTGTAAAAATATTGCATAAGTTTTTTTTTCCCCACAGAATCGTGAAAATCAAATAGTTTTCCACATTAACGTTGCTGGAATTTCACACGTTTCCCAACTGGTGTTTTTTTTTTTTGTCCTCAGCTGATTGACCGCCTTCGCGACGTCCCCACCCTGCTCCGCCACGCGTTCCGGGAGATGTTCTCAGTGGGTGGCCTCTTCTGGATGTTCCGCCTGCGCATCCTGCTGTGCCTGATCGGGGCGCTGACCTACCTGGCCTCCCCGCTGGACTTTATCCCCGAGGCGCTCTTCGGCCTTCTGGGATTCATGGACGACGTGTTTGTAATCGTGCTACTTTTCATATACATCTCTATCATGTACCGTGAGGTGGTGACCCAGAGACTGGCTGGGTGAACCGCCCCCCGCTCCCCCCTGCAAACCGCTGTTGAGGGCAAAGGCGCTTTAGAGCTGGGGTTTTCGCTGGGTTTCTGGGCCTCTCGTCTCAGAGGATTCCTTTACCTCAAGCTCCACCAGCATTCAGTGAAGCCCTATTGGTCTGAGTCTATTACCAGGGAGTCCTCTGAGTTTTCCCCCTCTGATGTCACGTCGTGCTGTCTTACATTGGTTCCCGCACGCATGAATTGTCATCCTCCAACTCATGTCTGTGTGAGCTTGACTTGTGGACAGCGGTATGATAAGAGGCAGCACGTGCTTTCCTGCGCTCTAATGAATTGATAGCAAAGTTAGCAGAAATGAGCACTGCTATGAATATACGATTGGGGATTCCAAATTGGGGAGAAAAGGGGGAAAAACGCATTTAAAAAATATTTTTGTTGCACGTACCAAGCATTTATAAGTACTATGTGCATTTTTCTAAATCCAGCCAAATGCTGTCTGTGTTTCATTTTCTAAGGCCTATAAAATAGTTCCGGGGAAAAAAGGTAGTAGAGATCATGTCATAGATGGGAGTAGGGAGATAAACTTGACATTTCTTTCTCAGAAAAATACTCCTGGAGCAGTTTGAATAAACAATACAAAATGGCTACAGACACTCAGAGCACTGAAGTTGATAAGGGAGAACATAAGATTGCAGAACAACTTACCACCAGGGGGCGTCTGTCTCAGATGTCCCAACGCTGGTTCTTCACTGCCTGATAAAGCTGTTCACTTTCTCCCTGTCTTATTTCCATTCTTTGTCCTGCTGGTGGAGTTGGTCACACTTTGTTTTAAGGGGTTGTTTATATTGCTTACTGTTAGTGCATGTATTACCACTTTCAACACAAGCTTTGAGGACTTTCACAGACCAGGTAATTCACAAGTAACAGATGTCTCCCTCATTGGTTTGAAATCTTTGTAATCTTTACAATCTGTGCTTCATATTCCATAAGAACCAGTACTGTGTCCAAGTGGTACATGCATGTTATATTATCGAACTTTACAGAACTATTCATATTTCTGTATATGCCTTACTTGTTAACATTGTGGTCTGTAAAAAAGGCATCATTAGTAAGTAATGCCACTTGAATACCTTGAATGTTTACAGTATAAATGCGCCCTTACATTAAAGTGTGATATTGGATTTTATCTGAGACAGAATGAAATGAGAATATCTGCCTAATTATCTATACATATGGCAGTGGCTGTATATTGGTAATTATGGTGGGATGTTTCTGTTGAGAATGAGAAATAGTTTTTCTCTATGAAAACATCATGCTTCAGGCAGTCTTGTATTTTGAAAATTCAAATAAATATTGACGGTTAAGGGGAAATGCTGCCTGAAGAATTAACCATTTGCGTGCCGTCTTCTGTTGTACTGTTGCGTGTTACATACTGAAAATGTCTCAGTAATTACAGTGGTGTATGTGAATTGAGACAAACTCAATCATTGCACAAATGTCCCTTTTAAATGCAGGCAGTAAAAGTAATGTATTAACGTAAAATATAAGATCTGTTCAAGAAGGAAATAATGTTTACATTTGTTTTCTTATTCTCAAAAGAAAATGGTAGTCATTTTGTTTTTGCTGCATTTTCAATTTGTTTTTGCGGCATTTAATTATTTGTGTGGAATTTCATTTTATTGTAAGTCGGTTGTGTTTTTTCAAAAATAATTCCCCCAGTTTCATTTGCTGATTCAGCACTTGAGCTACAGGTAATGTTCAATTGGGGAAAATGTTGGGAATATCAGAGGTGGAGGAAGGAGGATTTTTGCTCATTTGCTAAACGCAATATAGAGGGCTTATGAAAAGTGCATCAGCATCCATGCTCTTGGGTTCTTAATCGGCGTGTTAATATGATGCTCCGTTGTTCCTATCTTTTAAACCAGTGGTCCCCAACCCTGTTCCTGGAGATCTAGAGTGCGTCCCAATATTCTTCACTCCCTACCTCCACTCCCCGACTACCACTCCTCCTACCAGGAAATATGCAAAACTGCCTGAACGTTTTGAGTACAAGTATTTGCATGTACAGTATCCAATGTACATGACATTGCGGTTTGCGTCGAGACATTAATATGTAAGCATTAATAAGTAATTAAGATGTAATCAGCGACATTAGATTAAAACAAAAAGATCAGTTTCCGGGGCACGGGGGGAGTAGAGGAGTGGTAGTGGAGGAGGAAAGGTTGCATTTTTCGACTATTGGGATGCACCCCTACTGTCCTGTAGGTTTTCACTCCAACCCTAATAAAGCTCACCTCATTCAACAGCTAGACATCTCGTTGAGCTGCTAATTAGTACAATCAGGTGTGCCAAATTAGGGTTGAAATGAAAACCTACAGGACGGTAGATCTCCAGGAACAGGGTTGGGGAACACGGTTTTAAACTATGTGGAAAGATGACGCACACAGCCATTTCTACCTTTCATTTGCCTCAAGCTTTCATAATTCATTGCTTAGTTTATGATGTCTGTGAGCTGCCAGTTATACACGTGTTAAGAATTATATTCCAATGCCAAATCAGAGGACAGGTTTTGCCAAGCATGACCGAATAAACAAAAGCAACAGCACGTTGACTTTAGTGAATTTTTCCTTAAATTGAAACATCTTTCAGAGGTCTTCTTCCTGGACACACTTTTTCCCAACATGAAGACTAATATAAAAACCACCTGCCATTATTGCAGCCATTATTCCACCTGCCTCAGCTACAGATGAATAAGCCCTACACCCCTCTAATGGCAATCATCTTCAGAAGGCTCTTCCGCTCAGACCACCGACAAAACGTAGCAAAACGTTTATTTAAACAGAAACGGTGGTGCGTTGAACACCCTGTTGTGTTACACAAGCATTGCTTCTTTTAATACGGCGGGGTTTATATACACGTCGCTGCTGATTGGGTAACACCTCTGACACACCCACCAAACGAGAGAAAACGTACCTCAAAGCCCGTTGCACACCGTTTCGAGGAAACATGTCGTTCAACCCGGAAACCGTAGCAATACGGTGCACACCGTTATCAGATTGAACGTGGCCCAGGGTTGTCAGAGGACAGTGTCAAAGGAAGACTCACTGGAAACTGAGTGGAGTAGGCTTGTATTGTAGAACTATGGAAAATTAAGTTTGATGCTTTAATGAGTCCTGGAGATCTACCAGCCTGTAGGTTTTCATTCCAACCCTAATTTGGCACACCTGATTGTACTAATTAGCAGCTCAAAGATATCTCTAGCCGTTGAGTGGGGTGTGCTTTGTTAGGGTTGGAGTGAAAACCTACAGGACGTTATATCTCCAGGAACAGGGTTGGGGACCACTGCTTTAGAGTGTTGTACTGCAGAGGAACAGCTGCAGCTAATCAGAGACCTTTGTTGTGTAACTTTACTGGTGATTTCCAATTTACTGCTATAATGTATGCTAAGACCCCTCTTGTGCATTAGGTATTTTAAGGGCTCGCAGAACAACCAAACACAAGACCATCTGGGCTGTCGACCTGAATTTCTGCAGTTATCCTCCATGTGCCCTTGTAGGCTCACTGACCTCAGCAATCATTTGGCAATCAACACAGGCACATGACTAATTATACTGTTATAATATGAGTTAATTCATCAGCATAAAACAATAAAATCACACTGTTACCGATAAGTGTGGGGGAACTCAACCATGGATGCACAAATACATTTTTTTACAGATGATAGAACAATATCCTCCTGGCACATTGCATACCTTCAGATTTAATTTATGTTGCATAATGAATTAAATTGACCAGCACCAGAAACAAAAATGCAAAAAAACAAAAAAAACAGCATGAGATGCAACATTTGTTAAGACAAGGAGATATTTCATTGTTGCGGTCTAGAAAGTTTAGCAGGCATAATATTTCCTTGCTTGAAATTCAGAATTAAGAGCACCATCTGGTTTATGGGTTGTCATTGTTGCTTTCAATAATGTTTCTGTACTTAAGAAAATAGCTAACCCATGTAAAAGTATTTTAAGTTGAAGTATTTTAACTTTACCAGTCTCCACATTTGCTATGGTTTGCTCTTTTAAAGGGACTGTTACCTTTCTAGGTTTAAAATAGTATGTTATTTCATTTTAGTGTTTTTGATGGGCCCTGCTCAATTTATATTAGCGTGCATAAGGCATTCAGGAGTTATCTACAGTATTAAAAACGTGCAGTTAGGTTAAACAGATGACAGGTGCACAGCTAAAAGATCTGAATGTCATTAGAGAAAGTTCATTTCCATGCTATACAATTTAGTAGACTGGATTGATTACGTCATTAGATTGCAGTGGATAAATGTTCAGTAAATGTTATCATATTGTGAGTGATTAACCTTTTATCAAATCCCCTTTTCTGCAAACCTGGAAAGCAATATTTACTTTACATTGAGGATAACAGCTGCCAGTTTTGCTGGTTTCCAACATTAAATTCAGCACAAATGGCATTTTAAATGACGGTAGCAATTGTTGGATATTTGAAAAACAGCTTAGCCTATAGCTTTCGTTGTAGTAGCTAGGTAAGAAGAAAAAAACACCCTATCCATTTCCCCGTTTGAGTGACGCTCCAATTAATCACATCCTTAATGAAGATTAACCACAGGTCCAGATGGAGGAAGCTACGAGTTGCACGGCCTCTGCAGACATGCTTCACACCCACACTGCAGACATGCGATGTCACCCTCAAGCTCTTCCCTAGTTCCCACATAAAAGAAGCGGTTAGCGTTGAAGCTGCTGTGTCATGTCAAAGAGTTCAGAAATAATTTGTTTCATATTCAAATCCAAAAATTCTGACAGCTATGAAAGGCATTGACTAGTTGGTGAACATTTTCATTGCCCTTGCTTCTGAAGCTAGATATGGAGCCAGAATAGGCTCTGCACCCCATAGCCGACAGCTGGGGGTACATGCTGGTGCTTTGACTTCATAGTAGCCTATAGTATCTATGTTCAGGAAAGATCCACACTCAATGTTTTAAATTAAAATGAGGCAAAAAGATTCAAGCCGATTGTTTTAATGAAATTGTGCTGATACACCAACTCCACAGCATCACCACAGGTGCACAAGCTAATTACAGAGAGACTGTCAATTACCTTGATTTTTTTAGATAGGCTATTAACAAGTACTTTTGGCAAAAAAAATTCAAAAAGTATTATACATTTTAAATAGAAATGGATTACGCTCTGATTCCAGCCCTTTTAAAAACGGAAGCGTGCCGATCTGAACAATTCAATAACTACATTCTGGAAAGATCTGCACTCAATATTTTAATTATGATGAGACCATATTTCCTTCAGTTAAATTGTGTTGTATGCTGATGGAAGTCTTGTATACCTAACTCTACAGCATCACCACAGGTATAAAAGCTAATTAGAGAGGAACTACTAATCAGAGCCCCCATGTTCAGGTAGAATATTAACTCGTAGCAGAAAATCCAAAAGGTAATATACGTTTTAAATAGAAATGGATTCCTCTCTTCTCCCAGGCATTTGGTTTTAAAACAGATGCATATTACGATTCTAAAGAATTCAGGTACTACATTCAGGAAAGATGTGCACTCAACGTTTTTCGTTAATATGAGGCTAAAGATTCTAAGGTTTTGGCATATTGCTTTCAATTCATCAGTGAAATGAACAGCTTATTATCGTGAAAGCATAGTGTAATCAATTGGCACTATACAAATTGTTCTGAAAAGGCTTGAGAAAGCTTTCACACACTAATCATCTGACTGGAAAGTGGAAATGAGAGTAGAGCACTTCCCTTCTGCGGTTTTCCTGATTTCAGTGAATTCCGTAATTTCAGTGAATACCTTTTTTATATATTTTTTTTTATTAGGCTATATACCTTTGGTCGGTAGATGGTAGCAGAGGTCTGCAAGCTACATACTGTGAGCAGAAGAGCTTTGTGATAACAAAAAGCAAAACGTGACGTGAACAGAACCTTCTGTTTTTCAATTTCAGCCTTACAAATTAATACCAATGATGAAACTCCACATAACGGCATAACCCTGCCTCGTTTCTGTGAATACCTTGTGCCACAGATGATTATGTAATGTAATGTTTTACAAAAATAGAATTTAGCACAAAAGAAAACAATGAATGTATAACTGGATTTTAAAATTGACAATTTTGTTAAAAGGTTGTTAACGGTTTCCCTCCCGTCTATTCCTGGACTTCGGCAACAGGATAAGTAAAAGGAAGGATTCACCAAAAAACGAGTTAAGTAGTTAGTGCATTGTGATCGTTGCAGTGTGTGACACTTTCGAAACGAAGAGACATGTCATATTTTAAGCCTTGCTCACAGGAAATGCAGTCTTCTGCAAGTTCTAACAGGGGAAAAAACTCAATTGGAATGCAAAGGATAACTGCATTCATCTTTGTCTCTTCTAGTGTATGATCCAACGTGAGCGATCCAGATGCCTCTGATTTATAGTATTGGTCACATTTGTTGCATACCTGCCATAGCATTCCCCTGCCTCAGCGACACTCTAAAAGCCTCAGAGGGTTGGGAGGTACAGACATACCGGTAGTCATTTAACAAGGAAATGCCTATCATTTTAACAAGACTTTTTGTCAAAGAAATATTATTTGGCATGACTCAATACGGGACACTACTAAACTTGATTAGGACTGGGTATTTTAGCAGTGTATTTTAACTGCATTAACTCTTTCCATTTCCTTTCTGTGACACCCAAGTCAGATCATAACCATATTCTATTCCCATAATGTTTTTCCATAATCTTTACTGGTTTTGAAAGTGCTCCCAGTGATCTTAGCATCTGTGCTGCAGAGGGACAATTAAAGACAAGACAATAAAATTTTAACTTATTAGCAGAACAGAAATGTGTCTAAATTTTTTAAATCCTTGCTATTCTTCTTTCCTGTCCATTTATAATGCCGTGCATGTTTTCCATTAAGATAACTGAAGTGAGATAAATGGTTGTTCTATAATTAAGGTCAAGAGAATACTACTCACTTATCCTGTCTGAACTTTCATTACTGTAACTCTACCTCTACCTTTCATGTGGTGGAGTGACTCTGGTTACAATCCTGAGTGCCAATCAATTCTAAAAAAACAAAATTACGTAAAACATGCTTAAATGTGTTGCTCAAAACGAACGGCAAAGTGCACGACCGTGAGAATGCACAGAGATGTTAAAAAAAGAGTCAGAGCACGCTTTGTGAATTCCATAACTTGCATTGACCTGATTGAACAATGGGGGCTTGTGGGTGTGTGTTTTCTTATGATATTGTTCAACAATAGAATCCTCATCCTCAGCTTATGCAAACTTGCGGGCTGTTGCATCCTGTGAACGACGTTTTATTTCTTTACACAACATTGAGGAAGACAAGTTGGGACTGCATTCTACCATGTCTGTCTCCACAAATGAATATTCGTGTTTCATACTGATCACTGCACCCCAGCAGACAGTCTTAATGCCAGAATACGTTATACCTCATTACAATTTACAGCGCATCTCCATAGCATCTGAGCTGTCAGCAGCACTTATGGGCCTAACTGTTGAAAGCTACATCTATGGGCAACAAATCATGAGTTCATTCACGTGTTAATTGGGAGGCCCTTAAAGACATTCCATTGATGCAATCTTTCCTTCCCAGGGATGGCTTGGTTATTTGGAATGAGAATGGACACACCCAGAGAGTAGAGTGAACCTCCCATAACTGTGTTTTTCTCACGCCCTCCTGCTCTTCTGACTCATGGGTGTTGACTCTAGACTGACCTCACAGACTGTTCTCCTGATACACCCAAGTGATTATTACCCAGTTTCTCTGCAGTCCAATCTGACCACAGCAGCTGAGCCTTGAGTGTTACTTTAGTGATCAATCTCTCCCCCCTACCCCCCACCCACAATCCTCTACCTGCCTACCCCCATAGTCTGAACAGAGGTATCACAGGGCCCGCTCTGAAGCATGCACGTGGACAGTCATATGGACTCATGGAGCTTGTGGAAAATCTGCTTGTCTCTAACAAACTTGGATTTTTCCTCTACTTTCTCTCATGCCAATGAGCAGTTTCAGAAGTTACTGACTTGCCGCTGCTGCCAGGACTCGGCTCAGTCAGGCCCCAGTCTGTCTGTGGCTCCAAACAGCGAGGGCTCCAGAAATGAACACCTAACTCATGCTACAAAAAATAAGCACTTTTAGCTGGCACAGAAAGTGTGTCGTACATGTATCTATGGTGATGCTGAAAAGTAAATCAAAATGCAGGAACATCTATCAGCCAGGCACAGGGCCAGATTGAATTAGTTTACTCCTGCAAATGCTGTCCTTACACATGTAAAGGGCCTGCCCATTGTAAAATATAAGGACAGCAGACAGTCAGCCCTCCTTATGTGTTATGGGTTGAGAGTCAACAACCCAATGGACTGGGCCACAGCACATATACTATATTAACTGCTACACCTGCATGTATTGTACGAGAAATGTGACATAAGCAAAGGCTACCTGGTTAGCCTTAATGTGCATGTGCTTTTAGGAATTCTTACATCCACATATATTTGGAGTTTGATGGCATGCAGATAAAGACATTTGAACTATTGTATGGCCGTTTATCAAGTCTGGCCTTAAATGTGGGATGGATAATTGTGGGCGTTTTTGCAACCTGGGGAAAGTTGGTCTCAACTTAGGATCAGGCTGGAGAAAACTGACATGGCTGCTAAGAGCATGTCTAGAAGAGACAATACAAGGAATTGAGGTTTTACAAATTTGAGTTTTTAAAAAAATGAAAATGTATTAATGAATTTCACATTTTACCTACCATGGGGAAAGAAAAACAAACACAGACAAATTCCAATCAATCCATAGAATTAAAGTTTCCATGGTTGGCACTACTACTTTTCTCTGACAGTTGGTTCAGTACATGGCTGGTGACTGTACATAATGCGCCACACCATTCACAATCATTATGTACAGTCAGCAGCTATGTACTGAACCAACTGTCAGAGAGTTATGCTTATGACATGTTATAGCTTCTTCTCTGGCCAAGAACCTTGCAGCCAGTGTGCATAAAGGTTCAGGAACCAGAGGTTCTCAGATCCTCTTGTAATAATTTCAGGTCCAGTCCTGAGGTATGTCTGCGGAAACGATGCTATAAATGGGGTGTAGGTGTCATTTTAACCATGAGACATGGTTCTACTCTTCTACTTGCAGAATGAAAAGAATAAAGAAACTGGCTTATGGAGAGAACAAATACACTCCTGTAGTATCCGTACTCCTGACAAATCTCAAGAATCACACATGATAACAAGCAGAAGGCAAGCAAATCGTTAGAAGTCTGCAGCAATGGCACCTCCTGTGACCCTGTTCTCTTCAGCTGGTCCTGTCAAATTAGGAGCTTCAGTCTATCTATATCTACAATAGATCTACACACCACAAAAATGTGGAAATGTCATAATAGGCGCATTCTGTAGTATGCACACTTGATAACATCATAAAATTTTGAGCCTAGCAGGATTTGCTGGATTCCTCAGCTCTTGCTTGACAGTTCTAAGGGATTGTTGTTCTTCTAATGAAGTCACATTCATCTAGCTTCACCACAGCAAAGTTTGTTTGAAAATGAAAATTCATTGAAATGGTCAATGCATTCTTTTGTTCATTAAATGGAGTATCAGTATCGGTCTCTATTATTAATCAGATGAAATTTTTTAAAATGAAACAAATACTAATGCTTGCTTCAGTCTGTAACCTTGCTCTTCCTCAAAAAAGATTATCTGGTCTTACTTTAGTGCCTATATAATTAATGCATGGTGCAACGTGAAGGAATCAGAAGTGTTCAGTTTACTGGGATCAGCTTTCCCACCTGAAGGCCTATAGTCACAGTTACCTTGAGGAATAAGACCTGGATACAGATCAAGAAGGCAGAACTGTATTTGCAAGGCATATTCACTTTTGCCACATGCTCAGCACACACCTAGTTATCCTGGTAACCAGTTTGACAAGATAAGCTTAGTTTTATGACCCCCAAAAGCCAGATTCTGTTGGTTTCCATGGTAAAAAATATTAGTCCACTTACTTATGAATGCCACTGCATGACAAATTACCCTCCTCATCCTCTGGAAACGTGCATAGAAGAACGACTGACTGACCGACTTCACTGTGCATATCATTGACTTTGCAGCAATTTGAGATATATCAAAAAGTTTAATTAATTTGCGTTTTATATTTGATTCTTCCCACATCATGTCTTCGGTCAAGCAACAGCTTTGAGCTTCTTCCCTCTGTCCTAGCCATTACATCCCTCTGTCCTAGCCATTACATCCCTCTGTCCTAGCCATTACATCCCTCTGTCCTAGCCATTACATCCCTCTGTCCTAGCCATTACATCCCTCTGTCCTAGCCATTACAAACAGCTTTGAGCTTCTTCCCTCTGTCCTAGCCATTACAAACAGCTTTGAGCTTCTTCCCTCTGTCCTAGCCATTACAAACAGCTTTGAGCTTCTTCCCTCTGTCCTAGCCATTACAAACAGCTTTGAGCTTCTTCCCTCTGTCCTAGCCATTACAAAGCCAACGCTGCTATTTGCAGTGACGTACACGATACGGAATGTTCTAAATTTAAGAATTCTGAACGATATTAAAATGTGATGAAGTCATATGCCTCTAGAGGAAACAAGCTCTCTATTCCAAAAAAATCCTCTGTATCTCTCCTAAATTGTACGCTGCCCTTTTATGAGAAAAGCCAAGTTGTTCTCGCTGTTATTCTTTCCTGTACAGTGCAGTCCGCAAGCATTTGGACGGTGACACAATTTCTGTTGTTTTGGATCTGATCTGTACTGCAGCACGTTGGATTTGAAATGGAAGAGTGACTAGTTTAAGGTTAAAGTGCAGACTTTCAGCTTTAATTTGAGGGTTTTTACATCCATATCGGGTGAACCGTGTGTGAACCGACATTGTCCCCCCATTTTAGGGGACCAAAAGTAATTGGACAAATTAACATAAACTTAAATAAAGTCATCATATTTAATATTTGGTTACATATCCTTTGGCATGCCATGACTTCCTGTGTCTGTGTGATGTGAACTGTCTGTGAAGCAAAAACATCAAAAGACTCTTGATATCTTATTTTCAGGTACTCTTACAAGAGATACTATAACCTCTCTGCATTTGAATGGATCTCTATGGGAATTGTGGGCTAGGACTAGATTAAGCTGTAGTTTACATGGGAATAGTATGGAACACGTGGTTGGCTAAATGGCTCTAAGTCACCAAGGGTCTGAGGCATCAAACAAGCCCGAAATCATCACTCTGCTGCCAGATATGCAGGAGATATGTATGGAACACTTTAAAGGTGGTTTCTCCTGACTTATTTTTCCATAGAGTTCAATAGGAAAATGAGTCAGGAGAAACAACCCTTAAAGTGATTATTCTCATTTGTAATCCCCAGCTCTTTAACACACATAACATTCTTCTTCCTATTAGCAGTAGTAGCGTCATTGCTAATTGAAAAGGGCATTAAACAAAAAATTACTTTCCATAAAAAACAGAAAATACTATCATATTGTAATTAGACAAAGGTGCATATCTTTGTATTATTGCTGAAGTATTACTATGAGTATGATTATCCTAATATGTGGGAAAATCAGCAGTATTCGATTTAAAAAGGGCCAGTACAAAATCAAAAGGCTTGCAAAGGAGACCAAACAAAGTCTGTAACTGAAAAGAATAAGTATCATTCAGGACATAGGCTTAATAGAGAACCTTTGATAAAACCTTTGAGAAATGCCTGATTTGTCTCCTCTAATAATCAATGAATCCCTGAGTCAAATCTCCCTGACTGTGGTCAGTCATACGTCCCGCAAACACAGATGTGATGTTCTCCATTTGTCAGATAGTGAACAATTCTTTTTGGTTTAAAAACAAAGAACTGACCATTTTTGCATTCTTTCTAAGATGAGTATGTCCACCTTCAATTTGAAATCACAATTCGATGCATGGTCGGATTGAATGTTCTCAGTGAGCTAAGAAGCTCATGTCTTATGCAACTATGATGCGTTTACATTCTCAAATGTCTTAATTCACCATAGTCACAGTTTGACCTCACCTCATTGGCTATAATTTATTAAACCATAAATTGGATGTTTTTTCAAAAAAATCATTACATGTTCTGTCATATACAGTGCACCTCCATACTGTATTTCTGTCTTCCATAAGCTACGCATGCAACATGGTTCATTCTTCTCCGAATAAGAATTGATCTTATTTGTGCATAATGAATACACTGGCACTGTGGTGGAAGAATACATTTAAATTGGCAATGCTCTGCTCATGTATGTTGTGGCAACACGTGGGAAGTTTATATGATGCATATTTATGAAAGCTTCCAGTTGTTCTCGGCATTCTGTCGGCCGAAGTTAGCGCTGACCCCTCTCCGTGCGTAGCTCATTGGAGGCCGACGGTCCTCCCAGGCTTCTCCCAGTCAAGCCTCTCTCTCGGGTGAGTGCTCGTCGGCCAGCGCTGCTCCAGGCCCACTCTCCCAGGCGCTTTAGCTGCTGCATGGTCAGATTCCCAGCCATGTAGAAATGCCCTGATAGGCTGTAAACACCATCACATTTGGATGCACTGGAAACCTATAGGCAAACAGCTCTTGAGCGTGGGCAGCCCACCTGTATCAGGTCGTTTTGAGCCTGTGGTTCTGTGACCAGGATACACAATCCCATCCACACATTTCAGGGATTTGTCCATTTTTAGTAAATACGAGATGCTTTTGATATGTCACTGCCTAATGTATCCCCAAGTCTCATTTCTGATGCGTTGAGGAAAGAGACCACGCACTCGGTTACAATGGCTCACTTCGTTAAGTCTTGGTTTCATGAAACATGTTTAATCTCCTGGAAACCAAAACTGATGATTGATTAACCCTCTTGAGCAAGCCCTTTACATTATTCACCCTGATTATTTGCCCCAGTGACATGCATTTTTCAAATCAATCAGATTACTGTGCATGCCTGCTAACTTTACATCAATAACTCCCACTGTTTTTCATGGCAAGGTTATTCACAAAACGCAATGGAGTTTACTGTCAGAAACCACTACATTGCATTCATGTTTTTTTTCTTCAGTTCATGCATACATGCCCTTACTGGCCTGTATTTTAAACATTTCAAACTTTATTGCATGAAAATGTACAAATCTCTCCCCCATTGTAAATAAAAATCTGGGCCTTTTATCATTTGGATAAGCAATTATCCACTTAAGAACATTTTATTTTTTAGATTTCTCCTTTTTCGACAGCTGCAATGGAGGTCAGGGAGAACCCCGGAGATTTACAGAGTTTCATACCCTGAACAGCATCTCAAATTTGCATGTATTTTATATCTTAGAGTTATAAAATGAGCCCTTATCCTGAGCAATCTCTGTAACAGAATGAAGAAAACATCAAGCTTATTTGGGTTTGCTCTTTGAGAAGAGCTCCATTAGCTGATTTGATGACAGTAACGTCTGACATACTCTCACTAGACCACAGTTTCATGGAAAGAAGGCGACTTTGGACAAGAGCCATTAAAAGATAAAATGTACAATTTCTGTTTTTATAAGAAACTTTGCTCTTTGTATGAGAAGTAGTACATTGAGAAGTAGTAATTGAGTTCATTAGCTAAATCCCATTCAGTAGTATTCTGAGCTGTGGGAGATGCATGCATGTTACACTTGGTCACTTATAGCTTAACTCCAAATTGTGACTAAAAAAGTAGCATTTTGCAATAAATAGTTGTTGAACCCCCAGTGTGATGCTTGGTAGCTTAACACAGGGTGGCATTGCATAAGATAGTGTTATCATCAGAAAAAGCAGTTTATATAATAATTAAACCTTATGAACAAGCCTAAACTTATTTATTTATAGGGCTATTTAAGGAATGGCTTTTATGGGTAATTTCCAAATATATAAAAATAAGTAAATTAAAACTAAATAAATAAATGTAAATATTGTTGCATCAGTGGTTATGGTAACCGTAAAATGAAATGAACACTAACACAAAAAATTTAATAAAGTATGTGATTTATGGGCTTCATCGTCCACGACTGGTCTGGAGTAATTGTTAATCTATGAGCGTTTCTAAGAGCATCTTAAGTTAAGATGATTTTGGCAAATGCACCCAAAGTTCAAGGAGCTTCGTACGAAGGGTTTTACGACGTCTTAGCCTAACGATGCTTTTGGGAAACGCACCCCTGATCACTCCTGATCAACTTTAAAAAGTCAAATATAAATGGAAAAAATGCTTCAGTTACATTTTGTTCATAATAATTTCTAGGGGTGCCAATAATTGTGGCACACGTGGTTTTGTTAAAAATAATTATTTCTTGACTTCACCGATAAATTTTTGTTCCTCAGAATTAATTTACTTCAATTTAAGGTTGGATCTTTCAAATTTTTTCAGTGTGAGATTAAGCTAATTCATCAAAAGGTAAATTTTTTATAACCCTTTTTACTCATCTTTACCAGGGGTGCCAATAATTGTGGAGGGCACTGTTTTGGTAAATACACTTCACTCCAAAGTATCAATTATCAATTGCAAAGAAAGAGAAATTAGTAAATATTTTCAGTTCATTCTCGTCATCACAATTCCATATTTGCTATAGCAAAGTTTGTGGAATTGAAAAAAGAAAAGTTTGTGGAGAATAAAATAAATCCGTTAATATTTCAAGTTCATTCAAGTCAATATGATTTTATATACAGTATAACAAAAAAAAAACATGCTGAATCGCTGGTCATTTCAAGTGAGAATTTAAAGAGAATGACACATGTACAGGCACCGGTTACTGTGAGTCTTCATCTGGGGCAATGAGTGTTTTACTGGCCTTCAGCTTCATTCCAATTCCGTTTTAAAAATCCTCCTCCACGGTTTAAAAACAATGTTTTCGATCTGTCCACAGCCCCCCTCCCTTCTGGTGTTCAAGCTGCCGCCGCTGAGGGCTCTGTGGACGGAGGTCCCCGTGCGCGGCAGGCCGCCAATCGCTCCTCACCCCGCTAAATAGGTGGTGAGTAACCTCTCACTTCTCACGGTCCTCCTCTTACTCATCACAGCGAGGCCCAATCTGCCAGAAGAGTGAATCTGAAGACATCTCAAGGGTTTACGCATTGTTTTCTTCAGACTCTTTCACACCATTCACGCAAATGGCAGATGAACTCCACCTTCCTTCTGGGCTTGGAAACACTCGAGTTCTTCTAACATACAGCACTGGGCTGCCCACATATCTGCATGATTCATGGGATGGCATTAAAATGCACCTCACAGAGAAATATGGGGTTGTTTTCATGCCTCTCTGCATTCACTATATGTTCCTAAGGTGTTTCAGTGTGATTAACGGAATATGCCATCTCTTCTTTTGCCTGCAATGGACTGGCTCATGTAACAAGAGGCTCCAAATGACTAATGTGACAAGCGAAACTGACATTTAGTGTTGTTAAATAAAATCTTTTTATCTCCATACTAACATTTAACATTAAGGACCTACTAACTGGGCTTAACATTTCAGTCATAATATCTGAACTCTGTAAAGCAAAATGCAAATTAGCAAAGGAAATAATTATGCATGTCACCAACTTCCCTCGCCTTCAGCTCTACATCAAAAGCACAACGTGCCTCTGAGCTTGCCGATACCAACTTCTCTCTCTAAAATGTTAGAAGGGCACAAGTGTCATTTGTTTCCAAGCATTTGGAGCAACCCAACGCCTCATCCCAATTTAAAACTAAATTGAGCATAACTCATTTGCCTTCCAGAGCCATGATTTTCATCTTAATTAGATTTACTCAAACGGTGGTTGGGGGTCAATTGCTGAAAGATGAAAAATGGTGCATTTTGCAGATTTGTTGTAAGTAGCAGATGCTCTGAGCAGTTTTGTCAGCAAATAGTTGTTTTCGAGAAATGTACAGGGCCTATTGTTGAAACCAGCAGTCATTTCTCCCTCTATGGACTCTGGCCCTGTTCCATCTCTGCAGGTGACAAAACCTTCACAGACAGACCCACTTGCAGTGACATTCAGGACTTAGTGACTCAGCAGCCATACATCCCATAATTCCCAAAAAGAACCACACAAATGCACTCCCAGCCTTACTGTAGGCTACCCTTCAAAAAAGAAAGGACGATTACAAAAATAAAATAAAAACCTGTGGTAAAATGACCTCCTATAGACAGTGTGCTCTGTGCTTTTGACTGAGGTCCTTAACAAGTCATTTCACCACTGAGTCAACCAAAGGCTGCCATGGTGACAGAATTTCTGTGGAATTGATTTGGTTGACTTTTTTCTAAAAAATTCCTCTAATTTGTATCTCCACTCCCTACACCATACTAATTATTGTAAAGTTACTAATCAGAATTGGCTGCCTGAACATAGGTGTATGTATTTCATAAAGCAAAGTTAAGCACTAGAATTATGTCTGCGACATTAATGAAATTAGCTATTTAGAATGACATTTCAATGCTTCAGTCTTCGGTCTTGTGAGGAGCACAACAGGTACCACTGTGCCATTAATTAAGCAGAGATAGATGTAGCCAATGTAAGTCAGATTTTAAGACAGTTGAGATACCATAAAATACATAATTTATATTTTATAAACCCAGCAGAATCTGTTTCATACTATTTTGTGTGTGTATTGACGCTATGTGCACTGTTTCAAACAGAAAAAGAAAAGATATTCAAGCTTTTAACTTCATCACATGCATGGATCAGCTTGGCAAAGTTAGCTCTCATCAGTTTGATAGGGATGTGTCACGTCCCATGCCTCTATGTCTTAGTCCATTCCTGGTTTTCCGTTTCTATGTGTTTTCTGTATGTGCAGGCCTTGACATTAAGCTTTCTCAGGTACTTGTCCTTCAGGTAAGTGAAACTCAACTTTCACTTGCCCAAGAGCTCAAGTCACTTGTCCGAACACAAAATGTCTTTGAACACACTCTTTTTTTTTGTCAATGTAAATAACTGATTTGACAACAATATGAATTGACAAAGATGTCTCCTTTATTTGGTCATTAATCATAAAACAACAATTATTTCAGTGTCTGTATGTGTGAGAGGTGAGTGACTGCAGGTTGGTGAGCTCCATTTTCAAGCTCTTCTAGCTCCTCTTCTTGCTGCTGTAGCCCCTGCCTAAACTCCTAGGGGTTGAAACCTGGCCGGCGCTTTCTTTGGCAGGCGGTCCTGTGGACTGCAGCTTTGGCATCAGACCTCTCCAATGGGGGGCCTTCCACTGATAAAAATATCAGCCTATGCAGCTAAAACGTGGAGAGACTTGTCCTCCAGTCCACTTTAACCATTATCTGAAGCCCATGATTCACTGGCAATTCTTTAGGCAATATTGCCAGCAACATTTTCACCGATTGCTCCATAAACAAACGATCTGGCCACCATGGAACCAGCACGACCCACGACCGACTGCCGAGATCCTTCCGTTTTCAGAGCACGCGACTGGGGAAGCACGACACGGCGCTGCGGTCGCTCCAACAAGCCGTACAGGCCCTCACGGAACAAGTGGCGTCCCTGACACCGCTGGCTCAGGTCTTCCGCCAGTTTCGCCGTGCTCCACGTCCAGTCCACGGATTCCAGAGCCCTGTCTGCCAGCATCTGACCGGTACTCTGGGGAGCTCGGTTCCTGTCGCGCCTTCCTCGCCTGGTGTTCGTTGGTCTTCGAACTTCAGCCCTCCTCATTCCCCTCCGAGGGGGTCCAAGGTCGCCTACGTCATCACCCTTCTCTCTGGGAGAGCCCGTGCCTGGGCTGAATGAACCCCCAGAGTCGTCTGCTCCAGCAGAACCTATGCAAGTGGATCGTGCCCGGCTAGCACCCCAGGAACGTCAGAGGCGCCTCACCAACCACCTATGCCTGTACCGTGGAGGCCCGGGTCACTTCATCCACAACTGCCCAGTTCGAGGCAACGCCCGTCTAGGGAGAGAGGAGGTCCTGACGGGCACTTCCCTGACCTCAACCTCCTCCACGTTCTGACCCACTCATCATGCCCTGATCACCTGGAATGGGATCCAGCTACCTGTACAAGTTCTCATTGATTCAGGGGCAGACGCTGATTTCATCTGCCCTCCCCTGGTCCGTCAGTTGGGCATTCACACTGCCCGGATGAAGACCCCCCCTCCACACCAACACTCTGACTGGGACTCCCCTGGCAGAGATCCGAGAGGTGACCAGCCCCGTGGAGATACTGGTCTCCAGCAATCATCAGGAGGAGATCTTTCTTAGTCCTGGAATCGTGCCTCATTCCTATTGTGCTCGGATCGCCATGACTCACCAAGCATAATTCCCAGATAGACTGGACTCTGGGAATTATAACTGGCTGGAGCCCCAGCTGCCACCTCACCTGCCTCAGTTCCTGTCCCCAGCCCCCCTTGCCTGTTCCGAGTTCCTGTCTCCAGTCCTGAATTGTCCGTTTAAACCTCCCACCTCCCCTACATCGCATCCAGTGTCCCGTGTTTTACCCTGTTACCTCTCGTTCCAGCCCTCCGGTCCTCCTGACCCCTGCCTGGACCTGACTACGATTCTGCCTGTCCTGTTTGCCTTGACCCGTTTCTGTCGACTACGAATAATGCCTTTTTCTATTACTTTTGGTGTCTGCAAGTGGTTCCGATCAGTTCTCATAACAGGGATGCATTTCAAAACAGACATTCCATCACTAGAAGACTGTATAGGCAGTCGATCATTGGTACCTTTGCTTTCCAATAAGATTTCAATCATTCAAGCAAGTGAATTACAAAACCAGCCCAAACCCCCACCTCTAGCACTTACCTCTAACACTTATGTTATGACTTTCATCTGATGAATTTAGCTCAATAAACACAAATTATAAACTTAAGCAGACTTATCTCTAGAAGACAAATAGTAACAGGCCATGTAAAACAATCAGGATATAACTGTAGCTCTAAAATACATTTCTAAAACACTTTCTTTAAACTCCTCCCTGTAAACTTACCTGAACCTCCCTCATTTAGGAACTAATGCACTCAAGTGTTGAGTTTTCTGCAAGCTAGCGAACTGTCATAAAAAAGGCACAACACTTCGGAAAGTTAATCGAATTAAATGGGGAATGAAGAGCTAAGTTTAAACAACACTGGAAAGATCGCTAATGAACATGATGACTACGGATAGCTGTCAAGATGATGAAATGCCTTGAAGGATTTTTAATTAAACCTTTAACCCAATGGGGAGCAATAAGGTATACGCCCAATAAGATTACCAATTATTGTAGCAGTTCAATTTCCCAGCAGCCATTCAGCTTATTCTCACGCACGCAGAAAGTCGCAGGGGCATTACATTGAGGGCTAAATTGAGCCGCTCTCTCCCCCACCCCCTTTCCCCTCCCCACCCCACCCTCCGGAAATGTGACATTGAGGAGGATGAGCTCATCCCCTCTTCGATCGCCTCCCGCTCCGACGCAGGGTCCGCCGCTTCAGATTCCCGCGTCAGAGCGAGTCCGGACGGCGGGTGGGATGAGTGACTCATCCCAGGTGGGCAGGAGAGACGCTGAGTCACACGGCACACTTCCCCGTCCAGCTGACCGCCGAAGCTGCCACAGTGCACAACAGGATGCTGAGAAGGACGTTCACGTTAATCCTCTTTATGTTCCCCCTTCTGCCTTGCTCTAATTTAACTGCTCGTAGCTGTTGGAGCTATAAAAACCATCATAAGCTCAGACGAAGCACGGGGAAGATTCCAGAGAGTTTTGTTTAACTTTTATTATATTATTTATTTGTGACAAATATTTCTGTTGTATGTCTTAAGTATCATATTTTAATCTTGTTTTTAATCTAAAGCTAAAATAGTAACACTGATATAGGCCTATGTTATAACAGATGCCCAACACATGCTATTCATGAATGTTATATTATCGGCTCTCTTCTTTATGGGCAAGGTGAAGAATAGCAAGTAATATGGTTATTTAAATAGGCTAAATATGACATTTCCCCTTGGCCTGGATTAACCTTCCTAAAGTAATCTTTTCTAATAACAACAGCCAATAGGCATATTAGCATAAGTAGATTTATTCTGGTCATTCCTAGATAGTTTAGTATTTTTCCTCAGTTCAAAAGTATCACTGGAAGAAACTGCAGAATTTGTCCACAGACAATCAAGTAACACAATGTTTTCAAATGCAGTCAGAATAGAAATGCAGTTGTGCTCCACAATAATCCATTCATGTTGCTGGTGTTACTCTCTGAAAATAAAGAACTGAAGTGACTTTACTATTACAGTAAAACACCATCTAGCTGATGAAAATCACCCCTATAAACTAAGTGGGAAAACCACTTTTAAAATAAATCCCTTCATTTTGCTGAAAGGAAAAGGAACTGTTAACCTGAGAGCTTAATAGCAGACTGTCCTGTAGCAAAGCTGCAGTGAATAGATTCCTGGGTGAATTCTTCTGAATACTCAATACACAATAATAGAACAATCAACAATCTGCCTGATCAGCTGTCTGCTGTGTAGTGTATGCTAATACTAGGGATGCGACCAATTGAAAGGAAATTGGTTAATTCTTTTTCTATTAGTTGAATTAATTAGTAATGGGCAAACTTTAAACCCATTAATTAAATATTGATATGAATATTCCTTGGAATTTGGTGCTAGATGTAACACTGTTTCTAAGCCCCTGTGCTTGTCCTTGTCCATGCAGTTTAGTTGATAAGTGCTTTTATTTCCAATGCACTTTTTAGCTGAAACCGGTTTGCTCAGCATTGCATGGCTCCTATCTATGAGTCAGATGGATCATTGATTTTGTCCATCACCATCCATTTTCTTTTAAAGAAAGTGTCTATGAAAGCACACTTTGCTTGCAGGTGTTACTGTAAACTAGTCACACTGCCCTTATATGAAAAGCTCTATTTGCAATTTAGACAGTGCAATGTGTTTTTCTTTTTTACAGTCACGTTTCCATCTGCATCTAATCTATAACCAAAATATCCTTGTAAATGCTTTAGACTGTATGACCTGGATGTATTTAAGATGTAAAAAAATTTCATCGGATGTATGACCATCAATTCGTTTTCTAAAATGACTTGCTGATCAATGCATTAGTCGATTAATCAGACTGATCAATATGTTAATAAGTACAGTCCTAGTTTATACACTTCAGACATTTTTTTTACATATTTCTCCTCTGTCAGTGTTTTCTGAGAAATATGATACAATTTAGTTCTTGCTTAGCTAAATAAATTAGTGATATAGCCTTATTTAAAGGACTCTTAAAGGAATGATACATTCTTTGTCTGCTACTGCGACAGCATCACTTGAAATGATATCACATATCCAAACTGCATTTTATTCTGGATGTTTGATTTGAAAATTACTTTGAATGGAATAATAGGTTTTTATGTCTGAAAACAGTGCATTCAAAACACCTGATAAAAGTTTCTTACCAGAATGCTTAATAATATTAGAAATGCCTTGGATTCCTGATAACTTTGAGGCAAAATTACAAGTAGCCATGTTTTTCTTTTCACAAGCTTCTTTAATGTCGTAATTGTTGTTTTTGTTTGATTGATTGATACCATCTCAAAGAGCACCTACAGGTAGTGGATGAAAGTAATAACAATAAAAAACAGGATGTTGGGCTACTTATAGAGTCTAGCAGCACCTGGAATTGTACAAGAGGAATACAACATGAAAACGTAAATCAATGCACATGACTAGCTATGTAAGCTATGACATATGGATGATGTCAGTGTCGGATATTACCTCATCAGCACTGGTACTTCTGCTGTTGGAAGGGCCGTTGTCATCTTGAAAGATACCACTCTCTGCAGAAAATAAATGCTTTAACATGGGGCGAAGGTGATCCCTCTGTATCATTAAGTAATGATTGACATTCCCTGCCTTATATGGGTACTAATAGAATAGAATAGAATAACTTTTATTTTCCCATTAGGGAACTTCAGTTGTAGCCACCAGCATCAACAAAAAAAGACACAGACACACAAACAAACATATCAAATAAAGACATTCAATAGAATCATTGCATTAATCAAGCTAATTAAGTGAATTAAAGTGGAATAGCCTACAGCCAAACATCATGATTAAAAATAGCCCCCGCTGTCCCGAGATGTCCAGTGTTATCAAGCAGTCCAACACACAAACTCCGCCTCCACGACTTTCCTCCATAGAGCTCCCGCCCACTTTGGTGACGAACGTCTGCTGCCACTTTTCTGAAAAAATATAATGGGAGTCAATGAACTGAAAATGTTTTTTTTTCTATATTCAGGCAGCTAGACATTCAAAACACCCAAGAGAGGGGTTGTCACATTTTAAAATAATTTATAAAACTGGTAATTTGAAATTATGTCCAACAAATAAACAACAAACAACTAAAACGACTACAACATCTGGTCTACTCACTTGCTCACACTGCTGAAGTGAAAGCCATAAATCTGACACTTTTGACATGGACTGATAGTGATTCTCGCCCTTGGTGATACTCTTAGTTTCACTTCCATAATAAGACAAAGTGATAGCCATTTTCGTTAGCAGAGCGGCTGGTAGCTGCTACTTTGGCCGGTAGCTACTTCCATAATAAGTTAGAAGAGCAGACCGAGCGATAGCCATTTTCGCTAGCAGAGCGGCCGGTAGCTAGCAAAAGCGGGAGCCGGCGATGTACGACCGGGGATTCTGGGTAGTGTAGTTATATTTCTAAAACTCCGTTAATTATACAATTTAGATTCAAATTTGATTTAAACGCGGTGGTGAGTATATAATGGACTTTGTATCACATATATGTCAAAGTTTGGTCCATACAATGCCATAATATCATCATAAGGGTGACTGAAAGATCCTGAAATGGGGGCAGGTAATGGCTTCCGGCAGTCTTCCGGGACCAGCCAGGGATAGGAGGGAGCAGGACTACGGAGCTCTATACATGCAGTGTTGCGGTCTCTGTCCAATGTCAACACAAAGCACCGAACTGCGTCAGCCTTCCCACTCGTCTCCTCACTCCACCCCCACATTATCTTC
Source organism: Synaphobranchus kaupii (assembly GCA_029718625.1). Classification (NCBI taxonomy): domain Eukaryota; kingdom Metazoa; phylum Chordata; class Actinopteri; order Anguilliformes; family Synaphobranchidae; genus Synaphobranchus; species Synaphobranchus kaupii. The sequence goes on from CM056392.1 coordinate 8,910,415, forward strand.
TCCTTCCCTTCCCTGATGGCCTTTTGAAGGCCTTTTTGTTGCCTGCAGTCCTAGATCAGTCCCCTTAAATTATCCCGAATAGACAATTCATCAATATTATCAAAACGAGCAGCAGGAGTGCCCTGAACAATCTCCAGCCCGCTCCCCGTCCCACAACAGACACACAGCGCATGAAAAAAACAAATGACAAAAGCCTGACACAACAAAATACATTAAAATTAACAAACACAAACACGAGAGACTGTAGCTGGACTACATGTCGCCATTACAGCGCCACGTGACGTCACCCAAACCGTCGAAGAAAAGCATGTCCTACACCATAACACTAAATGTTTGGGACTCTGTTTCCTTTTTTATCAGTAGATGAATCTGAATGCAATATTTGACGTTTGGACACAATCTTGTTCAGTTAGGCACTGCTGTGTTTAGCTGTGTTAACACAATATATCTATTCAATATACATTTCACCGGTGAAAATATATTGTTCAGTGTTACATGCTTGTGTTTGTACTAGCCAGTTTGTGGCTAGCATATCATTTTTGTCCTTACAACGGGAAGCAGTTAGTAGCTACGTTTTCCACATTGCTGTGCATGTAAACGTACCCAGATATGTAATTTTGTTCTAATTTTTTTCTCCATACTTGATGGGCTTCAAGTCAATTGTGACATGTTTTTTTTTTTGCCTCCAAAGTCAGTCGTACTTAGAAATCAATGGTATCAGTCTATAAACCTTGAATACATCTCGGCTACCCTAAAGGGAACTTTGAATTGTCAATTTAAATTGTCAATTGATGAAATTCCATGCTTTTTACTGGTTTTAATATTGAGTGGGTTTTCGGGAATCTGTTCATTACAACCATATTAGTTTTATTTCAAAATTTTCTGTATATACTGTACATTAAATAGACCAACTTTGTGATAAAAGCTTTTGCTATAAGAAGGACAAGCAGCCTAGTCTCTGTTTATACAGGGAACGGGTAATAAAGATAAATGGTTCAGAATTATTGTATATTATATAAAACCAGATTTTTATTAGTAAATTCAAGCATTGTGTTCAAGCATCTAACAGTTGCATATGCTTGGAATATTCAGTCATCCTGCATAGTGTGCTATTTTTAACCAATTCCTCTATGTTGTTGTTGCTGTTTTCATGTAAATAACTATGGCAATGAATAAGCCTATGGGAAAGACAGCAAAAACAGCTCTCATTAACTGCTGGCAAAGTTCTAAAGATCTGAAAATGGTTCTGAAAGCCAGCTAGTTTGAGGCCATAATGTATCCAGTATTGTAAAATGTATTGATAAAAACACACAAACACATACAAAGAACTGCAGAGGAAATGGCTCAGATCTAATAATAAACAATTTGTTGGAACCTGGAATAATGCTGTTGTTATAACCTAGCACCATTACTAAAATGTATGGAATACCATAGCTAAATACCATAGCTAAAGCTAGGAAATGGAGTGGCACATACACGAGAGTGAGGTCAAACCTGTATACGTGTGCATGTTGCAAGGGGACCAGGGCATACGGCTGTAGGAAACCGTGATTGTCCCACAGTACAGTGCTGCATTGGTTCCATGTGTGCTTTTATGGGAGTAGTTTATTTTGTTTTATAGGCAAGGCCCCAAGAAAAACAAAAACAAATGTGCTTGAACTCACCAATAAAAAGAACACAAAAAGGAAAAAGGGCAGAAAACACATCACCAGACGAAAGAGTAACATTGTATAAACGTCACTTCAACGTTAAGCAGTATATGGTTTCCCGACACTTCAGAGTCTCCAGAGGTTTGCACAGATGTATTTAATCTTAGCTTTATGTCAAGGCTGAATTCTCATGCCTCTGAGACTGAAGGTAAAAAAATAACAAATTTGGTAATAAATACTGAAATCTGATGTACTGCACAACAGAAAAAGAAACGGCTATGTACTGTATGTTAAGAAAAGATAAAGAAAAAATATAACTAACGTTCCAGAGAACAAGAGGGAAGTGTGTCTAAAAACAGAATACAGTCTGACTCAATGTCTGTGGAAGAAATATGGCTTGCTTTGGCATGTACACAGTATATAAATGGGACATGGGCAATTTGTGTGAGAACAATCTGCAGCATTAAAGCAGTAAGAGAAAAAAATATATATATATTTTTTTTAAACTGGAAAAATGTGTCGCCATTGTTATAATTGGCTAACTAGCTAGCCGGCTAGCTCACGAGGCTAGGTAGGTGTCTAGCAAATGATGAAAAAACTAATTTGTTTGAAAATGAAATTCCAGGCCTACTGGCCACAGAAAAAAGTTTTTTTGATAGTTTTCTTTAAGAGAGGGGTGTCCAGTCCTTGAGAGCTGCAGTATGCAAGCATGCAAGTATGCTTACAATCCACCTGAAGTTTTCTTGGCGTACTTGAGAGGACGGAAAAAACGAAGTATGCATCCGAGCGTACTTTCCCTATGCAGGATTTTCAATATTCAGCCAAAAAAAAAAAGTATAACGCAAAAACAGGTAACTGAAAGCCAACAACAGTGTCACAAGCTACAAACGGAAAATAAGCTGACTACTTTTTAAAAGCTATTTATTCTCAATTACAATTAACAAGTCAAGCCTACATGGCAAGTCGGAACAAATTACATTGTGGCGAACATTACACACTACACTAACTCAATAACATAAATTAAAGGTTGTATCAGCGATTTTGGGTGGAAACATAAATGATCACATTCATCTGATTTTTCCTCACGATCCGCTAGCTGCCCGCCCCATAAGCAGGCCGTCAAAAAACCGCGTCTCTGTAGGCAGCCTATGCTCCGAGATCGTACACAAAAACAATGGTACTACCAACTACTCAAAACCAAAATAAACAGTATTCCAACCAATCACAATGATCTGCACAAACGTGACGTCACTTCTGAAGCGAAATCCCAAACAAACATACTTATGAATAATTATGTTATGTTTTAAAAAATAGTGTTCAAGAATCCAGAATTATAACCACGTTAATAACGTTTGTAAGAAACCAAACCGTTTGTAAATCCGTCAAGATTTCAGCGAGATAAGAGTATTAGCGTTTGTGCAGATCATTGTGATTGGTTGGAATACTGTTTATTTTGGTTTTGAGTAGTTGGTAGTACCATTGTTTTTGTGTACGATCTCGGAGCATAGGCTGCCTACAGAGACGCGGTTTTTTGACGGCCTGCTTATGGGGCGGGCAGCTAGCGGATCGTGAGGAAAAATCAGATGAATGTGATCATTTATGTTTCCACCCAAAATCGCTGATACAACCTTTAAATAAAATAAAAACTAAAATACAAATTTAAGTAGTACATTTTTAAAGTAAAATTTAATTTAAAATGAAATTTGTAAAAGGCATGTCATGAAAAACAAGACATCAAAACTGACATAGCCTAATACAGGGCTGCCCAACCCTGTTCCTGGAGATCTACCTTCCTGCAGGTTTTCATGTGATTATCGGTATACCGATAAAATTAACAACATGATTAAATCTGAAGTGTTCCCTGGCAAGCCGTCCATATAAAGAAAAATATCAATAGATTGGAAAGATGGCATATAATTTTTAATGACAACCATCCACGAAAGTGGCGAGTGGCATAAATAAAACAACTGCTCAATGGTTTCCATCTGAAAACATCTGAAACAGGGTAAATCCCAAGAATTATCGTGAAATTAGTCTCTTTTACTTTTGGGAGTACCATACACGATACATATAATGAGTTGGATTTTTAAATCACATTAATATCACTAATTATTCTGTAAGCAGGACGAGACTTTACTTAAAAAAACAAATAGCCTATGCTATTTTCAACCAGATTACGTATCAATTTATTATTGAAATTCTTATCCTCCTCAAATAACCCGACTTACCAAGGAAACACATTAGGCTACACGTTGGAAACACAATTGACTTTATTGTTGACATTTGGTAAGGTAAAAAAGGTACAGAGTAATCCATTCAGGTCCGGGATCTCTGTAACACTGCTTTGTCACAATGGTCTATGTAAAAAGCGCCAAGTTACACAAATAAAATAGAACAGAATCTGGAGCGTATGTGATTACGTAACCATCCCTGTCACTACAGTTTTGTATTGAGCTCAATAAAAACAAAGCTACAACTTAAAATTAAAACCTTTACTGTAGCATCAAGAAAGCACAGACTTGAAAATGTAAAATGATGAGAACGTTAGCCGCAAATGTCACGTTTTAAGTCATCTTAACCTAAATATAGGCTATATACCGCTAAGTTTATAAATAAAACTATACCAACATCCCTTCACCACACATTTGTATAAAAAGCAAATTTTTTTTTTGCTGTAGCATAGCTGTCAGTTCAGATGTCAGTTGCAGTCTAACCTGCACCGGATGTGTTTCTTGCTAAGGTCAGAAGAGTTATGACATTGTAGTACATTTACAGGTTTTTAAGGTTTTTAAGCGTTCTGCATTCTTGCATACTAAGTACTACATACTTCATAGTGCACTTGGAATTATACGTATTTCATTTCAATTTAGCATACTATATACCATTTATTTTCCTCTCAACAAATATTGAAAGCATCTGCTGTCATTGACAAAACAGGTAAATACTATGATTCTTTAGAATATCGAGAGGGCCACCCAAAGTCTTCCTTGAAATTGTCTCAGACATATCCTCCTGTCTACTGCTGATATTTCCTGCTCAAGTTTCCACTTATCTGGGCTCCAAGCTCATTTAGTTTCCTCCCATTTCATTACATCTGACATCCAATGATCTAATCCACCCCGAAACAAGTTATTTGAATGATAATTGCTCCGCACAGTTTGCCTGTGTTCAGGTTTAAATGTACATACTGGCCCTTTCATACCGACTGCCTCCCAGGGTCAACTCATACCATTTCCTCCTTGATACCTTGGAATTATTATCAGCCACCCAGGGATGCTAATTATAGTTATCTACTGTTCCCCGCATGCAGCCGGGTCTCAGCAGCCCCCTGGGGTTAATTATTTGAATTAACCTTTTACTTCAGATTTAAAGCCCAGTCTCATTTTGACCTTAGCCAAAGGCTGTTTCATAAAATAATATATATTTATATATTTACATAAAATTTTACATTGTACCAGGGGCACTTTTATGCATTTTAGTAACGGGGAGCACTTTCTTTTAATCTTAAAACTGAACTCGCATCAAATGAAGCTACTTTCTTGAATGCTCTTCTTCTAGAATGCTAAGCAAAGACAGCATTTATTTTTACTTTTCTAATACTGATATTATTAATTAGGCTATCCAACTTAAAAAATGGACACAATGTATACAGTACCTCATTGTATTTCATATAATAAAAACAACTGTGCATTCCATATCAAAATGGGGCACTAAGGTTTAACTTTCTGTGTAAGCTTTAAAATAGAAATATTAAAGCTTACATATAGAAAAACTACTTTATGTCAGCTGTTAAGATTGCAGATGCCTACACCAGTGAAGGAAATTGGCCTTTTTAGTGTCCACAAGCTATCTCAGTTAGTGTTTTTGCTCCCTCGCCCTGTCCTGAAAAACAAACAAATATCTGTTATGTGTAAGATTACCCAAGATTCTTTTCATCAACCCACTAAATATGTTTTTTTTGCATTGTTGCAGGCAGGATAGAAAGAAATGAATCATAGTAACTGAGCTGAACAGGAAGCTGCAGAGAAAAATGTCTCTCACTTGTTTGTCTTGAATAATCTGCAAAAAAAATAATATGGGTCAATGATGAATAAGGGGAAAAAATTTAACCTATTTTTTTATGTTCAGATGACTGTTACCTAGGCACAAATTTGTTTCATTATTTAAATGTATTTAAAACAAGAGTTTATCTCCAAAAGGTGTCATTTGATATAACCACAAACTTTTTTTGTAATGAGCTATTTCTGTGCATTAGTTATAAACAAAATTGGTTAAATGTCATCATCTAGGCTGGCTGAAATGCATACCACTTCTGTGCATACCACAGAAATTTTAGATCCATTCATCCATTAACCCGCTTAATTCCTGGTCAGAGCCACGGGGGGGGGGGGGGGGGCCTTGACTTAAAAATGAAAAAAGAGTAGCTCGTAATATGTCCCGCTCTTGTACTACAAGTTGTAGGTTTTACTTCCGGTTTACTTCCTGAAATTGTCGGATGAGTGTGCTCCTGAATCCCCTCAACAAAACCCCGGAAATAAGGGTTTCATCCTGGGATTTTAAGTGCCGCCATTTGTGAGAAAAAGCCGCCCACTCAAAAGCTTTTCGATGGAGTCGACTCAAATATGCGCCCTCAAAGGGGTGAAGGGATCATATTCGGTGACGGCCATAGTCTGAAATGAGCATAACCTGCATGTCTGTGGGAGGAAACCAGAGTACCCAGAGGAAATCCACACGGACACGGGGAGAACATGCAAACTCCACACAGAAAGGTCCCTGGCCTGGATTCGAACCATCTTGCTGTGAGACGACTGTGCTACCCACTGCACCACCGTATCACTGTGCCTCTTGTATAATTGTAGTACATGTTGGTTACACCATATGACCAAGGCTAATATGTAAGCAATAATCAACGACGAGGTGTGCATTACACGGTTTTAACCGCACGACGTTGAGGCGAAGAACCACCCGACGCGAAGCGGAGGGTGGTTGCCTCAGCGGAGTGCGGTTAAAACCGTGTAATGCACACCTCGGAGTTGATTATTGCGCTTATACCATGGTTACCAACAATGATTATATATAGTTACTTTCATATTTATAGATTTTTATCGATTTAATCAGCTGAAATTTAAATATACTTCCGCAGCTCTTTGGGCTTGTTGTTTTTGCGTTGTCATGCAAAACAGCTGGTTGGTAGTTCTAATTGAACAGAAAACATCTCGTTGCTAATTCTATTTCTCGTTACTAGTTCTATTTAAGTGCGTTGCTATGCAAACCCTCTCGTCGTTAGTTCTGAAAATAATTGATTCTATCGGGGAAAAAATAGTTCCTTCTCAGTTATAACGTACAATTGGCACCAATTTTGGTTATTTTTGTCATTACATTATTTAAGAAAATTGTATGAAACCATAACTCAATCTAATTCAACATTACCTCCCTATCTCTGTCTTGCTTTTTAAAAATGGTTTGGTCACGTAGTGTGTAGCAGATTCGCATCATGATGTCCTATGGGACCATCTAAAAAATACTACGGAGTTTGTTAGATGTAACTTATCGAAGAATTTTCCCTGGATAAAAAGTTTTCTACATATAGCCTATAGGCTACAGATTAACATGTTTTGTGAAGTAGCCTAGCTTGCATTCACAAGCAGTCAGCGTGTTGCCGACGTCAATTTACATGCAAATTCCTACTATGATAAATTCGTATTTCCAACTGAATAAATACTGCACTTGTAACCACAAAAATGTTTTGCTAGATTGAAGTAGTTGTAACTAAGATATCTGACGAATACAAACTTTTTTAAATCTGTAGATTAATGTTGTTTACTGATTTTTATAAATCAGATGTATGCTGTTGCTACGGCAACGTTAACCTCTACCTTAGAGACGGATTTATGGCTCGCAGTAAAAAAAGATTAGGCTACGCATTGCACATAAACACCATGCGCTTTGCTAACTCCGTGATAATGTAACTATGGCTAGCTATATAGTTACCTCGCCATGTATTGCATTTGCATTATCTTAAAAACAATGACAAAAGTTTATCGTAGCCAGTTAGCCCACTATTTGCAGCATACCTACGAGGCGAAGTAGCCGTCTGCCGTAGGCTACAGTAGCCTAACGTTAGTCACTGAGGAAAATAAAGTAGGTAGGCTACATTCGTTTACTTTATTAATTCACTTTATTTATTCCACTTATTTTCTAAAACGTCTTCTCTGAATTGACCGGTCATGTTTGCCATTCCCAGGTTGCGTAGCTAGTACTAGCTGGCCAGGCAGGCAGCGCATTAATTTAGAACTGTGATTAAACTTGTGACCCGGATGACTGACCGGTTATACAGAATAACGACCAGTCATTGACCAATCAGAATCGAGTATTCACCCATACCATGGGATAAAAACCAAATGACATGATGTATTAGTCAATAATGTGCTGTCTGTTACTGTCTTGATAATGTGCGCTCAAGGCTGAATTCACATTTGAAAGCTTGGACTGGAGAACGCGCAATAGTAAGTGCTTGGCAATGGCAATACAGCTCAAGTTTGACATGCCAGTTGTATTAAATGAGAGCTCCAGAATAAAACAAATGGGCCTAGTTTAATGTGCGGGTCAAGTGCCTGTTGAGCAGTGGTGCTCCTAATTCCTGGAACAACGGTGTACCACTATTGTGTGAACGTAGTCACTCCTGGGGCCACATGTATAAACAGTGCTGAGCACAAAAATGCCCTCAGAAACCCAGTATAAGCGAGTTTCCACACAGAAATTCAGATATGTAAAATAACACGTGCTGTGAGAATCTGCGTACCTCTGCACACACTAGTGGACACCATACGTCCGCAACACGTGGAGTCAGTGTGATACGGCGACACCGTGACCGAAAGGCAGAGGTAGAAAATGCAAAACCTTTTAAGCAGATTTCCGACTTTCAACGTGAGTGTTCTTTTACAAGTTTTATACATGTGGCCCCTGGATTAGTACATCGGAGGATTGGCTGCAATACTTCTGGCTGCAATACTTCTCGCACGGGTACAGGACTACAATGATGCAAGTGATAGTTAGTGGTTAATACTGGATAGACAGAGGGAAGCAGCGGTTTAATAAGGTCCATCTAGGTACGTTGTGGAACAAGTCAATGTGCGCAGTGGCAGCAGTGCAGCGTAATCGCTCGGATGCTCAGCAGGCAACTCCGAAGCTGTAGGTTCTATACTTGTATTCCCAGGGGGGGCACTACTCTTGTACCCTTGAGGGAGGTACTTAACCTAAATTACTCCACTAAAACATCCAGCTGTACAAATACGTTGTATGTAAAGAATGCAAGCTGGGTACGTTTCTCTGGATATGAGCAACTACTAAATGTCTGTAATGTAAATAAACCTGCTGGTAAGAATCTTAGACAGATAAAAACATTAAAAAAATACATTTACAATGTTTGGTCTCTTTCCTCTTTTCCCACATGTAGTTATTCCTCATAGATGTATTATAAGAGCAAATGATGTCATGAATATGTAATGAGTTGAGATTCTCTGGATATGAGCAACTACTAAATGTCTTTAATGTAAATAAACCTGCTTGTAAGAATCTTAGACAGATAAAAACATTTTTAAAAATACAATGTTTGGTCTCTTTCCTCTTTTCCCACATGTAGTTATTCCTCTTAGATGTATTATAAGAACAAATGATGTCATGAATATGTAATGAGTTGAGATGTGAAAATTAACTCGTGTGTGCAGTGCTCTCTTGCCAGAGGTTAAATATATTTTTGTAGCCATTTTATTACTGTTCTATCAAACCAATGTGTGTGTTCAATTAAATCCAATGCAGTCCTCCACACCTCACTGAGTTTCTCAGTTTTAGAGACATTACATACAGTTCAGTGTGCACAATGCTGGCCTACTTCTTTATGCAAGAGTTACACTGCTGACATAAGCAATTAAATACACTATTTTTCATTATTTTAACCACTGTTAGATGCAGAGCCTACAGCTGCATTTCCAGATGTAAACCTCTGCCCATTTCTGCGAACTCTTGACCCTCCAGTGTTTTTTCTTTCTTTTTTAGAATATAAGGTAAATCCCATGTCACTGTAAGGCATGCAACCCTGACCTATTTTTTCTTCCTTTTTGGAAAGTATGAAGTTAGCTAATTATAGAACATAAGCTGCTTTCATCACTAGCACTGTCACATCAGAATGAAACCATACTCAGTAACCTGCTTCTGGTTTTTACAATTTGGCAATTTTTACAGACACCACGTTTGCGTTTGTGAGGTATTTTAATGTAATCCTAACGCGGTCACGTTGTGTCCAACCACTATGCTGCAGAAAGATTGAGTGCATGAACGACACGGGCCTTTTTATAGCAATCTCATTACGTTTATAATTATACTTATTTTTATTGCATTGGTCTATTTTGCACTCTCTTGTTGTTAGCCTGTTAAGGAATACTTTGTTTAATATGTCGATTGATGAAATGATCGGTTGCAGGCGACACGGTTGGATTAGAACATAAAGGTAGATGGAAAAGCGGAGAATTAACACACTTCAAATGCAGCCCTAGAGCCCTGCCAGGCCTGACTGGAACAGCATAGGTCAGAGTGGAAGCGGATCCCATTTGACGAGCCAACTGACTACTTCCTGTTTTGCTCATGCTTGCTATTAAAAAAATATATAATCCGAAAATCAGCGTTTAACAACCGCCAAAGGGTGTGTTAAGTAAGAAAAAAAAAATCCGGAAATTTATTTTGATTTAGGGGTAGAATAATGCACATTAGCTACACTGTTCAGGAAACTATGATCAGTGGGTTTGCAAAATGAATTTAACTATGAAACACAACATGTGAGGCACCCCATACATTATACTTGAGGATTGACTGCATGCAATTTATAGCTCACCGCCGTCAAATAAATAAACACTGTGAAATGCCTCTCCCCATTAAGTGTGTTCATTGGATTGCACTGTGAAGATTAACACAAAATCCATCTGACACTCTATGGATTGGAGTCAGATATGGCAGCTTCCATACTGGTTACACTTTTTCATCAGTGTTAATTTCTGGGAATGTGGGAATTGAGTATGTATTAGCGTTCCATTTCTCCATATGTACTGTACATACATTAACATGCATTACCAAACCATCCAATGTGGAGTGTACTATATTGCTTCTGAAACAAATACAGTGAAAGTGGCTGGACTGGAAAACACAATCATTCCAGTTTGGAAATTGTGGTTCTGGGAATCTTTTTTAACCCCTGCTATTCATAAGCACAGTGATTATAGTTATGCCAGTTTGGAGCAGCTCTAAAGCAATGTTTCAGAAGTGCTTTAGTTGAAAGAAAAGTAGCATTTTGTGCAACAAGTGAGATCCATTTTAAATTTACCTGACATGTAGCGAATATTAGCATGCAGTATTTTTAGCAGACACATCTACCTGTATGGGCCTGCCGGGTGATGGGGAGACACACTGGGAATCACAAGGATGGGGGGAGGGCGAGGCACACATCTTTTTGGATGTGCGCGTTAAGGCTCCGGCTGACAGATGCGACAGTTCAGTCCTGAGGTACATCTTTATTTTTTAAATAAGGCTAGAGAGGAGAGCCAGAGGCGATGCAGCATGAACTTAATGTAATACCGGGCATGTCCCGAAGCATCAGAAACAGCCCGCCAGCCATCCAGAGCCCCTGCCAGCCAGCGGCCAGCCTCTGTTCATCTCCACATCTCTGGATCCCTTGCAGACAGACCACAGCTATGCCCACAGGAGATTTACAATTTCAACAGAAATGAAAAGTGATAATGCATGAAAGGTATTAAATAAAAGACCCAACACCAAATATGGTGCTGTGGTTAATTTAAAAAAGCCTCTGAATATTAAAGGTCGTACATAATAAAAAGGTTCCATGTTAAGTGGATATATAAATGTACCTTATATAAGGTAAATTCATCTATAAAAAGCCAAATTACTCAGAGTCTGTTCTCAGTACACATTTTCTGAAATTAATTTAGCGTATGTCTTAATTTGTTGCCAAACATTTTGGCTCTATGCTGATCTTTTGTACATTTATTTGTGTAACTTGATCCTGACATCTTGGCACTGTCTGTCACTGGGGGACATGCTGTATACCAGTCAAAAAAGGGTTGCCCTATATACAATATATTTTTGAATAACCTAACAAATTTGGGTGCAATATATTACTGGGCACCAGAATTTACTATGCATATGAGTTAAATAATTAACCAGCATTAAATGAATTCATAATTAACATTATATAATTTATTTACATACCACCAGCACCACCTGACATGTTCTCACTTTTTTACACAATAAATTAAGTACATTATTTTGAATGGTTGTAGGAATCCATAGCATCGAAGCGCTGTGCAGCTATGTAGAAATGCAGTCCACTAGCTGGCTCACCAACCTATGGTGATGGGTTTTGTATTTGCAAGCCTTTTTTTACTTGCTTGCTTTATTACCATGCAGTTCCAATTAAATGTGTTATTTTGGTTGAGTAAAATTATTTTGTCTGAGTTTCCTAATAATGACTACTAAAGATGTTAATGGCTGAAGCAGCAAATATAGGGCTGGAAAGAGCAATTAAGAGACTTAATAATTGGGGTAATGAAGAATTTGTGATGAGGTAACTGGCAGGAGTATTAAGTATAAGAATATGAAAGGCTGGGAAGATAACGAAGAAATACAAAATAACCCAAGTTTCAGCCATTAGTCTGTGGCCATACGCAGTAGTTACGTAAATCCAAATTCAATGCATCCACATGATGTCTGAAATTAATTTAAGGACTTTTTAACGAGCCTGGACATTGAATTTTCGTTTCTTTAAGAAACCCTGAAAAGTGAGCCAATTTCATCAGAACCCTGAGCTTTTTGTGATCACCTGCACATGACAACATTATTGGAGCGTGATCTAAGACCAGATATGCAGCTGTAAGGGTAGGTGGAAACAGGACCCAGTAGCAGGCAGGAAGTACAAAAAACCGAAGTTTAATAAAGGGACAAGGCAGCAATCCGTAGTGCAACAGGCAGGGTCGAAAACCGGGGAGACAGGGCAACGGTACAAAAACAGAGTCCAAAGAGTAGCAGCACATTTGAAAATGTGTGAAGACAATGAGAAATATAGCTTTTAAAACTCATAAAATCATGTGCCACTTCTCAGATGTGACTGTAAACCAGGGTTACAGGGAAAAGGGAGATTCACTCTCACAGAGGATGACTGTGCTGGTATACTGTATATTAAAAGATCATCGGCTGGGATTCAATCAACATTTAAATTAACAATCAACATCCTTAACTTTACGGCGAACAATTAAAAGCATGAATTGTTATTTGCTTCACAAAAGACGCACAACTTCTTCACAACTAACTTGCCAAACCACTCAAGATTCAAGAAAAAAGAAAACCAGTGGCTTTGATTGAACTTTAGTATGTATGAAAAAGTTGTCTATGCAGAAGCAGAGCCTAATAAGCATTAGGCTTGTGTCTCTCCTAAAACACATCCCAGAACACAAGAATGTTTTGATGGAGCCATTTAGCATAGCAAATATTAACATGCAGATGTCATCTCTATTCATGACACTGTCCTCAAAAGCAGCCATCTACTCTTGATACTGATAATAGGGATTAGACATGCATGGTGTGCATTACTGCAGGCAACTATAAGCCTGTAATGAGATCATGTATAGGTCTGGAGCATTAGCTGTTGTGGAAATAGTGCATGGGTCATTACTTTATAATAATGTGAACAGGGTCATACTGCTCTGATTACACTACAACCAATGTTAAATATCCAAACCATATTTTTCTAAAGATTCTTTCTGGAACAATATTGCAAAATGCGGCATATGGCAAGGGGTATAAACTGGATCACAGGATGTCCCTACAGCCAAATGGTGTAGAACAACAATACAAAGCTACTGTCACCTTAAATAGGGGTATAGCACAGAACTAGTGATGCCAACTAGTTGTTGGTACTTCTTCGTTGTGACCTACTATGGCACAAATTTCAATTGGTATTTGGCTGTGAAGGAAAAACTGAAGTGTAAAAATGTATGGTATGTAGGCCTGTTCCCTAAGGGACAGCTGAGTTGCAATAGTGCATATTTGGGTTGCTCGGTAAATTCCTGGCCACAGGAATTTATGCAAAAAAACAATTTTTTAAAATAAAGCAATAACCCCAGCAAATGACCAGTAGACAGTAACTATCCCTTCTCCTGTGGCATGTCTTCGTCAATTTTTAAGTGGCTTGCAAAAAAAACTGTAAAGAATTTCTTTTTTTCATGAGGTAAATCATAAACAGAAAAAAATATATTTTTTATTAATTTGTTTACTTACTAATATTGCGTGTAATATGTCCACTGTCCAACAATTATTTTTTTGGATTGTGTAATAGGTATATCCCAGTCTAAGTTATGATCATGTCATAAAGGCTATGATGCGACGTATCAATACATTCACTGCCTTCCCCTCCACCCAAGAGCAAGTGCGATGCACAACGGCAGGATTTTACAAAGGCAAATGTGGTTATTAAAAGGCACTGTCACCGACACATTGAAAATGCATACACCCACAAACATTTTTTTAGTAGAAAGCTGGCAACCCAGGGGGCAAGTACAAGAAACAGGTCATTAGAATATCGTGCCCTGTGCCACCCACATTTTGAGATAAGCACCCGCGGAGCATAAGATAGAATACAGCTTATATCACCCCGCATAAAAGCCGCGCAGCACAGGCACTTAAGTGCATGACTTAAGTTGGCCATCTCTGAATCCGGCCCAAAATGTTTAGACAACTTCTTAAGCCAGGCTTAACTTACCTTCTAAAATATAATAAAATATTACATTTATGTTAATAATACGATATCTGTCTTAATGTCTATCTTATACCCAAATAGGCTGCATATGCACAGTGTGCAATAGATTTTTCACCGAGGTGGAAATGATTTAAATGCTTTTTCAATTTGAAACATCATTTTCCAGGATGATCCCTGGTTTAACATCCCACAGTAACCATGCAGTATCTAAAGAACATTCTCTTTCTTCAGTCACATAGACAGGGAATGAAGGTTGATTCCATAAACACACAAAGGAAATGAGGTATTAAGCTGGAAATTGAACTTAATGGCTAAAAAGTGTCTCATTTAAAGAAAGCACAGCCTTCATGCATCTAATTTTGACCTTTTTCTTGTCCTTCTTCTACAGGGTAGGCTACAGCTGGAATTTCAGAAAATGATCTCACTTAAAAGTTGAAAAGTAAATATATAGTATTTCCTTTCCTTTCCTATCCTATTTGATCTAAATAAAGACATTTCTCATTTCATTTTACACTTAGCAACAATGTCTATCTGCTCAGCAATGCCTTTAGATTTTTATCAGCAGTGCATTTGTTTTTTTTTTCAATAAAAGTTTGGGAATTAATTATGAATATGTAATGACATCAAAATACATACATTTATGTACATATTATTCATCTAACTATGCATATGGATATCGGCAACTCTCCTAATGATGTACCCTTAAGGGCATTCTGCGGAAGGATATCTAATTATGTTCAGTGAAATGGAAAAGTTAATATATAAAACTAATTTTTTTTTTCTTTTTTTTTTCCTGACATTACTGACACAATAGTGTGAAGGGAATTATTTGCAACCAATGGGAGCTCTTACTGCTATGGGCAGAATGATGAGCTGGAAGAAAATGACAAATTCTCAGTTGTGCTCACATTTTGCTCATTAATAAATGGTAATTGAATCAATTTGTTTGATTAGTGCTGAGAAATTGAGCCGATTTATACTCTCCTAATAAAGGATAATTTGTATGAAAATGTAATACAAGGGGTAAACAGAAACTGGATAATACTACTGTAACCTGTGAGAAAATAATGGAAATTACATAAATGCTGTGGAAATGGGGAATTTATTGTCTGATAAATTAAGGTAATGATGCACACTATTTAGTGGGAAATGGCATGACCCTAAAGTTGGTCAGCTAAAAAGTTCAGGGATGCAATTATAGTAAGTCACATCCCCTTGGGGGAAGTGGAGAGATGAGCAATATGTGTCACTGATGTAACTAGTTCCAAAGTCACACTGGTCTCCCGGGCAACAGTGACATCTGTTAAGACAGCCCAACATTAATGATGAAGGCAGCTTCTCTCAATTCTTTTCACTTTACAGCACGAAACAGGATCAAGTTCTTCTGTGGAGAAAAAGCCTAAACAAAATATCTGTTGAAATAACCATGTACCATGAACTCCTTCCCTCCCACAAGCATTCTGCAAAAAAATAGTGCCATTGAAAGGAGAATATTCTGTGATGTTTATCTTAGGCATGGATTCAATCAATATTTGTCCAGAACTAACACTATTTAAGTTTGGGAAGGAAAAAACAACACTTGC